>OW679198.1:2887733-3397224 GCA_940337035.1 Agriotes lineatus | reverse complement strand
AAAACTTTAAGAGCCACAGGAAATATAACCATAGTCAATGAAAAGAAAGAAGGTTAAAATCACACTAAGCATGAAAAACGTTACCACCACTAGGGATGGGCGCGTGACGTGAAAACAGTCGTGTCACGTCTTGTCCCGTCGTGAACGTGACTTATATTTGAAAATTGTGACGTGAACGTGAGTGAACGTGAGTGAAAAATTTCCAAGGCGTGATTCACGTTTCACGTTAATTTCACGTTAAATATTTAATAACGAATAAAAAAACAGCAGGGTGTCCCGGGTGCTGATTACATATTATTTTTAAATCAAAATTTTAATGTGTAGATGTGTAGATGAACTTATTATTCTAATAAAAGTACTGTTTTGTTTTGTATACTCGGCTTAACGCTGAAAACTTTAATTACGTTTTATTATTAAACCAAAAATGTATTGTGTACATGTGTAGATGAACCTATTTTTAGAAAAGTAATGTTTTGTTTTGTATCCTCGACTTAACACTGAAAATGTAGATTACGTTTTATTTTTAAACCAATTTATTGTGTACATGTGTAAATGAACTTATTATTCTAATAAAAGTAATGTTTTGCTTTGTATACTCACCTTAACGCTGAAAATGTTGATCTTTGTACGTAAAAGTACTTTTAAACCTACGAATTAAGTGTTGCTTAGCAACATATACCTTCTGTACTCATACCAATAAGGGAAACCTCAATTCCAAGGACAGCGTTTGGTATTAAAAGTAATGTCTTTGAAGACAGCTGCAAGAAATGTATTTGCGAGAAATCAGTATCTATCCCTTGTCATCAGTTATTGTAGTCAATTTTCATTTGTTTCTTTTTATATCAACTATTCTGATTGCAACATATCACGTAAATTATGTCATGTGCAAAACATATTTTTAGTTCCGTTTAGGGTTTTTTTCATTGGTTTTAAATTTGTACATTCTGTTCTATCTGAATTTAAATTTTGAAACAAAAGCTGCGTGTCACGTCGTGAGCGGCGTGTCACGCCGTGAACGTGAGTGAACGTGAGCGTAAACGTGCGTGAACGTGAGTGTTTAAAGGAAGCGTGAAACGTGCGTGACGTCAGTAAAAACTCACTCACGCGCCCATCTCTAGCCACCACTCAACGCAAAGTAGACCCAAAAGGCACAGAAAACTGGAAAACTATTACGAAAGCTTATTAATAGAAAACAGAGCTCAATTTGAGATAACACACTATAAACCAGACAAATTGACACTTTGTCTCACTTACCTTTCCTTAACAATAACTCGGTAAGCCAAAGGTTCGATTTATTTTTGGATAAAAATAGAATAAGAATAGTCTCAATAATATACATATATTGACCTTTATCCAGATATTTTTAAATTAAAATCAATTATACAAATTTATGTATACAACAGTAAATAAAAGTTTGGATACGCCTGCTTAGGTAAGCGGCTAATTCCGCTTTCTCCATTGGGGTCCTGCTCCTTGGTAATACTTGTACAATTCAGGAATTATAACATGTTAAATGCAAATGCTTCCATTTGTAAGCAAACGGGGCCGGTTGGTGCCTTTTATATTTGAATTTGAGAGTAATTAACACCTCTGGCGGGGTTTCTCCTGTTGTGGAGAGCTGCGACAGTGATACGATTGTAATTTACCAGTTCTTGCGGCTCGGCGGGTCATATGTGGAAGAGAAGTTATGTTGGCAGAAGTTCGAGCGCTAGCAGGGCGCTTTGTGGATTCGTTGCAGATCTGGAGATTGAATATTCTAGGAATTGCAAAAGCTATCATTTTGCCTATGAAGGCAGCAGAACCTTCCACTTTGCTGAACAGGAGCTTTGTTACTACGTAAATAAAGTACTTGCTTGATTAAGGTAGTGAGTAATGCTCCCTCGTTCCAAGAATGAGGATCACATATATTACGGCGTTATAATATACTATACGACAGCAGTCAAGGTGTCGAAATCAATTCGGGACCACAAGGCAGGACAAGAAGTACTTTTATTTTTTAAGTAGGTAGGATCATGAGAGTGCTCAATATTGACGTGGAGTTTTAGATCAGGTTTCACCGTGCTTTCTTCGCTGACAAACGAGGCCATATGATCTCGGGGTTTCGGTTCTAGGTGTCTAGTTTCGCCACCGAAGATTTGGCCTATATCGTGAGAGCAGTTTTAACAGGAAATTATTCCACCAAAGGAATAAACTTGACGGGAAAATGGATCAGCAGAATAGATGTGTCACTGAGGTATTAACTTGGCTCAGAAAAACGGCTTTAGCAAGGTATTATGCCACCGTGGTATATGCTTGGTTAGGAAGACAGGGTTAAGATAGTTTTTCAGGAAAAAGGTTTACACTCAAAACATACGTACAAGCGGAGAGTCTGGTGAGCGGCTTCAGATTAGTAGAGCCCCGGGTTGCTCTGCAGATGTCAGGGCTTAAGCACCCCTTGGGACTTGAGCCTGGGAAAGCTGCAGCGCTCGACACAACTGCCATTTAAGGGCTCAGCATTTCGCATTTATACCTTTGTGACTGTCTTGAATCTTGGCTATTTCTAGTGAAATTTGGTGAAACCGCGAGATAAATACCATTAGCTTCACGCACAGCGCGCGCACGATAGATAACAAAATTGCGACGAAAGTTGACGTGTATAAGTTCAAACATATTAACTGTGTTTAAATTCAATTTCTAAAGGCTCTAACGGTACATTACCGCTCGTGTGGGTAGGCTCTACGGACGAGTGAAGAGAACAGAATAACGGGCAGAAGACACAGAGAAACAGAGTGGTTTTATACACTTTAATTGATCTCGCTTAAAACAAATGACATAGAAAATCGCATACATAGGAAAGCGTCGTGCAATATTTACTGATTTGAGATACAGTAGAAGAAGTGTAGGGAGCAATGGTAAATAAAACCTTGATGCAAGAGAGTTTTCTTAGACGCCTTTTAAATAACATAGATACATTAATAAGGCTTTCACCAACTGGCGGAGAAAGTGCGAACAGAATGGCAAAATTAAATTATGAAATCGTATCCAGTCCACTATTCGTGAGTAAATACGTAATTGTAGCAGAGGATAAATACAACTTAAAATAAAAGCTCAGAAAGCTGGTAGAGGAGTATTAGAAATGAAGCATTAACATGAACATCAAAATAGCTATTTATGATAACTAGTGCTAAAGTAAACGTCACTTTTAGCATAGAATATTTTTTCTACGACCTTAAGTTTACTGTTATTACTCCATAAATATCGATTTAATATAGGTTTACATTTTTGACAGTTATAATTTATATCATAGGAAGAAGGACTCATATGAAAACTACCATAAGAAATCTGGTGATCCTCAGAAAAATCTGTTTAACGTTATAGTTTAATGTCGGCCAACCTTGAAATCAAAGACTCTAGATTTTTATTTATTAAATAACTGTACATAACAACTTGTTTGTTAATCCAGTTAAATACTTAGTAGTCTCTCTCGATTGTTTCGGCAATTCTGTATTTGAAAGCAAGTGTCGTACTGTTCTTCTAAGAAAATAGTATAGGAACGGGCCTTAACTAAATAAATATTTACTTTTCAATTGCAGCAAATGTTCGCATTTAGACTGTAAGAATTACGTAAACATCATGCTTCAGCTGAAATGCTTTTAGTGTAAAGATTAGTAAGGAAGAATGTTGACAAATATACTAAACTGCAACCTTCGAAAGCGCAGGTAGACATAGAGGTGTCACCACCACTTACTCATTTCTGCTTCAGTACAGAAATTGACATGGCATGAACCACATATTCTAAACTCTAAAGGTTTACTGAAACACTGAACTTTGGCCTCAGCTATTTTTATCTTCCATGACAATATCGATAACGTCGCGAATTATGAATAAAGCAGTTAAAACAACATTGTGCTCGAAATCGGTGAAATGAAGTGGTTGCTTTTGTTTGCTGCAGTGGCGGCTTTGCTGAGTTTTTTAGTAGTTGCAAGGAATAAGAACAATGTGTGCAAGACCTTCGAAGATTACTATTTTAACCGCGATGCCAACAAAAACTGCTACTACAATCCTGACCTCGAATTAGAAATTGTAAGTAGGTTATGGTTAGTCTAAGAGGAAGTTTATAGCAATTATGAAGCAGCCAAGTAATGACCTGGTATTTTATCTAATGCGTAATCTATAAATATTTATGCAAAGATATTGTTTTTTTCTATTTGTGGAATCTAACGAAATGAATAAATTAGAAAAGGGTGGAGAATCCATTTTAGCGAGTTTAGCAAAAGAATACGATTATTTGTCTTTTGAGCACCTGCAAGTAAGTTATGAGAAAGAATATCAACTTCCATATTCTCTAAGGTTTCGATTTTTTTCGTCTAGTGTATCTAAATTTAGCAATGCTGATAACATTTTTGAATATGAAAACGCATTATTGCAGGTTTACAAAACGTTAATTTTACAAACGATAATGCTGTTCAGACTGGAACTAATTACTGTTATTATTGTTGTTCTTGGTTATATGGTCCGATGTCCCTTGTACTGCGACCTAGAAGGGTATTGCGCCGTCAAATGTTGATAAGCCGTATACATTTTGAAGGTTTACAAATAATGGAATTGTTTTCATAAGGGTATCTCTGAGCATTTGGGTGGTTAGTTCTTCTTCCCCAAAGTGTTTAATCTTGAGCGTATTTAGTCCCCTGCATCCGAAGACACAGCGAAATGCATTACACACACCAAATTTATTTGTGATGATGCGTAGCTTAGTACAAAAGGTATTCGGAGATAGAACAAGTCTTTCTCTCAGATCTGCGGGAAGGTATGTAACTATCACCCCACTGCATTTTTAAAAAAATCTGGTGTGATACACGCACACAACTTCCTTTTACAGTGATCTTATAATTAGCCAAAAATTTGATTTTACATTTTTAAGCATTAAATTTGTCAAAAATTTTCTAAAATTACAAATTTTACAAAAACGATACAAAATAGAGCGTTAGTTGAAGAGACAAATTTTCACATATAATCTCATAAGAGCATTAATTCTTTCCGGAAATTTTTTTGAGTGCGTTCCAACAACGTCGTATTAATTTGATCGAGCGGGACGCGAGGCAAATTAATACGTTGTTGAATGCATGAAAAATAATTTCCGGATATGAATTAATGCTCGAATGCAGATTCGGTAAGAAAATCGTAACGACACAAACCCTAAAAAGAAGTAATGTCTACCTACAAAAAATTTCCAAGAAATTTTTTTGTTGTCTTGGATACGGCTCGTGAACTAATTTTTCTATTGGTCATTAATGAGTGTCGTACAATTTTCTGTAAAATTTTAAGCTGAATTTAAAAATGTAATAATATACCGGGTGTTCTATTTAAAATGGGAGTTAATAAAAAAATAGACAAAAAAAAACAAAACAAACTCATTTTAGAAGTATTTAACTGGAAAATCAGCTATCTCACATCAATACTTATTAAAAATGTAATAAAAATGTGAAGTTTGAAAAACATCGTTAAAGCCGTTTTTGAAAAAATCTAAAAAAACTGAAAAATCACGAGAGTAAACACCTACTTCTGTGATATGTTTTTCGGACTTTTCCCACTGTCTAGGGTGTAAATCACACAACGTTTCGGGAGTTTTGATCTACTCTCGTCTTCAGGTGTTCCTGGTTAGTCCTGAGAAGGACTGATATTATACGTTTTTCTACGTAAATTTGTGCCTCCCCCGGGGTTTGAACCCGGGACCGCTGATCGCTAGTCTGCCACTCTAACCACTAGGCCACCTGGTGGATCAAAGCTCCCGAAACGTTGTGTGATTTACACCCTAGACAGTGGAAAAAGTCCGAAAAACATATCATATCAAAGAATGACATTCAGAGGACAACTGTTCGAGTTTGTGCGCCACCCCGGCGCCGGTACTAGAGCCACCAGCTGCAGCGGCGAAAAACATTCTTTCTTGCTCGAGAGTCGTTAGAAGTAGGTTGTACGTTGATGTGTAGTTACGTTTGAGAAGTTAAAAATAAAGTAAATAACCAAAATCCATAGTTTTATACAGTTCACAACTTCGAGGTAGAAGTGCCAAGCCGCGCTTCTAGCAACAGCAACAACAACCTACTTCCGGTTATGCCATTTTTTTCAAAAGCTTACTGTCGCATCTACATAGTACACAAATCTTATATATTATGAAATTTCAACGTCATACCTCTTTTGGTTTTTGAGATATTCTGTTCACCGGCAGACACACAGACAGACCAATAAAAAAAAAATATGTTTTTTGGAATCAGGGGACTCGAAAACGTGAAGATCTGTTGAAAACTCAATTACCAAATTTTTGGGGTGAATCCAATAATTCTTTTATTGTAAAAGAAAGTAAAAATCATAAGTCTCTACGAACAATAATAAGAGTGTATCAATGGAATTTACGCAATTTACTATCACTAAGATCAAAACAATAGCAAATGAAATTAATGATTTAAAACTGCTTGAAATGGAAGAAAGGCGGATTCTTTAATACTACAAATAAGCACACAATATACTTCTCTGACCGCGACACAGAATTCGAAGCAGAGAAATAAATACTTGCACCTAATGAATGGAATAAACGCGTAACAATCTTCAAATCATGAACATGAGGTTAAACCGAATCAGTCAAAATGAACATTATTCAGATTTATGAACTGACCGCAACTACTGAAGAAGAACTACTAAGGCTTTCTAGAACAACTTGAAAAACACTTACACACATACTAAAAAGGGAAATAATTATAGCACAAGGCGATTTTAACGCCAAGGTCGGTTTGGGGAACGAAGAAATTCGCAAACAATATATGTATAGGTCAATAAGGGATTGGCAACAAAAACGAAAGCGGCAAGAAGCTCCTACAGTTTTGCATAAAAGACAATCTTACTATCCTAAATACCCCTCTCCAAAACCTCATAAAGAGAAGATATGTATGGAAATCGCCGGTCGATAAATATATAAAACAAAGTGACTATGCTCTCATCAAGACAAGATGGAGAGCCAATGACAGTAAAACTTATCCTGGTGGAAAATGCAGGTCAGATCATCAATTGTTAGTAGGTGAGCTGAAAATCCGTCTGCAAAAGGCACGATAATCGACACACCAACCAAAATTAAATGATCATATAATAACTTATAAACAAAAGGTCAACCCAAAGCTGCAACACAAATTGATAATAACATTCCAATCCAAGTTAACAAAATTTGTGAAATGATAAAGCTATTCCAAACAGTGCTAAAGAAGAGACTACAACCGCACACAGATAAATGTTACATATTGCCATTCGAAAAAGCAATGGAGGAAAGACTTTCAAGCTGGCTCTAGAATGCCATAAAAATTGATGCACCTGGGGGAACATAGCAGGCTTAAACTGATTTCGGGTTCCGGGACACCAAGGTATAGGTGACAACAGAGAAGCTGACGCACTGTGTACTTCACCTAGCTTAAAGCAGGTAACAGGAGATCAACAAAGACTGACCGAAAAAAACTTTCTTCCTCGCAGAGGTTATCAATATCTACGTCAAGTTTCTGCAGTAAAGTTAGCTGTTTATCAGCTCTCAGTTTCAGCTTGTTTGTATTTTGTATAAATGCCAATTTTCCGTTCATTTTACTATTTTGCGCTAATTTGGCAACAGTTTTTTTAAAACTAACATTAGCATCTACGTTTGTGACAAAAGTAAGTCAATTCTTCCTTTTTAATAATTATTGAAAGATTTTACCGAATGTTTGTATTTTAGCTTAGAACTGGTGATTGCAATCATGCCATTTTTACTTGAGGACAAATTCCTTTCACAATCGTATTTCCGAAATGTAAATAGAGATGAAAATGGTAGGTGGGTTCACCCAATAATGCCTTGTGTTGACAAATTCTGGGAATGATTTCTCGAAGCAGAAATGAATCACGAATTTTACACCGTCACATCCACAGAGTGGTTGATAGCTTTTAAAATACATGAAGCGTTGTTAGAGAGAGGGCACCTCGTGATGATGAGTTCCAGAGAGGTTATTTTCAGCTTGACAATGCTACTGCACGTACTGCCCGAGCAACTTGTCAGTTTATTGAAGCGTAACAGGGTTATCGGGAGTGGAAAATTTCCGGCAAGGTCGCCAGATCTTACTCCTCTGGATTACTTTGTATTCTGTCATTTAAAAAATATAATTTACCAGAATCGAGTGCACACATTGGACGAATTAAAAGAAACAATAGAAGGTGCTGTGCATTAAATAACCGAAGAAGAAGAGTAGATTCGTGTATAGGCAATGTTGTTGCACATTCCAAGCATCAACTATGATATATTTCAAGCTAGTTTATAATAAATAAATAAATCAATTTAAATAAGTAGTGTTATTTGACTTGAAGTTAGCTACTATAGTTCAGAACCAATAGGTGTAAGGCGGCGCATTTTTACTAAAGGCATACTTTGTAAGAGCGGCCAAGTCAATCATTTTTGATCTCCCGGTAGTAGGATCAGATCCCACCTACGGCATAGTGTACACAGCTCCTAAAAAACACACCATCAAGTGGTTGAAAGGGCAACACTGTAGCCTATGGATCGAATATCTTATTGCAAAACACTCCTAGCTGTTCTTGAGAGAACTATCAAAAACTGCAACAGAAAAACTACTTAAATACAGGAAATAAAATAATTCAGATAACGGGTATCATCACAAACCATTGGTGAATGAAAATGCTTGTTGAGTATTGGGCTCAGAAAGCTGTTAGCAGATGGCATCGATTTAGCACTCATCCAAGAACCCTGGATAGTTAGGGGACAAGTCCGTGGATTAGGGGTGCTAAACGTAAGCTTAGTTATAATCATGTGCTAGAACATGCATACTTATAAGGAATACTCTAGACTGTTTGCCGCTAATGGAGTTCTGTTCTAGAGACATAACTAAAATAAAAATGAAATGGAATAACGATGAAGGTTGTGCCAAGCCATTATAAGCTCCGTCTACCTTCCATCCGATTCCAGGGACCCACCACCTAGCGAAAAACTAGAGAACCTAGTATCATCTGCCTCCCAAGACGATTTAGACCTCATCCTAGGCTGCGACGCAAACTCTCACCACACCATTTGGGGAATATTCAGCAAAGAAGGGATTAGATGGGCAACTAGCCTCTTCAGTCCTTTCAAATCTGCTAGAAACGACGGCATACAGCGACGCCTATAATTGGCCTAACAGCTGTTGACTGAGTGCTATATAAATAAATAAATAAATAAATAAATAAATAAATAAATAAATAAATAAATAAATAAATAAATAAATAAATAAATAAATAAATAAATAAATAAATAAATAAATAAATAAATAAATAAATAAATGTTGCACAAAGGGATAAATATACTGCTGAACCCACTCAAAAACATATTCCAAGCAAGTCTTGCCTTGGGCTACATTCCCGAAGCCTGGAGAGTGACTAAAGTAGTAGTTATCCCTAAGCCTGGTAAGAGCAGCTATGCAGAAGCCAAATCTTACAGACCTATTAGCCTAACGTCATTCCTCCTTAAAATGCTGAAAAG
This sequence comes from Agriotes lineatus, assembly GCA_940337035.1. Taxonomy (NCBI): domain Eukaryota; kingdom Metazoa; phylum Arthropoda; class Insecta; order Coleoptera; family Elateridae; genus Agriotes; species Agriotes lineatus. Next base: position 3,387,710 of record OW679198.1, on the reverse strand, counting down.
ATTGGTAGACAGATACTGCAGGGAGGAAGCCCTAACTTCACTCCCGATTCACAAATATCAACATGCTTAGCAAACAGGGAAATCATGTGAAACCGTACTACACCAACTAGTGGGAAAATTGTTAGAACCTTGGAGTACAAGGAGTACGCAATCGGATCATTTATAGACATAGGAGGTGCCTTCAACAACACCTCCTATCACTCTATTGAAAGAGTAATGACAAACCATCAGATCGATAACACCAAGATAAGATGGACTATGGCAATGCTCAACACTAGAGTTGTAAAAGTCAAGTTACTTGACTAGGAAAAGAAGTGCAGATGACAAGAGGATGTCAACAGGGAGGAGTTCTTTCTCCACTCCTGTGGTGCCTCACAGTTGATGAACTGCTGATCCAACTCAATAACAAAGGCTACTACACTCAAGGATACGCTGATGACGTTGTCATACTGATTCAAGATAAATACCAAAGAACCGTAGACAATGTAATGAAAGCAGCACTAAAGAAAACCGAAGAGTGGTGTCTAGAATAATCTTAGAATTAATCCCAGCAAAGCCACTCTCGTCGCTTTCACTCGTAGAAAGAACATCACAAACAGAATCAACGTAAACTGTTTGAGACAAATGTCAACCGGGAAAACGAGGTTAAGTACTTAGGTCTAACCATTGACTCCAAACTAACTCGGAACTTCCACTTAGGCAAAACAATCACCAGGTGCATTCAAATATTAGGTATTGGGAAAAGGACTAGAGGTGTTACGAGGGGGCTCAAACCAGAACTGACCCTCTTGCTGTACAAAACCATGGTCCGATCAATAATTTCATATGGAATAATCGCCTCGTGGCCCAAAATAAGACAAGCAACTGCGATCCACAAAATCAGCAGAATACTATATCTAGCTAATCACTGGAGCCTTTAAAGGCACCCAGGACAAGCACTGAATGCTATCTTAAATCTGCCACCTCTGCACATCTTCCTGGAAGGTGAATCCAGAATGGCTGCCTACAAGTTACAAAGTACTGGTCACTGGTTGACCACAGCTAATAATCTAGGACCATGGCAAGATCATGCACACATTAACAACCCAATATTAGAAATGGATTCTGATCTTATAATCAAAGCCTATGACTTTGAAAAGAACTTCACTGTACACACAAGTTGGCATCTGGATTAACTTCCAACTCTGACAAAAGAGAACATAATTTTTTACGCTGATGGATCTAAGTTTGAAGGGTGTACAGGCTCCGGTGTGTACAGTACCAATCCTAGAACCAACGAAAAAATCAGTATGAAAATTTTGTAACATCTTTCAGTTTGAAGAACAAGCTATTAAGGTATGCGCAAACATCAGCATAGAAAAGAAGCTGCGCAATCGAGACATACACATTCTTTCAGACAGTCCGTCAGCACTGAAGGCGCTAAACGCTTTCAGTACTTCATCGACACTGGTCAAGGAATGCAAATCCAACTTCAAACCTTGAGCCAGGAAAATACAGGAAAATTATTCTGGATTCCAGGTCCCCAAGGTATTGAAGGAAACGAAAAAGCGGACAAGCTCGCAAAACAAGCAGCCCGTAATGCAATGACCGGTTCAGAACCTGGTCTAAGCATTCAGAACAGCCAAGCCCGCTCAACCATTAATGAATGGGTCAATACCGCACACCAACTAAGGTGGAGAAACTACAATCAAGCAACAGATTGCTAAAAACTCGGAATCCACAAACCACCAAAATCCTGTTGAGACTGAACAGAACTTCGAATCAAGCAAGTAGTCAGTCTACTAACAGGCAGTGGAGCATACAGAGAATTTATGCACAGAATCAATATCTATAGAGATAAACCTGTCTCCAGACTATGCCAAGAGGATGATGAAACAACCTATCATATCCTCTTAGAATGCCCAGCATTAGAGCGTAAAAGACACCAACTCGATTAGAACCTTAACTCTATTGACAACTGCAAGCTAGTAGGGGACATTGCAAGTCTAGTAAAAGATACTGATGTCGGCCTGCTAACTTGAAAACTTCCGACAGTACAAAAAGCCCAAAGGGCTGACGTGCGCATGCCATCAAAAGGCAGTCGTGGAACCGCAATCTAATGTAATAGGGCTCAAAGACAGACCGACGTCCAGCTTTTGTGAAGCTGAGGACGAAACCTCTACTCGATATGTAGATAGTCTTGGAATGAATGAGATAAAATTGGTTTCCTTGTCCTTCTTCTGCCGTAGTGACGAGGCTAACTAAACATACATGATTTGTGCCCTCATTTAAAATTCTGAGGTGTCGAACCGTCAACCTATGACTACGCCACTAGTAGTACGGCTGCAACTGCTGCCGTTTGGTGTGTATTTGAGGAGAAAGAAGCGGCCCTCTTGTAAGGTACAGCCACTTCTGAAGAACAGTCGTTTATCCTGTAGGTTTTGGTTCGCCCCAGTAATTTATTACCCTGGTACTAGCCACATCTGGCAGCTATTACCCTATCCGCCATCTGGAAAGACCACCAGACAAGACTTATCAGCATTATAAGCCTTATGCCACTATGCCAAGGCAATATAGGTTATAGTGTGTATAGAGCTGATGTACCATATTTTGACCAAACTTTTTTCTTCATACTAAAAAGCACTAATTGCCTTCTTTGCCAGGCAACATTGATGGTGTGTAAAAGTCAGCTTGGTGTCCAATATGAAGCCCAGGTATTTAACTTTTTCTGCTACATTTACTCTTTTATTAAACATGCAGAGTCGTTTGTGGTTTACCTTCCTTCTTCGCGTTATTGCTATAACCGAGATTTTTTTGTTTTCACCGCCTTTCTACGGTGCAATGTGGGGTGCCATTTGCATTCTGTTGAAAACAATCTCCTCACATGCTCCAGGAATAGATCTATTTATGTCATCTGCATAACCTTGACCATGCATTCCCTACTCTTCCAATTTCTTCAACTGGCTTTCAACCACCAGGCTCCAGAGTAGAAGAGACAATACTTCGCCCTACGGACGACCCTGTGTGACCAGCACTGCGGTGGTAATATTATTGAGAGGGGTTATTATGACTGTTTTTACTTTTCTGTTATCCAGCTGTTAAGCGCAGGGTGTATACGTCCCTCTCTCTCTCACTGCTCGATTGATTGATTCAAAGTAGATATTGTGAAATGCACCCTTGGTAACCCAAACCTTTCAAATAATAGCTATTTATGCAACAAATGCTAAAAGTCGATAAACGACTTTTAGCACTCGTTGCATACAATATTTTATCTACGACCTTAATTTTACCGTTATTAATCCATAAATATCGATTTAAGAAAGGTTCGCATCTGCGACACTTTTAATTTATGTCATAATGAACAGTAGGCCGCGCGGGCGATTGTTTGGCCACGCCCGTGCTGTCAAGGTGAGTTACGAAATGTAATTATTGATACTCCACATAAGACTGTATTCATTACATAACGCTTTAATTATTTCAAAAACGCTTTACCTGTAACGCAAGAAGCAACTAGAATAGCTTTACAACTTCACTTGCAGTTCGAAATTGTAGTTTTGTAACCTCACTTCACTTTTAGCCCGTGTGCTAAAAGTAAACAGCTGATTTGTTTAAACACGGTTAACTATAAAACGTCACTTTTAGTGAAACAAGCTAGCGCTAAAAGGCCTACTTTTAGTAGTGGTCGTAGATAAAGAGTTTTTCGTCTCAACTGGTAGGTTCAATATCGGCCAGCTGGCAAGATTTGTCTGACTGCTACGGGAAATTTCCAGTACGCTGTTCGTTATGTGTCCGTCTATGAATTTTTCCAATGGCATTCAAATAAAAGATGTGAAACTTATACGTTTGTAAGGTTTCGCCTGGACATAGCTTTACTTTCCTGACACTCTTATATTTATTTTATATTTGCCCTCAGCGTTTTGCACAGGTACGTGGAGAAATTCTTTCATCCACTGTGAACCATATCTAAATAAATAACATCGCTTCCCGATGCCAGTTTGACACAGTCGAATATGACCTCAACTCCCATACCGTGCTCCTTCCATGAAGCTCTTTCGGCTATTCCTATTTCATTATTATATTTATTCATTGATTGTTGGTAGACCTTCCGGTTTCCGTTGTGCTTAGCTTGGTTAAAAAGCTTTTGTGGCACGTTAGTGATTGTGACGCTTTTGGAAAAGGTACAGAAAGACTCGTTAGACCTTTTTGCTTCTTTATTGATGTTGTTGACCATAGATTAGAACTCGGCAGTAATTTTGAACCTCTCGATAGGGATCTCATTTGCAGTTTCTACGATTTATGCATTTCAGATATCTTGTACTTTGGTTTTAAGATTAAGTCTTATCTATATATGGTCCGATAGACTACTTTCTTCTGCCCCATACCAATTTTTAATCATATTAGCTACTGCAGATATAGCTACGGTTACATCAATGACCTACATTCTAACACTAGTTGCAAATGTTGGTCTATTGCCTTTCCTAAAAGAAAACAATAAGTCAATTACCACTTTAGTTGTTATTGTTGCTGCCCTTATCTTTTCGGTTTATTTTAATTCATAATGCCACTTTTCGTAGACCCATTTAGTTGTCCATTAGTTTTGGGCGAGTAATATGGTGATTTATCGAATTTCAGTTCGAAGTGGTTTATTAAAGTAGTTGCGTACGCTGTGCAGAAAGGTGGATTAGGCTTGTTACTTCGGAATCTCATCATTGCCAAATTACGTTTTGAATTACTGCCAAGCGCCGAGTTTATGTAAAGGACTAGCTTAAACCCCGCGGCATATGCCGCATTTAAAATGTAGGACGAATTTAATAACTTTTGTTGCACTAAAGAAAGTTTTAAAAGCACGCTAGAGATTGGCAGTAAGGAAAAGTTCCAAAAAATATATTTTCAAATGGAAAGTCTCTGTAAAGGAAACGCTTGCCCCTGGAAGGCGTCCTAATTAATATGACCCTGTTGGGACGCAGTCAAAAACAAATCCGGAAAGAATTAATGCTCTTGTGACTTATGAGATTATATGTGAGAATTATTTGCTCCACCGAAATAATTTTCAGCTGCCTGCAATCTGTGTTTCTTTTCAGGTTTAAGCCGTTGAGCGCCATAAAAATATAAATGCGGGAACTCAAGTCTCCAGTTACGCCGTTACTGATATTGTTAAATAACTCGATTAATTATTATTTCTTTGGCATTTTAAACTGGCATTATTATTATTATCTTTATAATAGCAACCATAAGTAACTGTTTATAATGTTTATGTTTATGTTTCTTAAATCGCTAGTGAATTAATAGTAGATTGCTCTACAAGTTAAGAAAAGTGAGAGTTTTCCAGCAAATGTAAAAGTTTTACGTGAGCATGGAATTTTCCAATGTGTTAAACATGCAATTTTTCCGTGTAGTTGACAAAAATATCTTTTTAAATAATTTTGGTCAAAGTATGCTGGTAGAAAAGGGATGTTCATTAATACGACCGCCTAGTGTAGATAAAAATATAAGAAGCTCAAAAGCTGATGTGTTAAAAACTAAATCAATAGCGAGTCTCAGTCTACGAATTCATATTGAATGTGTAATTCGAAGATTACGAGAATTTAAAATATTAAAACCCCATTCGTGTCTCAACACAAACCTGCTTAAATACACTGATCATATGATTGTTATTGCTTGTGCATTTATAAATATGCAAACTGCTTTAATTAAATAAATTATTAGGTACCTTTAAAACATAGTTTTATTTATTAAGTATGTAATCTGTATTGTACATAGAATTTTACACATTATAATCAATGCAGTAGCTATATCATAACTCAAATGGATGGAAGTAGAAGGATCACACTAAAAATTTGAATGTTTTGGAATTTACATTTTTTAGAAAAAAAATGATTTTTCAATCAAATTTTAGAACATTTTAGAAATCAAAATTATAATAAGTGGTTTTTTCAGCCACAGAATATTTTTACATCATGTCACACACCAAAATATTTGTTTACCTATTATATGTATTAACAGAAATAGAAAACAACGCTTTTTTGTTTATTGTAAACAAAATTAAAGCTGGTACATTCAACACTGAAACACAATTATAATAACTTGCAGTGACACTGTAAAATTTTACATTTATTACAATATATTACAATTCTAAATAGCTATTTAAGTCACAAGGAATGTAAGGACCTATTAACATTTGGGGTAGGCAAGTACAAGCCAAGACGAAGTCGCGGCTTGTTGCCTGCCGAAAATGTTAATAGGCGATACATTCCGAGTTATCTTATTATATTTTTCCCGCTGCTTATCGAAATTTTCCTAGATTTCTGAAAAAATCGTTTGGTTTGTCACCTGTCACCAGGATTAATTTTTGTGAGTCGTGTTACCTATGAGTGTCACATGTCACATAAACACTTGCAATTTAGAAACAAAACGTCTAAATCTGCATCTTGCTTTGCTAATTTTATTATCCTAAGAACTTAATAATAGTATTAAGTTCCGTTGTCAAGAAAAAGCAGCAAACAAATATAATCACCGACTTACACGTTTTGTTACTAAGGCTGTATCACTGACTTACAAGATCAGCAGCGGGAAAAATATTAAATATTACTTAAAAATAGTTACACGCTTATCCCTAACAATAAAATTAAAAATGCAGTTATTTGTTCGCAGATGCTAATAAAATAGGAAAAATATTTTTTTTCCAAAAGTTCTCAGCTTCTAACATTGTTTGTTTAATGTAATTTGCATCATAGCCCACAGAAATAAAATTAACTTTTTGGTTTTTTTCAAAGTTAGCATCTGCAACAGCAAAAATGCAATACGATTTATTTAAAAAATGCATTTGCATTTGTATTTGAGCTCTATACTTGGCCGTAACTTTATTTTGTGATGTTATATAGTTTAACACTGCTTTGTCTGTAGAGGGGCACTTCACTTCGACAACGAAATTGTCACTCACTGCATCTGGTGAAGCTCCGAAAATAGGGTGGTTCTTTGAAAGTACAATTCCCACAGAACTTAATTTGGTCTTCATATTTTTTTCGACAATTTGTAATACCTGCTTTTCTAATCGTCTACCCCTTTCCATTGCTTTGGTATCCCTCAGTTTTGTAACTCCAATTACCTGTTGCACAAATGAGCCACATTCAGTTTTGCAATGTGCAGCATTATATAATTTCGAGGCGGTTATCCTCCCATATCGTAAACGATGCCACAAACTGTCTTCGGCTTGCATTAGGGTACAATATGCAGCTTCCTTGCACAAATCTTCATTCATGTGCTGCTTGGTGAAGGTGATGAAATCATCATATAGGGCTCCACCACTGCTAACAAATTTTAATAATAAACCGTACAAATCCAGGCAGCTATACTTGGGTTCTTTAAACAGTTTAAATATTTCGCCAGCTGCTTTGTTTTGTACTCCTAAACGCATTGCCTCCTGATAAAAGTTACCCTGATCTTCTTCAACGGGTATACCCCCAAATTCTGCCACAGTCAAAAATTTTAGCGATGTGCCCACTTTTGACAGTTGCGGGTTCTTCGCTCCTCCTATGCATCCACATAAGTACTGCTACAGCATCCACCTGTAAAAAATTTTTTTTAAATTTTAAAACAGATTAATAACAGATTATTATTAAATTACCAGCTGATGCAGCGCAGTCCAAACATTCCACCTTCTCTACTTTACGCTGCTTTTCATTTACTTGTAACACCACATTATAGTTTTTCGCTCTCACTCGGTGTTCAGGACAAATTCTGCATTTAACGGTGCACAATTCACCCTCTGGTCGGAGCTGCACATATCCTATGGCTGAGTCACCGTAACTTTCACGTCCAGCACTAACAACAAAACAACAATAATAATAGCACCAGAACTACAGAACTAATTCTATTCAACATAAATTAAAATAACTAACTTGAGTTTTAATTTCAATGCCAGATAAATATTTTAGCTTACAACTTATTGTTTACGGTAATCCTGTATTGTACGACGCCACCGATGAACTACTGTTCCTAGAGTCAGTAATCTTGGAGGGAGGGATCGCTAACATGTCAAATACCTTACACTATTGCCAGACCTTTGTTTACTTGTACAGCAATTTGGGATCTAATTCGTTTTAGTTTGCATGTTTATCGTGGTCCTAACATCAATGTCGAATAGAGGTGTTCTAGCTCCAACTGTTTTGTGAATGAAGATAACATTTTGACACTAAACCATATCCGTGATTCTTGCAGGTGTTGCGGTTAGGGTCAAACTAAAATGTATTGAACGGTTGACGAAGCGGGGATTAATACATAATTTCCTTCGGTGTAAATGCTGTTAGGTAGATATGGCGTTTGTTTAACGATTGTTCACGATTAAAAGCAAACTCAAAATAATTTGGCGCCAAAAGCTGTTGAAGCCAAACAATAAAGGTCTGGCAACGTTTTAAGGTAATTTTAATCTAAACGATCAGCTGTTCGCGCCTCCCTCCAAGATTACTGACTCTAGGAACAGTAGTTCATCGGTGGCGTCGTACAATACAAGATTTTTAAAACTTACCTATTCTCTTTAACACCACGAATTTCACAGGCAGAAAAGCAGTCATTGTTTAATAGGATTGATAATAATGAAAATTGTGCAGTGCGAAACGCATTGATTGCCTCTGTTTTTGCCAGATAAAATTTCCATGCAAATCTTAGGTTATGTCACACAAAAGCACACACAATTAAAATGGAAAATATAATAACGAATACTCACTTTTCTACAACAGAAATGAGGGTTTCCTTCTTCGTAAACTAAAGGCCAGCTGTCAACACGACGATTTTAGCCCTGTTGCCAGATTTACACTGTACGAAATAAATTTGTAGAAACGGTTTCAAAATGTACCAGATTCGTAGAATTGTACCAGGTCTGGCAACGCTGCTAATATCAAGACCACGCCCACAATACCTAACTACGCATAGACCAGGAGTTGATGTGTTTGACCTTGGGAAGTGTTCTGCTTTATTATAGAGTTATGATTTTTTAAGTAAATAAATTTACGGAAGGTACTGTCGGGGCCATTACAGCCGCTTCGTTAAACTGCCCGCTGTTTCACCATTCCTTCGACTCCATCTCGTCTGGCTTAATCTAGAACCAAGTGTTCTTTTTTCGGCTGCTTCATCAATCTGAATAGATACCATCCCCAAACAGCAAATGCTTCCAGCAGCAGCAACCTCCCATCATTCTGCATGTTCCTTTCTTGTTCTTGTTGTTCTTGGGCTTGTGACAGTGCTTTCGAGGGCAACTTGCTTCCATCAACACACCAAGTACTGCCGGCTGCTAAGGTAATTGAGCTTATATTATATGTTGTAATAAGTGTTCGTGGAAGTGAAGTTAGCAGTGTTGCGGCCATGGAAAACGCCGAACTGTTAGTGTTGCGTCTCTTTTAATTTTGGAATTGTTTAAGCTACGTCTTCTACGCTTACCTTTAAGATATCGGCAACCCTCCGGGGAGATTGTTTATTCAATTAGTACCCACTAAGGCAATTGCTTGCTTGATAAGTAATTAATATTATAACTCAGCTTCTATTAGGAGGACGGCCGCCAAGGGTTAATTTGTTTACTGTATATGTAACTGTAACCGTTTTTAAACATTTTATATATTTAATAGATGTATTATTCGCATCATGTTCTACTGTATTTTTTCATGTTCTTTTAAGCTTTTTACAGCAGTTTGCAGACAAAGTACCAACGTTATGCAGTCTAAGCCCCAGTGCCAAGCGCTGTTGCATATCGATCCACGGCATCGTTTGATTCTTATCTTTGATTATAGAGAAACAAACAAGAATCCAAAATACAGAATAATTAAATTACACCAAGGCAACTTTAAGCTGTTTCTAGCTCCAAATTATCGTTTAGAACCACCCGTTGTTTCGACCGCCCTCTGACCGGAGTAACTTCATGCAGTGATAAATATCTATGGGCCGGTTGCAGAAAGCAATGTTAAGTCTGGTGTTAGCTAACATCGCGTCAAAGTGAACAAAAACGAATCAAATCTCAAATGCTTATGGTAACTAATACATTAGTAAACAAAATTTGATGCGATTTTGTTCACTTTGACGGGACGTTAGCTAACACCAGACTTAACATTGCTTTCTGCAACCGGCCCTATGTGTTGGAGACACTTTAAGCCTAAAGTAATCGTATATCAGGTTTAATACCTTCTTGAAACGCCTATTAGTCAAGCAAAGTCACGTAACGAGCTTATGTCCAGTTGAGGACCTGTCTTTTGTCGTAAATGTCGTTTAGTTCTGTCACAAACTATTTATTAAATATTATGTCTAAATGTAACAAAACCATTCGATCTACTCAACTCATTGCAGCACCTGAGGTTGATGGAATAGAAAACGTTCTACGAAGATGCTCTGCTGCGTAAATGAAGATCGTGGAAAAATAAACATTTTTAAAAGTTGATCTATACAACTTCTCAAAGTTAATGTCTTCACATGCAAATTATATTGAAACGTTTACTGTCACAACTCATTACTATATTTACCTTGCAAACCATTAAAGTAACTTTTAAAATCTCTAAAGTTATATCATGATCATATAACTTGTCAAAACTGGGAACATCGCAGACGTAACCATTGTCTGGGTATCGCGATGTTTGATTATTTTATTATTTATTACCTACTCGGTCAAAAATTCGATATTTATCCAAATGATCCAACAGTATTAGAATTATGAAGTTCACCGAAGTTCAACATTTTATTAGGAAAACAAACACAAAGAATGAAATCCAGAAACGTCAACACTGGATGACTGATAATACATTATAACCAATAGAGGAAATACGCTAGATACAGATAAGCAGAGAACTTCAAAAATATGCTGACAACAGTAACACCAAAATCCTCTTTAAAAGTATCAATAGTTATCAGTGACAAAGTAACAAACGTATACAGTAGTCTGAAGGTGTGAACAAGATTGAAAGTCCCTGTGCTACTGCCACTGATATAATAGAAATAACTAATATCGAGTTGCATTTGAAGCAGAATAAGTCATAAAGAGACTGAAGTAAACAGACCTCAGGCATTTATGATATTACAGGAGTCATTATGGCCATGTGAGAGAGCGTGAAAGTATTTCACTCAAATTTACAAAGTACAGCTGACAGCGACCGAAGGACTGGACGATTTCAACTTTTATTCAATTTCGCAAGAAGCGTTAAAAATAAAAATGTGAGAAATACCGACTTATAATTTTTAATCTCCCACGCCAGAAAAAATTTTCTTTACATATATTAAAAACTATACCAATCATGACAAATTGAGTAAGTTGTTTGTGGAGGGCAAAGGAATGATAGAAGAATACTCAACTCCAGGCAAATCATACAAAAAGTCAAGCGACATATCATCATCCTGTAAATGCGTTTTGTAAAACATGGTAACGCTTAGAACAGGCTTAACTGGGGCCATCTGTAGCAAACTCTTTATAAAATGGAACCACCAAAACGTCTGGTAGCTTTAGTATTTACCACTAAGGACAGGACACTATGAAAATAGTATCTAAACTATCAAACCTATTTCAAACAAGTAAAGATACCCTACGGGCTGCATATAATTTTCATTATTATTTATCTTATACTCTGAACACGATAGGGAAAACTTCTATAGATGAAGAATCAAACAAATAAAGCAGTGCGGAAAAGATTCGAGATGGCACAATAAGCAACACCACAGCTTCAAAAAATCTGATGAGGCTCTGGAATCACCATTACCACCAATAAAATGATGGTGCTGACGCTGTTATTTTTTATTCTTATAGATGTTTTGGAATCGTGGACAGTTACGAAACCACCTCAAAAATATATTGACTCTCTTGAGACGATGGTGTTGGACAATAATTTTCTGCGTCCGATGAGCAGCTTGGAGGACGAATGCGTCTACATAAAAAATAAGCCGGGCATATTATTGCAAATGGTAGACGACTAGAAAGACCTATAGTACACGGATTTGTGGGATCTCCTCTCATATAGACTGACCAAGCGAGGAAAGTAACAGATTATACAGTACTAGGTAGTTCGGGGAGCCACGAACCGAGAAAGATAGAAGAAGTATGAAAGATAACGAACAACAGTCAATAAAACATCATACACAAATACTCTTCTAAAAAGAAGAATCAGTGGAATAGAAGGAGCCTTGGCCCTTGTCTTTGTATATTAGAGTCAAACATACTTCTTTTATTTTACTGGTCACATTTTGTTTTATCCATTGAAATATCATATCCAGAGTCATAGTTTTGTAATCCCCTGAAATTGTTCATTCTACATAAGTTATCAATTTCTTATAGCTTGTATTTTACTACTTTCATCGTTATCCTGTTCTCTTCTGGAGATTGAGATGAGGCGCTTGGTCGCCCCTCTAGGGTTACGTTAAATTTGAACAGGGCGCCTTAATATTTAGATAACTACTGTGTCTTGTCTCCTGTTAGCTATCTTACCTTGCATGAAACCCTATTAATAAACCAGTTGGCGAAACGTTACATATCCAATGCAAAAGACAGGCGTCTGGTTTCCCCTGTAGTGTTGTCGGACTGAAATGGACTTCAAACAATCTACAAAAAAAGAAACTTCGTCTATACAATCTATTGGCTAGATCGCAAATAAAAACATATAGAAACACAAATCGGACACGGATAAAAGCAAAGACAATAGTATCGAATTCTTAAACAACCTACATCCAAGATAGCTGTGGCTATTCTCATGTAAGTACACGATGTTTATAAAATACCATCGACTATAGAGTTGAAATAACCGTCTCTACAACACAATTAAAATAATTGTTTTTGAAAATAAAACATATAAAACGTATGAAGCCAGTACTATTTCAGTCCGACTCTGTTCAAATCGGGCGCGATCTAGATACAGATTATTCGCTTATGAAACACATTCTTTCACGCGTGCGGAACTTTGGTTGCTGCTTACCCTTAAATTGTGAACGTTAACTCTCACATGGACGCCTCGAATGCACCTTTGAATATGGCCCAAATTGGTACGCTCACATAGTATATGGTGGAACTACGTTGGCTTGATTTTCAAACGTTATTCGCCGCACTTTAAACTAGTGTGCCGCAAACTATTTACTTGCTGCAGGCTTCTAGCCGTTTGTAATCTCCTTAGGCGAATTAGCACAATATACTTTGCAGTAGCAAACAGTTGAATCATTCAGTTTAAAATGACGTGCGACGGCTTTCTTCTTGGTGGGCTCTGCATGGGTTGAAGCTCCCTTTGCTGAAGAATCCCCAGTTACGTTATCGCAGCACCTGCGAAATCAAGCTTTATAATAATCTTACTGCACAAGATCGGTCTCCGTGCACTATTACTTATGTTAAACCCAATATTAAATATAATGCAATAAAATGCAAGAAAAAAATACAAGTTACCTTTTGCTTTTAAGTAGTAACACTAATTTCAGTATAACCCTTTTTTAGTTTTGTCAACTGTTGTTTATGTTGGTCAGATAGACATTTACACGATTATAATTATCTCAATGCATACAAGCTGTTCATTTACGCATTATATTACTTAATACAATTTAATATAAGCTTTAGTTATACATATATCATATTTGTATTTTATCTTGATGCGTCCAGCCCGATATAGCAAAAAGATATGGATATCCACTGGAAGTTCACCACTCAACAACAGAAGATGGTTACATCTTGACCGTCTTCCGAATCCCACATGGTAGAGATTCCAAAGCAGGGCACGGAAAACCCGTTTTTATTCAGCATGGCATTGCTATAAACTCTGCAGCATTTCTGACCACAGGGAAAAGATCTCTAGGTAGCTTTTTAGTTTTCTTAAATGACATCCTTCAAGCATCATATCGTTTTCTAGGTTTTGTCTTGGCCGACGCTGGCTACGACGTCTGGTTGGGCAACTTCAGAGGCAATAGGTATTCCAGAAACCACACCAATTTAAGTATAGAAGACAGCCAGTTTTGGGAGTTCAGTTTCCACGAGCATGGGGTCTACGACGTGCCCGCTCAGCTAGATTTGGTGAATCGAGTGACTAAGCAAAGGGTAGCTTATATAGGCTTCTCGATGGGCGGCACTGCTGCTTACATTTACAGCACGTTGTATCCAGACCGAGCTGAGGAAAAGATGGAATTGTTTATTGGGCTTGCCCCAGGAGCTTTTATTGCGGACGTTCCCATCCTTCAATACTTTTTCTATTTTTGGATTCTTATTGAAGTAAATTGCAAACGGTTGTAAGGTCACACCAAATTAATAAATATTTTTGTAGGACACTCTGCAGCTGCTAACCAACGGGGAGATTTATCCAAGGCCTCCTTTGCCGAAGGCCTTGTATGAGTATCTTTGCTTCCCGTATCCTTTCCAAATGGAAATATGCCAAATTCCCGACATGATCATGCTGGGTTGGAATTATGAACAAAACGATCCAGTAAGCAAACTACAATTTATTGTATATATACAAAACAATGATATGCAGTCATAGTTTAATCACCCTTTATAGTATGATCTTTGGCACTTTTTATAGCATCTCCACATAGTTTTATGTTAGATTTTTATTAAATGTCTTCCTTAGGAAACTCTTCCAGTGACACTTCAGTACAACATAGATGCAACTTCTGTCAAAACCTTTTCGCATTTTGCTCAGCTAATAAATTCGGGAGATTTCGCCCAATTTGATTATGGACCGGAGAAGAACAAGATGATTTATGGGTCACTAAACCCTCCCCATTACGATTTGTCTAAAGTTACTGTTCCCAATTATCTGATTCATGCACCAAATGACAGAATAGTGAATGAGGAGGTAATTTAGATATGAAAGTGGTTGGTGAAAATAATATATTGTCTTTTAGAACATTCAGAGACTCTACGATGCGCTTCCTGAAAAAGCAAAGCAGTATGGCGTGTACAGAATAAAGGACGAGAACTTTAACCACATAGACATTCTTAATGGAAAAGATGCGGTATCTCTAGTGTACAAACCTTTGATTGCATTTTTAGATACTAAATTTAAGTGATTTTGTGTATAGTATATTAGTAAAAAATCTAGTAAAAACAATTGTTAATTATTGCAGTTAGTATTTTTGTATTTATACTTCTTTTGGAAAAAAGACTTTTGGAAATCACATTACAAAGAACTATTAAACTATTAGGCCTAGGCCCAAAAATTTATCATAAAGTGTTGAAAGGGAGACTACTGCTTTGATTAGCTAGTTAGTGCTGGTATGGTATCTAAATTATCAACTGTTAAGCCAGTCTGGAAAAGGTAAGTAGTAGTTCGAGCCCAACAAGAACATTCATCCGTACCAACCATTTTATTTCTGATAGTCAAACTACTTAGTCTACTATTGGTTATTAACAGCAAGAGCTACATACAACTTCAAATCCCAAAAAGTCTGTGTATAGAGAAGCATACCTAGAATAGAGCTTTTGATATTTAGACAAACGAGAGCTAACGAAGAAAACCAAGAAGTTTATAGTATAGACGTTATATGTAAAAAAATTAATAAAATTAAGTAGCTGTTGTTGCGGTTTGTTTTATTTTAAAATTCATAACAACTCAGATCATGTGGTGTAACTTGACTGATTAAGCTCTGCTGGCATTAGCTTAAACTAAATAAATCAACCGATAAATAAATAAATAACATAAAGAAATAGCTCTGATGAATACTAAATCTATCGTCTTATTAATTGTTTGTGATTGGTATCATGTTTACTATTTTTATCTTCTAGAAAGTAAGACTGATTTGAGATTAGACTTGGTTGCAAACACTTAAATAACACATTGATTGGGTATACGAGTATATACAATTGAACTCTGACACTTTTAAGTAGCTGTCTTATCTTACATATTAATATCTACAACGAGTTGAATTATACATCAGCATTGATAACTTGATGTTGATAATTTACTGTAGTTAGATACAGATTGGTAATTCCACACTCACATGTAATAATTTTTGACATGTGATGACAAGCGTTATATCAACGTCGAAGGGTCGCGAAAATAAACTAGTTTTTCAACGTTATGTTGTTGAATCTACGTTAGCCTGTGACGGTCTTTTAACGTTTATATGTCATAATCAAACATCACCGTTACTTGTGGTCGCTATAATGCGATTCAAATAACGTGAGTTATCCCACATGATTGTAGAAGAATTTTTTCTCGAGAAATAATTTTGCAATATATTTTCCTTCGATAATCAATACGAAAACCTATAACTATTAAATATGACTCCACACATTCAAATAACTAAAAACGTTAGACATCTTTTCTTAGTTTCTATGAAGATAATCGAATTCAGATGAGAATTTTGCACTAGACCGATTTCAGCTGTCATTTGTGCCATACGAACGTTCTTGAGTAAATGGTACATTGTGCAATATTCTTACTGAATATTCCCAGATAATCTTTTCTCGCTTATCATTCATGCTTGTTGAACAAATGTTTCTGAGTTGAAAAAAGATATCAGTAAATGTTGTATCAACATTAAGACAACATACAGAGAGTTTATTATTATAACGCGCAATATGAAAGTGTAACAACCCGCAAGAAATTGCGTTATAATTATAAACCTTGTAGATTTTAAGTTGTCAGGAGAAAGAATAAATCAAAGCCGCCACTGCAAAAATTACATTTACGGCGAAGCAAAAGTTCACTTGGTGAAGAACGAAAAGACTACATCGTAATAATCCAAGAAGCGGTTGAATTACATCCGATGTTAATTAACCAAGAGCTTTCTCAGAATAAAGAAGTGCCGAATTGGCAGGCAGTGCAAAACCGCGTGGGATATGCAGAATTTGCAATCCCAGAGCGCGCGAGTTCTAATTCAAAAATGCTATCTTGCAAAACGGGAGAGTACGAAAGACATTCGTTTTTGTCCCGAAAGCAAATTACCTTTTGGGGAACGCAAACTGGACAGGCAGTCTTCCCGTATCCCGCGAGATAAACTAATTACCAGCAAAAGCCGTTTTCGGGCGTACCGCGTCCGGCGCGACGCCGCGCGAACCGCGAATCAACCTAAGTCAAAATTGAAAGTTATATTCAAATCGTTATGTGACTAGTGCATGTGACAAGCCACTCAAAATTCAAGGGGATCTAAAATCTAGCCGAACTAATTTAAATTTCTTAAGTCAATTCGGGCGTACCGCAAATAAACAAAATTAACATTCACCCTCCAAGTTCTAGCAACGGCAGCTGGACGAAGGTCAGTCTTTTATGTGTATTTTATTAACCAACTAAAAGCAGGGCTGCTATGTTTATTCTTCCCTTCCAAAGTAAATTGATGTCATCAAAATTAAGCATAATTCTGATCAACCTTTTTACGAAGCTACAGTTAATTAACCATTGATCAGATAGGGTAAAATTAATTTGTACTTTATCCAAATTTTTAAGTTCTTTTAATATAAGTTAATTATTCTTTTGTGGGTGTTTCATTTAACCATAACTCGTAACTTAAACCCCTAAGTTACCGCACAGTGGCCAGAAGATGAGATTTCGACCCCTTAGGGCAATTAGGATATACGGGTTTGAATCAACCTCTATATCACACCATCGTGGCAGCACGTTAAACTGGTAACCAGGGGGTTGGAAAAACAACCCATTGGTTATAAAAGTTACAGTTTCTATGACTATACACCACAATGATATCGTTACTTTTGGTAACCTAGGATGCATCAACTGATTTAATGTGATTTTTGTTCCCGATTAGTCGACTTTGCGTAGAGGATATGTATCTAAAATCTACCATAAAACGGTCAGTTCAGTTGCGTATGAAATTTCAGATAATTACGTGTGGGTGAGTGTAGATGAAACGATAGATACCATGGGTCAGTGTATAATAACCGTTATGACTGGTATTTTACATCTATCGCAACTTTACAATCCATACTTAATTTCAATCCAAGTAGGCCATCAGGTTAAATCTCATACTATAGCTAAAATTGTTAATGCTGCTTTGGATATTATTTTGTTAGTAAAAGATGTGAAATGAGAACGGGGTTCTTTTGTTTGTCTTCGACGCTGCAGCCTATATGGTGAAACCAGGGAAATTCCTTAAAAACATATATCCAAACATGATCAACATTACATGTGTAGCCAATGGTCTTCACCTGATATTTAAATTTATTCGAAGCAATTTCAAGCTCGCAGACAAACTTGTTAGTACATGTATAAAAATATTTTTTGAGAGCTCGTGTAAGAGTTACTATACAGGGTGAGGCGCATAGAGCGATACAGAGCAATAGCACTCAAACTATTGATCATATCCAAAAATGTTTCAGACAAAAGTTTCAGTGTTCGAGAAGGCCGTCATACTGGACCACCCTATTTTTTATCGGTGGAGGCGCTGAAGCTACGTCAAGGTCAACTCCAGATTTTTAAATGGAACTATGTATTTTTTTTTCGATGACATTATTACCGATTTTAAGACAAATTCAGCTACCTGCAACACAAGGTCATTCTAGTTAGCAAAGTATGTAGTCAAAAAATCGAAAAATATCGGAATAATCACTTTCAAAGGATCCACTAACCTTGGTTTGGTTCTACCTACAGAAGATGCTCGAAGTGATGACCCTCGACTTGTAAGCACTTGTTAATTCGCTGATGAAAAGACCGTCTAACTTCAGCTAACATTTGTGGTGAAATTTCGGTACATGTTCGTATTCTGTCTTTCATGCCGTCAGGCGTGGTAAGTGCTACCGCCATTACGCGATCTTTGACAAAACCCCATAAAAAGTAATCTGCTGATGTTAGATCTGGCGATCGAGGTGGCCAAGCTACAGGACCGCCTCGTCCTATCCACTTTTCGCCAAAAATCTTATTCATCACTTGTCTTAAACACAGAGCATAATGGGGTGGTGCACCGTCGTATTGACTCGTGTTTGTTGCACTGTTGCATTTTTCGATTTTTCGACTATTTTCATACTTTGCGTGACTAGAATGACCTTGTGTTTCAAGTCGCTGATTTTTTCTTCAAATCGGTAATAATGTCATCGAAAAAAATACATGATTCCATTTAAAAAAGTGGAGTTGACCTTGACGTAGTTTTAGCGCCTCCACCGACAAAAAAAATAGGGTGGTCCAGTATGACGGCCTTCTCGAACACTGAAACTTTTGTCTGAAACATTTTTGGATGTGATCAATAGTTTGAGTGCTATTGCTCTGTAACACTTTATGTGAGGGTGAGGACCCTGTATACAACCAAATGTACCTAACGTCTCTATTAACACAACCAGTTATTACACGTAGGGGCACATGGTTGGAAGCAGCTTTTTTCTATATTACACAACATTTTAATATAATTAAAAGTGTGATCTTGTTATTAGACGAAGGCACTCAAAGCATCATTGATTGTAAATCACTATTATAGAATTCTGAGCTGCTCGAGGAACTAACGTGTATTCAAAATTATATTAATATCATCATACCACCCACCACTACTTCATTAGAAAAACAGAATGTTCTATCAGTAGAAAATTGCAATATAACAACCTCTTGCGTCAACTGAAGTCCATATCGGGAGCGGTTGGTCAGCAGTTACAGCAAAAACGGATGCGGCAATAAAAATGATCCAGATTTATACATTTTACAATAATTTTGTGATGGTACATGTTCACCAGAAATATTTGCTAAATATGGTTATCTTATTCCAAACCTCGGTTTAGATCATACAATGAGTTGTGATGTTGAAAGAACATCTCCAAAATATAAGGACATTTTTACGTCTCAAAGAACTCGTTTTACCATTAAAATTTAGAAAAAATTGTTGTCACTAGTATAAACGCTCTTTTGACTTTTCAATTTTTCGAGTAATTCTGATGATTTGTTGCCCTATATTCAAAATGTGTGCAGTCATCATTTCCAAATAACTATTAAGAGACCTCCAAGTTGCCTGTACGTAATAGTTAACAGTACATGCGTAATAATTATGCTTCACTCACCTACTGTAATTTATTTTGAATATTAGTTTTGTGAGATCTCTACGAATATCCCAAGACTCCACTCGCACACCTCTAATTATTTTTATTTGAACGAGTCGACGTAACCACCAGCGTACATACATCAAACAAGTAGGGACACTCATGCCAAATGTTGAAACCTGTCTAGAGTGCCTGGGACATTAACTCGGGGGGTATTTCTAAGCTTGACTATCAGATGGCAGCACAAAATTCTACCAATCAGAGCAAGTTACTGGCTTTGCTACCAATCAAATGTGATCATAGATATATAAGTACAAGATACGGCGTGCCGTTGATATAGTGTAACAAGACGTACCATCTATTTCTGTCACTCTCAATGCGTGAATTACGTATAGCGCTATCCTTTAGAGAGGTACTTGGACTCGCCATTGAGAGAAATTCTGATAAAATACATTTAACTCGTGTTACATGGTGCCAGAAATAGTCTTTTTGGTCTCAAGATGCTACAAAATGTAGAAAAGAAGTAATCGTATAAATAAACACAAATTAGAAAACATAACCTCAACAGGTAACACTTGATAACCTCACTCGATGAGGTGTGGGGGTGTGCAAGATACTCACTCGCTAACGCCTTTGATTTTTACGGTTGATAATAATAGCCAAAGAGGATATATCCTCTTTGATAATAGCAATCAAAACCATTGCTAAAGTTCAATTTTCGAAGAATAAACTGTGAAATTGTATGACACTTCTGACGTTTTCATTTCAAAACTTCAAAATTAAGCGTACGAAACATTGTATGAAATACGTCTAAAGGGAGAGAGAAATAAAGTGATATAGGTTAGAATGAAATGGGGGAAGGTACCGAACTCCGTGATATGTTATTTTAAGATTCGACGTACGTTTACATGTAGTGAACGTATCCTGTACTAATATATCCATGAATGTGATAAAGTAGTGGCGCCATCTGTTAGTACTATCGGAAAGTACCACCCAGGAGCCGTTCAAAGTCATCCAAATCGGAATTTTGACATAAAAGGAACCGACAGTGAGTGTCTCTACTTGTTTGATATATGTACGCTGTAACTACATCTGATGCAGCAAGACAACTGCGTAATTCCTTTGTTGCTCTAATACTCTACACAATGATAATGATGCATTACGCGAACTGGTGCAATTTACAGGTGAGTATTATCTGCAAATTCTCTAAGGGTATCCAAATTGTATAAAACTGTTGTACGTTTACGTACCTAAGCACCAGAGACATCATTCTGCCATTTTAGCATGCACAAAGTTGGCGTACCCACACACCGTGGCGTAACTGTCGGGAGGTGGGGATCCAACCCCTACATCACCCCCTCCCCTTTTGGAATGACTAACTAAAATATGTCTTAAACAAACAATCTAGAATTATATTTTATTACTATATAACTGAATATCAATTATAACATTCGGACTCGACTATTTTTAGTATTTTTTTCATTCAATCGCCACCGAACCAGAACTATATGAAAGGTCTTATAAAAGTGCACAATTGTTGTGAAGACAGCAACCGCTTTGGCGTTAAAGGAAAGTCGAAAAATTAGGTTTAGCGAAGGTGTTGGCCGGATGGATGTAAACATTGTATCTCGAGAACGACATAACTTATCAGGATGGTTTCTGTGCCAGCTTGTGGAATGTTAATGCAAAGAACATTTGTATGTGTTCGTCGATTTACACTGAGGTTATTATTAATAGCCGTTAAGCGGTCGTGTAACTACATTGTGAGTATGGTGTAATAGTAAAGTACTCAGTTGTTGAGATTAGAATAACGAGTTCGAAACTCGGTTTGAATATGAAATGCCACATTATAGGCGGTATCTGCTCCATCCTCCAACGGTAATGATAAATGACCCTCAAAATAGGCATTTTAGACATCCTTTTAGTGGGCGAAAAAAAAAATTATCCCTCATTTTGGTTATTATTTGCAAATACGTATTAATAAAAACCATATCTAGTTACAAAGGTACTGCTCATCAAAAATAATTGTAAGAATCGCCTTGCTTTCATTTCCCAACGTTTTATGTAATCTGAATCTGCCTTTTAAAATATTCGATAATGCATCAAGTTTTCTATGCACTTCAGGGGTAACCATCGTCTTTAGCCCTAGGTACTTCGCACCTCGTGCCCGAAGTTTCACATCGCAGGCAAAAAATGCCTGTTCTACGCCCTTGATACATAAATAACTATTCCTTGAGATCCGCATTGTTAAATAACCGGTATGTTATCACCACTAGTTTACTAAGTGATTTTTGATTTATCGTATTTGCAAGTTCTGTCAAATATTTTAAATTTCAAGTTAATTACTACCAATGCATGTATAAAGATTTTTTGTAATGTAACATGCAGAAGAGTAAAAACTACAAACTTGTAATTGAACGTATATCTCCTTCAATTTATTTTTGAGTCTGAGCAGACTTTGATGTGCATTTCTTTTTAATGGTGTAAGTGACATTTGCTAACAAACTATCACCAAAGTAAAAGCAAAATTTGACAATTCATCATTTACCATTCATCAAGTGAATTAATTCTGTAAGTGCAATTAGGTTTTTTTAATTTGACACTGACAGTACGTATTATGTATAATGTAGAATTTTATTATGTATTGTACTTGTTTAACAACTTAAATATGTATTATAAAAAAACCTGTTATCAATAATGGATTCAAGTTACACAAAATACACTTCACACTTCATTATTAAATACAATTCAAACATTATTCAATTATAAAAAGTAACAAAAAGTGCGGCCCTGTCCAAAACCGCACACTACTACTTGTGTCGAAACGCGATTTTTTAAGCGTGCTCCACACAATTCGCGATCCTGCATGTTTTATACTGTAGATATATCCTATTAGTTAGTGAGTTAGTTACGTGTTATGTTTTAATATACAGGGTGTTTCCGAAATACGTACATTATTTTTATTTCGTAATAGAATTCGTCAGTCAACAACTTTTTTGAGTACTTTTTTGCATATCTTCTTTAGTTATTATGTTAGAATTCTTTAAACATTAGGTTCAAAATTTGCTACCCGCCTATGAATGAGAAAAATAACACAGGTTTCATTGCAATCGCCAGAGAAACAAATTGAAGGTCCTTACTACTCCGTTCACGATCTTTTTGGGTCAGGTGAGGCTATGTCCATCTAGTAATTTTGTTGGCAGAACCTCTGTTGCAACTAAACTCCCTCATGGAAATTGACACTTTTTGTGTTAGGTTAGGTTGTTTTCAGTTTAAGGTTATATTTTCAGAATAGGTACATTGTTGCCGGTTATTCTCTAGTCTCCACATAAACTCGTGTTCTTTTAAATTTGGCCTGTCCTTTTTAAATTAGAAGTAGCATCGTTTAATGGAAATTTTTTGTTGTAACAAAATTATTTTGGGCATTTTGACTTTTCCTTTGACGGAAATTAAAATTATTTTTACAGATTTGATAAATCATTTATTTTCTTACGAATATTAAAATAATAAATCTGGCAATGTGGTGGCAAGAAAATATCGAACAGAGACTGACAGAAAAAAGAAATTGCATCCGCTACATCGTGTCAAAAAGACAAGTCAAAAAAGATCTAATTGACCAAAAATTATAAATAAGTAGAACAAGAAATAATTGTTATAATCATAAGTTTTCAAAGTTATGTGTGTAAGCAACTGCCAATACGTCTACGAAAAGATTCTTCCACTCTCCCTAGCAAAATTCTATTATTTCGAATTAGATTAGCAGCCTTTTTAACTCGTTCTCTTAAATCTTCAATTCTGTTAATCGGAGTCGCATAAACTAAGCTTTTCATATATCCCCACAAAGAAAATCACAGAGATTTAAGTCAGGCGACCCCGCGGGGGGGGGGGGGGGGCGACTGTACCATTTGGTCCAATCCATCTCTATGGAAGATTATTGTTGATCCATTCTCGGATTATTAGGGCATTATGGCATGGAGCACCATCATGCAAGTACCAAATTCTTTCCCTAACTGCAAGCGGTAACTCTAATACTGCAAATAATACATTATTTAAAAATATCAGATATTCCACTCCATTAAGACGTCGTGGCATGATGTGAGGCCCAATTAGGTGTCCCTTTAAGATTCCTGCCAACACATTAATAGAAAATTAATGTTGGAAATTATGTTGCCTGATAGCGTAAGGATTTTCGTGTGCCAGGCGTGAGTGTTACGCATATTGAAAATACTTTCCCTGGTAAGTCCTGCTGCATATGTTGCCAACACATATGATAGAAAACCGCCATGTACGTTAATTCTTCTAACAACCCATTCACAAAACTGCACTCTGCGGGGCAAATCGTCAGGTTGTAGAAACTGTACTTTTCTAACATGGGAAGGATGGTGCTGTTGTTCTCGTAATATTTTCCAGATTGTAGAATGCGCAACACCATATTGTGCGGCTAATCTTCGAGTATTAGTGCCAGGTTCAGCTGTCACACTATCTAAAACATTTTCTATTACTTCGGCCATTGGATCAGGACGTTGTCTGCCGCTATCGTACGCAGCAGCTTTAAATCCTCCATAATCTCGGAGATGTTGCGTTACCCGTACATATGTACGTACATTGGGAATGGGACGATTGGGAAAACGTAACGTGTAAATTCTCTGAGCTCGAGCAGCGTTTCCCTGCGCTTCTCCGTTGGATAACAAAATGTCTGTGTAATCAGCATTTGAAAATCTGGGCATTTTTATTAATAAATGATAGTCAATCACCGAAGTGTCAATTTGACAAAAATGTATTATACTTTATTGTAAAAATTGTCGGTGAAACCACTTAATTACGGCTGCATAGAAGACTCGTTAATTGATAGGAGGAGAGGGGAGGAGGTAAAATGTTCAGAGAAACATAAGCTTTCGATAAATAGGCCAGTCAATAGAGACATTCTACCTTGCAAAAGGTCAGGCAAAGTTCTAATTTAGCATACTTGTAGAGTCGCATATCCTAATCGACATACTAAGTTTGCGACCTTGAAAGGGCGCCGCTCGCAACGCCATCTTGATAAAAAGGTACCAAAAATCAGTTTTTCTAATATATCTCCTCTCCTCTGCCATCTAGGCTGAAAATAGTTTTTACAAGAATTGTAGGAAACAAAATTGCCTACAACTTTTGTCTGAAACTTTTTTTTGTCAGATGAATAATTCACGAGTTGCAGCTACGTAAGGCGAATAAAATTTTCGAAATTTGCGAAAACGCTCCACTTTCCGTCGAAATTTCGGTTAATATCTATTAATTGTTATCTAATTCAAGTTTTTACTCATTTTCGCACAACAGTGCGGATGTAGATAGCATTCAATTTAGAAACAGCGTTCATGTCATAGATGGTGGATATTTGTTGCATAGAGTGGTATGGCGTCGCAACGAATCGTTCGGATCGATTTGCACAAATTACGTGCAGTACGTCCAAAGACATTACGATTCGAATACAGTTGTTGTTTTTGATGGGTATCCAACTGATGCGGCTACCAAGAGCACGAAAAGTGCAGAAAAACTTCGCCGATCAAAAAATAAAACTTCCGCAGACGTACATTTCGACGAGTCGATGGTTCCAACTGTTTCGCAAGAACGATTTCTAGCGAACGAAAAAATAAAATTCGCTTGATTCCGATACTAAAGAAGAAATTCGAGGATTTCAATTTCATAGTGAAACAGGCTACAGAAGATGTAGATACATTGATCGTCAACACAGCGATCGGAATGTCCTCATCTTTTGATTCCGTTTTCGTAGTTGGAGAAGACATAGATCTTCTATTTCTGTTAACAACACTAGCAAGAACCCATCCCAATATTTACTTCCGAAAGCCAGGAAAAGGAAAGACAGTAGAAAAAATATACTCTCCCCAAAGTCTACAGCATGGAGAAGCAGTGGCAGACAACATACTGTTTTTACATTCATTCAGCGGTTGTGACACTACATCTTCTCTGTTCAACCAAGGGAAAATGAAGTTCCTACATATACTCCAAAAGTACGAATACCTGAGCCAAACTGTACAAGTCTTTAAAGAGCCAAATGCCGATCCGGAAGTCGTAACCAACGCAGGGGAAAATTTCCTAATCGCGCTTTACGGAGTTCCAAAAGAAAACGTCACTTTGGATTCTCTTCGTTTTCAAAATTTTGCAAGATCCGTTACAAAAAATAAGTTCAATCTTGCTGCTTTACCACCTACAAGAGAAGCTGCAAGTCAAAATTCTCTTCGGATCTACCACCAAGTTCAGAGTTGGTACGATATAACAAACAATCCAGAGGAATGGGGATGGCAAAAAAGCAAATTCGGACTCACTCCAGTAACAAAGACAAAAGATCCTGCTCCTGAGGCACTACTGAAATTTATTTCATGCAAATGTAAAAAAGAATGTGGTCGAGCGTGTGTTGCAGAAAAACAGGCTTGAAATGCTCTGTTATCTGCACATTCTGTAATGGTGACTCTTGCGGGAATGTGTCACAGATTTTGATAGACGCTGAAGGTACTTAGACAAATGAGACATTAGTTGACAGACTACTGACGTTTGGCGATGAGGATGACGATGAAACCGCTGAAAAAGAATCAGAAAAGGATGAGAGCGATTCTCAAGAAGATGTCGAGATCACACACTCTGGACCATCTAAGGCATCTAAAAAAACTCAAAGACGTAAGTAAAGTCCTGGATTAGGCCTACTGGGGATACCACATAAAAAAACGCGCCGCTTACTCTACCCCATGCTGGTGTGGAAATGAGTAAAAACTTGAATTAGATAACAATTAATTATTAACCGAAATTTCGACGAAAAGTGGAGCGTTTTCGCAAATTTCGAAAATTTGCTCCGCCTTACATAGTTGTAACTCATGAATTATTCATCTGACAAAAAAAAGTTTCAGACGAAAGTTGAGGGCAATTTTGTTTCCTACAATTCTTGTAATAACTATTTTCACCCTAGATGGCAGAGGAGAGGAGATATACACAAAAAACTGATTTTTGGTACCTTTTTATCAAGATGGCGTTGCGAGCGGCGCCCTTTCAAGGTCGCAAACTTAGTATGTCGATTAGGACATGCGACTCTACAAGTATACCAAATTAGAACTTTGCCTGACCTTTTGCAAGGTAAGCCCTAATTTATGTCTCTATTGACTGGACTAATAATGCTATCAAAAAAGTAGAGTGAGTGAATGAATTCAAGAGTTTAATTGCAAACTGTATGTTGTCTATCACGCTTTGCGGAAAAATACAACGAAACTACAGACATATGTAACTTTGGTGGAGGTCGAACTATTGGAAATAGGTAGAATGTTATCTAACAGGTGATTTGTCCTCAGTGTATAATTTTCATTTAGCTAAAGTTTTGTACAACCAATGGAAAGAATGATTAATCTATGTATGAATATATGTATGGTAAAATAATATCACTATTAACAAGATATACGTAATTCGTGATGTATATACAGCTTACTACCAAATCCACATTATTTTTTCAGTGCTTTAGTAAACAAATTTTTCCAGGCCCTGTATATAAACAGGATTCCCAAGTTGCTAAAACATTTTGTAGAATTGATTTGCACTAGAATGAAACAGTTATTGGCTCGTCAATTCCCAGAAGTGATTTTTACAAAAGTAACCATTTCAATTGCAAAACGAGTTCTCTATGACAATAATCAATAATCTGCCAAGCTGCCAAGATGTGGACCTACACAAATGACCAGCTAATGCAAAAAAGCGTATCCGTTTTGTGGTAGAAGGTATATTTATATTTCAAATTTACACGTTTAATTCTCCTCTGTAATAGATCCTTTTGGTAGTAGTTAATAGCTTGCAGTTACTACCATTAAAATATAATTATTTTGCAGTTAATGTCAATCTGAGTGCTTTCAAATGCGATGTTACAATACAGACCAGCACAAGAGGTGTATTAAATTTGAGCATGCCAGCGAAGTTATGGCGCTGTTTAGAGCTAAGCATAATGAGACGAGTTTTATGGTTCACTATGGTCACAACTGCGCTAGTTATGAGACACTGTAAAAGCTTTAAAAATAATTATGAAGCAAAATAAGGGTGTCTGTTGTATTGGTTTCTAAGAATAAACTTACAGGTCAGTTTAGATTTCCGTGGTGTGCCATATTTTATTTCCCTAATTATAGTTGATTATTCATTATACTTTCTAAAATTGGTTCATCCTCTGAAACGTCTTGAGGGTGGTGTAGAATTTATTATCATTTTTTTGTGGGTGTATATACTTTTATCATGCTTATGTATCCGGTTTTATCCATTTTGCATACAGCAATAGCAGTTTGTAAATATGTAATTCCACCTTACAGCATCTATGTTTTGCCAACGCCAACTATTGACTGAGTTTATTGTCCATCCCAACCCGTTATGAATATAAATACATATACAGACTTATTATTATTATACACCCTCATAGATAAACTCGAAGCAATATCCACAATCCGATTTGAACAAAATGGAAGAGCCCAGCGACCTTCGGCATAAACAAATCAGCAATCAGGCTCTTTGTCTCCTGATTTGGCCCGTCCATTCGCAGAGCTGTGATTACAGGGACTTATCGGCCCGATGACTCAGTTCGACAGATTTATGACTGCTCTTACTTGGCCGTTTCTTCGTTGACTTTACGGGGTGTCACGTCGGGGCCGGCGTGGTCAAGTAGCTGCTCTGGTTAGTTAAGTCTTTGTCCCCTCGTAAAGACAAATGAAGGGATTTGCACTCATTTTATGGAAGAGCCGGGAAGCAGCTTTGATATTTAGCCCCTAGAATGAGGGAATTTATTCTGCATTAGCGGCTGCCAGTTTTGCTTCGCGATGCGGGCTGGTAGATGACATCTGTCAGGGTGGCTGCACTTTATTATGAACCCGGATATGCCTTATGAGTCATACTGAGATCGTCACATAAAAATGTTTCCATTATAAGAATGGACGAAATTGGCTATTGAAGTCGCACCGAAATTCATTCCGGCGTAACTGCATAGAGGTTTATGGATATACTTGAGCGACGTTTTCTAGTACTTTGCTAGCAAATTACATTCCGAATAACTGAATCGAAGCTCGCTTATTCAACCCATTGCGACAAGATAAGCAAACTTCGCGATGTAGCCAGTTTCTTGGGTGGAATTAATTATTGATATAGAACATTATATGCAAGTTACCAATAACTATTATACGTCAATCATTCAACCCAACTAATTGTAAAAAACTCAGGTCTTAACTTGCTATAAACGCCATTTTCGGCTTTTATGGTCAATTCTTTCCGGTGTCCCTTCCCTGAAGTGGGGATTCGTAAAGACTCAATATAATAAGCAAGTTCGTGGTGTATTATTTCCCTTTGAAAACCTTAGCAATCTCAGATGAAGTACAACAGAGAAATAACTGATGTATAATTAATGATTTATCAACAATACAAAATGAAAGCGTAGCTAATAAATACATTGTTATAACTGTAAAGCCAAATCCAAGTTCAATTAAAAATAATTGCGAATTAGAATATGTACTCTATTAAACTGCTTAAACAAAATACGACCTATAGAACAGTAAAAGTACATTTGAAAATATTAAATCAATTACATAAAGATTACATAAAAGTTTAGTTTCAAATTGAGATGGTAATTTAGCTAACTTAATTCAAAACTTTGAGATTCCATGAAGTTGGTCGACAACTGAGTTAAATTAACCAAGCATTCGATGTGCAGACACATGATCGTGGAGGCTAAAACAAAGCTGACGATTAACTATAGACAATTGTCGTGAGATTGTTGCTGTTTTAATGATAAACTGGGAAGAAGCAATCTCGGAAGATTTTTTCATTGGGGGACTGCGCTATACCGGTTAGCCAGTAGCTAGTAGCATGTCGATGTACTGACTTGAATTCTGTAATTAACACGAAAGTAGCACTACTGGTTTACATAATATCAGTATAATACTCGTAAGTTTTAAAAATGATTTTAAAGGTTTTTTATTAATAAATGAATGTGTACATTAAGTAAATGCTTTTAATTCCATTTTGAAACCAGCATACTCTTGCTTATTGGCCCTCGATAGCGGACGTAAAATGGCTTGTATAGCCCGAGGGCCTATAAAGTTGCTAATCAGTATAACAGACACCAAAAATTTAGTACACCAACGCCAACAATTTGCATAGATACCATGACACACCCAAAATTCATAGCGCCAGCACAACGATGATGCAGTAGTCTGTAGCCAAAATAATGAATCCTTGAATTGTGTATATTTTAAGAATCAAAATTAAATAAAACGTTGTACCTATGTACCACGTGCGTAATCACAATTATAGCCCTGTGGACATTTAAAGTTCTCCGCTTCGCGTCGCTCTTTAAACATTTTTTCATGGTATAATCTATTGATTATGCCCTTAATACATAAATAACTATTATTTGCGCTTAAACTAGAATAGGGTGTTGATAAAATCACTGATTGGAAGTAAAACCGGTGGCAAAATTTACATTTTAAGTTTGTGTGGTGAACCGTCACGAGCTAAATATCTACGCAAAGCCTTTCGACTACAGGTGGAAACAGTTTAGCAATGATGTGCAAGGTCGTGCGGTTGTATCTACATAACTGAAGTAGTAGGAATGAAAGTTCAGCATAACCTTAAATAATCCAAATATAAAGACGTGAATAAACTCAAGTTTTGGAAACAAAAACAGCTCACCACCGCCTAGGAAATAAATTTTAAAATTTAATTTGCGAACAGAAAGTAACATAAAATAAGAAGAGCTAAACAAGACTGTGCAGATAAACACGTAATAGGGAATACGGAAAACAGTTGAAAAAACGAAGTGCTCAAAAGGGATAAAAATGTCGTTATATTCAGTTATAAAAAGACACCAAGCTGTGTCCGTTTTGCTACGTTTGTATTACTCGCTCCAAGACAGCCAAATGTATTGGCTCAATTCCTTCTCGTATCCGCTCCTCTCAGTGTTGCCAGACATACCATAATTATGGTATTTATACCATAATTTCGAGCTGGATACCATCAAAAATAATTTAGCTAAAATATACCATAATTTACAGTTTCATACCATATGATACCATTATTTAAAAAAAAAGTAAAAATTATAACAAGACGTCAATATCCACCTCCAAAAATGAAATTATGCGTTATTATTCGTCTGCTGATTAACAGGCACATACATTTGATTTAGAGGTTGCCCTAAAATGGTAGGTAGCCTTAAGAGGGTCAGGCGTGGTATTAGGTATTATTTCATGATGGTTCGGAATATGAAATCGCCTGAAGTCGTTTCGTTATCTATATACCGGGTGCTGACTTGCGCGACGCACCATAGGAATTTGCATAGTAAATTCTGTATGTTCAATTATTTGCTCCCCTAATTATTTTAGAGTTAAAGTGTAAATGCATTTTTTGTAGAGAAAAAAATACTGCATCCCTTCATACTGTTGCTAATAATTTTTCATTTTCCGGAACCGAAGGAATGCAAAAAACAAACTAGCATTTTCACAAAAATCAGTGATGCCATGGAATTATTGAAACAAGCCAATGCCGCAAATGCGTGCGGCGCGACAATATGTGCTGTTTGTTTGTTTGTCATTGATGTTTGACGTTTATAATAATTCATTATTAATTATGTTCTGCTTAATGCCTCTAAGGTACCTAGACCTTGTCCATAACAAAAATGGTTTTACGAGTATGGTGGACGTTCGTTAAGTAAGCTCCTTGTTTATTGTAAAATATCTGCAAATTCCAAACAGTACAACCATTAATAGACTGATTCATTGTAAGTTTAAGACTACAGGCGGGTTATTAAATAATTGTAGGTGCAGTAATGAGGTTCAGAACTTACACCAAAACGAGAAAAACAACAATACGTTTAATCTTTTGACGGCAGCGCCTGGATGATCGCACCGCACGCACCTGCGTTGCCATTGGCTTGTTTCAATAATTCCATGGCATCACTGATTTTTGTAAAAATGCTAGTTTGATTTTTTGCATTCCTTCGGTTCTGGAAAATGAAAAATTGTTAGCAACAGTATGAATGGATGCAGTATTTTTTTCTCTACAAAAAATGTATTTACACTTTAGCTCTAAAATAATTAGGGGAGCAAATAATTGAACATAATGAATTTACTATGCAAATTCCTATGGTGCGTCGCGCAAGTCAGCACCCGGTATATAAAACTGAAAGTCCTGACTCACTCATTCGCTCACTCATCAACGCCCAGCCCAAACCCTTGGACCTAGAAAGCTGAAATTTTGCACAGAGGTTCCCTTTATGATGTATACCCTAAAGGGGTAAAATGGGGGTTGCAATTTTGTATGGAAAACTAATAGTAAATAGACATTTCGACTTGAAACTTCGTAGAAGTACTCCTAAAAACAAATAAGCAAACACGTATTTCGTGATTTTCCGAAAATCAACCCCTTAGGGGGTGAAATGGGGTAAATAAGCCTAAAATTCGATATGGGTGTCGTTATTGAGGTTTTTTGGGACGTTGATTGCGAAAATGGCATTTGAAATTTGGCAGGCAGATTTCTCATAGGGAGTAGGCATCCGCTAAGAAAGGATTTTTGAAAATTCAACTCCTAAAGGGGTAAAAAAGGTTGGAATTTTGTAAGATCAAATTTTGAACTAAGTCATTCAAAGTTTTTGGAAATTTGTCCCCTGAAGGTGAAAATAGGAGATGACGGGACAGGACGGGAAGGGACGGGAAGGAAAGGGATGGAATGGGATGGGAGGCGGAAAGCGAACGGGGCGAGACGAAACGGGACGCGATGGGAAGAAAAGGGATGGGATGGGAGGGGGGGAAGAGACGGGACGGGACGGGAAGGATAGGTAAGGGATGGGATGGGAGGGGAAAGGGACGGGACGGGACGGGACGAGGCAGGACGGGACGGGACGGGGCAAGACGGGACTGGACGGGAAGGAAAGGGATGGGATGGGGGGAATGGGAGGGAACGGGGTGGGACAGGACGGGTCGGAAAGGAAAGGGACGGGACGGGAAGGAAAGGGATGGGATGAGGGAGGCGGGGCGGGACGGAACGGGACGGGAAGGGACGGGACGAGACGGGGCCGGGAAAAGAGGCGAGGACGGGGACGGGGACGGGGATGGGATGGGAAGGGAGGGGACGGGGCGGGACGGGAAGGAAAGGGACGGGACGGGAAGGAAAGGGACGGGACGGGAAGGGACGGGACGGGAAGGAAAGGGATGGGATGAGGGAGGCGGGGCGGGACGGAACGGGACGGGAAGGGACGGGACGAGACGGGGCCGGGAAAAGAGGCGAGGACGGGGACGGGGACGGGGATGGGATGGGATGACAGAAAATAATTAGTCATTATTTAATATACAAATAACGAACCTCGCGCGTACGAAGTCGGATGGGGGATATTTAGTTTTGTGTCTTGGGTATTCTAAATTCAGCTCGTAGTATACAGTCGCGACCCAAAAAACCGGGACAATTTTTTTGACCTAATTTTCAAAATGCGTCGCGGCCAAAAATATACAGAACTATCCGTATTTCCAATATGTATAATCCGGCATTTTTCAGATTTCAATAATGACTTTTGATAACATATATTAATTAGAATTGTCAGTGTCAGCAATTGTTTGCGCATTTTGAGAATCAGGTCAAAAAAAGTGTCCCGTTTTTTTTTGGCCGTGACTGTAAGTACCACTGCACGTAGAACGTAGTTTTCAAGGATAAGCGGATTATTGTGTTATTTATAGTTTGAATTTTTTGTTATATTAAAATATTGTGTGGTGTCCAGTAATTGACTGTCAGAATGGAGGTCGATAGTGGTTAAAGCAGGATATGATACCGAAAAGAAAAAAAGCAGTTCAGCCAGCCAGCAACAAAACTAGATATTTTATTCCTACCACATGTGAGAGGGTGTTCTCTAAAAAAAATTTAATAAAAAGTCATGAATAGTATAGCAGATGTAGAATTATTTTGAGTTATACGATATTAATTAATAGGTATGTGTATTACTATTTGTAATTTACGTGTTTTATGTTAATGTTTCGCTTAATTTAGCTAAATGAAGGTAATGCTTATCTAGTTTTTTCAATAAAAATAATGAGCATATTTATATATTAATGTTTATATTTTAATTTCTTTGTACATTGATTAAACGAATGAATTTGGGTATTTTGTTTTCAAGGATGTAAGTATATAATATTTCTAATAATAAAAATACTACCTGAAAATAAATCTTGACTATACCATAATTTGTTTCCAAATACCATAAAATTGATGTTGCTGCTACCATAATCTATAACTGAGTATCTGGCAACGCTGGCTCCTCTACAGTTGCGTGAAGACGTGTCATGTAAACACGACTAATAAAAGATTTTAGTTGAAGAATTTGCAAAAAATATGTTGAAAATATATAGCAAAAATGGCGGTTACATTGAGAATCTCGTGTTTCACATCTAAGCTAAACAACTCTTCCATCTTTCCCCTTTATGATGACATATTTGTTACTTTGTTCGGTAATATACTATAAAAGTTATTAGAGAAATAAGTGGGGAAATACTTTATGTTGAAGGCGAAATATGCAATAAGAAATGATAAGAGAAAGCTAGACATCGCAATTAAAAAGATGAAATTAGGAAAAGCATCAGAGAAAGACGACATAACAGCAAAACTGTTAGTGTGGAAGTGAATGGTAACAGAAAATTCGAGAAAGTACCAAAACTATAAGGGGATCCCTCTATAAGTATGTCGGAGACTACAATTATAAAATCAAGAACTGGAGAAGAACTGAAATTTGAAGACTTTATGGCAATATTAACAGAATCTGAAGAAGACTTTGAATGCAATTTGGAAGTTTGTAGAAAGAAACTTAATATGACCATCAATATGAAGAAACAAGAAGCGTGATAATCGACACTACAGAAAAAAATCCGATACTATTTCCTAGAAAAAAGCACTAGAACCGGTAGATAACTTTAAATACTTAGGAGTTCAAATCAGTAGTAACGACAAATAAAACAATGAATTAAATGAGAGGGTAGGAGCCACATGAAGAGTATTTACCGCTGTTAAAAATACATTTGTTGGAAAAGCAGGACTAACCAAAGAAGTCAAAGTGTCAATGTTTAAAACATTACTGGTACCGACTTTAGTAGCTCAGAGAGGAATAAAATGGATAATGTTAAGGGAAATTTTTGGCACAAAAACAAGTAGAACTCATACGCTACCGCTCAGCACTTACAAAAGCCTTACCCCTAACGGTAAAAAAACCTCGCATTAAGAAAGTAAAGAAGTAACTACTTCGAAACTAGTGTGCGTTGCGTTAGTTGTCCGATTGAGTGCTGTTAAATAAGACTAAAATCTTAGATAACATCTTTAAAGGATTTTACACGAAACTTCCCTAGCGCATCAATTGCAGTCTGCATTGCTGGCGCTGCTTCGGTGCACTATAATCGCTATACCTTTTGTACCCGCTATCTACTCTCTACGGCCATCGTTGCACATGTTTTTCCTTTGCGATGAATGCGGTGAGCCACGATCGGTACACCTTTCCGTTGTGCTCGCAGCGGTGCGCAGCGATTTTTTTTCTGCCTCTTTTACGTTCACCCTGTATTTTTCGCATCCTAATCGAGGGTAACAACCTGAGCTCTGTGCAATTTCCTGTTTTCATATATTCCTGCGTTAAAGCAAACATAGGCAGCGTTTTATTTTTTAAAGTGCTCACTTTGTATACAGAGAGATTTTCTTTACTACGAACACGGCAGATGATATGTCGAATTTACAAATGCCGAGAATTTGGCGTTGACAGTTTGTCAGTAGTTAATATCTGCTGTCATTTATATCTTAAAATCGATAACTACGAAGCAACGGAACAGTAAAAATTGCAAAATGGTATTATCGGGGTACACCGGTCCGGGAAATTCAAAATTCTTTCACAACATTCGGAAATAGGCGTTCTTCATCGTCATCAACGTTACATGGAGTTATTTCAAACTTTGGATGTGTTTCTCCCCAAAAGCACAAAAGGCCTAATGTTCCCAACGAAGACGGGAATTAAAAAAGGTTTGTATTACCGCTAATGACTATCCAGATTACTCATTCAAGTAAATTGCAGAACTAGTAGATTTAGCTGCGATATTCTTCCCGATGGACATTTTAGAAGTATGGAATTTTGTGAAACTGTGACAGAAATGTCGAAAACTTCCTCTGGAAAGTCATTTTCACTACAACTAACGATTTGAAGAACTGCGTTTAAAAAGTAAAGGGGTAGTTCAGAGTACTAGCACTAATACGTAGGCTAATATGCGGAGAAGTTTCTATGATCGCTTAGGATATTGTTTAGAGCAAGAAGGCAGGCTATTTGAACACGGGCTAATTTAAACTTTTTGAATTTTGTTGTTTAAAATAAAAATAATTTTACTTTTGCGTACATCTTTTTTTACTATGAGTTAGTTTGTTCGGAAGAAATTATTTCTTTCGTCAGAAAACGTTTTACTTTGTGAACTGCCTCCTTTTACTTTACACTTTACTGTTAATCTCTAAAAATCTTGTTTTTCAACTCTGAGAATTCATCATAGAATAACACAGTACCTCACACATTCTATCAGTCATATAATAATTAATTAACAAAAATTACACTAGGTGTGGATGCCTCGTGTGCATTGAATGATTACTTAAACAATCAACTCAGACGACCCGTGGATTAATATCAGAGTACCTTAGATCGACTGTCCATTAGTCTTGGCGTATTTTTAGGCAATCGTAAATTCGCCTTGATTCACTCGTGTTCGCAGTTCATGAATTTTCACTGTATATTTGACTAGAAATATGTTCAATATACATATGGCCAGTATGCAAAATAATGTATTCCCTCAACAACTAGTTTTTGAGCGATACTGTCAACAGGCAGACAGACAGACAGACAGACATACAGACAAATAGACAGACAGAAAAGAGACAGACGAAGTAGAGAGTACATGTTTTTCGTAATCTAAGATCCCTGAAACGTGAAGATCAGAAAAAATCTCAGA
This sequence comes from Agriotes lineatus, assembly GCA_940337035.1. Lineage (NCBI taxonomy): Eukaryota > Metazoa > Arthropoda > Insecta > Coleoptera > Elateridae > Agriotes > Agriotes lineatus. Next base: position 3,350,825 of record OW679198.1, on the reverse strand, counting down.
TGCCGATTTTTTCACAATTACAGTAGTACTTCCCGTGTCTTTTCGACGAGGGAAGTAAAACCCAGATAATATCATAAATTAAATGGCGCTCAACGTAGGGCCAACCTTAAAAATTATATTGCACTATGATGTAGGTGCAGCAATAGGTAAAAAATAAATAAATTTGAAATATTACGCAACACTATTACAAGGTAAGACAAGACGATGCAATCACTCTTACAGGCGCCATCATGACAACTGACGCGTAGAAGAAATTCGACACAGTTTGAATGCATATACACTCACGAATAGAAGTACATCTAAGCGGGATTTAAAATAATTCTAATATCCCAGATAGACTTTTTTGATATTGTATTATTTTAAAAAGTAGCCGGATATTCGTAGCAAGCAAATTCATAAAGCATAAACTATCTCTAATAGATACATTAGGATTCAACTGTAGTTGCAAACATTTTCTCGACATTCATATTTAAGAAAACGTTACAGCCCGGGAAATCTACGAATAAATGAATAAATAGAAATAATTTAATAATAACTATTGTTTAAAGTATTGAAACAGATAATGCGTTGTCGTAAATATAGTAGAACAGTCTATCACTGGATAAGTATGGAGAAAATTTAAAAATCCAGGCCAAAACGCCGAATTCCCAAACCGCCGAACCGTTAATTCGCCCAAAACGCCGAATGCCATTCCGCCTACTAGGCCCAAAACGCCGACTGACATTCTGCCGAACGTGTCCAAAACGCCGAACGACGCCAACTGACGTCACTTCGTTCTCGGGCTTGGCGTTGGAGCCGAATACAAATCGAAAATTGTATTTTGTCCAAAACGCCGACAGCAGATCTATTCTGCACTTTGGCCATTCGGTAAAATGTGGGATGTCCAAAACGCCGAACCGATAATTCGACCAAAACGCCGACTTCCATTCCGCCGACTGTCGAACGGTTCCAAAACGCCGAACGGCGCTGACCGTCGTCACATCGTTCGTCAGCGCAAGATGGCGACTGCACGTCGATTCGGCACTTTGGCCATTCAGCAAAATGGCCTAGAACGCTAGTACGAGCCTCGCCCAAAACGCCGACCGCGTTTGGAGTCGGCAGTTTGGCCGTTCGGCGAAATGTCTTGCAAGGTAATCGCTGTCATAACCAAAACGCTGACTGCATGTACCAGCGGCAGTAAACAGTTTTGAAATTGCATTCTTGTAGATGACGTTGCAAGATGGTGGGTGTGTTTATTTGATTAACTGTTTCTCACTTCAACACTAAAATTGAGAAAATATTAGATGTTTCGATCAAACTCATTTATTTAGTATGCCTGGTGTGTATTAAATTTTACCTAAATAATTATAAACTCATCACAACATTAAAATATCTCTTAAAGTGTACACTTTTCAGTCCACCCGATGTATGTACCTAGAAGTGCTTATTACCTGCTTTTGTATTTACAACTGCCTATTTAATGCTTATAATGCCTTATTTGCTACGTAGAATGACTGCATTGCCTAATTCGAGCGTTTGTATTTGATTTTCAGTGCCTCTTTGCCTGTCTATTGTTGACTTTTTTATGTTACAAATCCGGTCTTTACTTATGATTAACCTTTTGTTAATGCGTTTAAGATTTAGTTAAGATTCCGAGAAATGAAATTATTATAGAATACTACCACCACCTATTTTTGTTTGGTTTCTTTTTTTACGGTTTCACATTTATGAAATTAAATAAATTATATTAAATACTTAAAAATAACTAAATACCAAGTATCATAAAGACTACACTTGTCACGTCTCAACAATAGCAGTAAGTATATGATATCAGCTCTTTCTGTGTTTCATTACGATTATCAGTTTCCAGGTTGGTAACAAAAACTGCGGCAGAAATAAAACATTTTCATTATAAACTACTAGCAAGATGGTTTCTTGTACAAACAACAAACTTTTTTCTGAATCCTAAATGAATTCTAGAGTGCCGCCCCCTTCATTCAATACATTAAACCAAATAACCCTGTTCAGCAATATTGTAGGTAAGAAAGAAATAATATTCTTCCCAAAAAAGTTCTCCAGCACTCTTTTATGCTTCACGTACGCCCTAGAAGTGTGTATGTAATTGTCGTTTCTCTTGTATAGATTGATGAAACTATAGTTGCAGCATTAACAATCCGAATACGATAAAAAAATATGGTGTGATACACGCAGACAACTTCCTTTTACAGTGATCTTTAATTACTAATTAGCAAAAAAATTTTTTTTTAATTTTTAAGCATTTGTCGAAAATTTCAAAAATTATAAATTCTACAGAAACCGTAAAAAATAGAGTTAGTTGAAAACACAAATTTTCTCTAAAATTTTAATACGGGCTGTTCTATTTAAAATTGGAGTTAATAAAAAAAGAAACCCATTTTCAAGATATTCAACTGAAAAATTACCTATATCACATCAATACACATTAAAAATGTAATAACAGTGTAACGTTTGCAAAACATCATAATTTTGTTGAGCAGTGTATAAAGCTTCAACGTCATTCCTTTTTTCGTTTTTTCCTATTTCACTGTTTTTATGTACCAAAGCAGAATTGACCAGAATTGGAAATGTGTGTAAGCCCTTCGGTCCTAAATACTTAATAATTTCTGGTCCTATCTTATCATGTCCAGAGGCTTTACTAACTTTTAATGTTAATATTGCTTGTTCTAATTATTTATTTTGCATGCTTCCCTATTCGGCTCTGATATGCTGTTGATCACTTTACGTTGTGTCATCTGCGTCGCTATTATGTTGCCAAAGTATATCTTCAAAGTGCTGTTTCCAACGGGCCATGATCTCCGTGTCGTTAGGTCGTTAGTTAGTAATTTTCCCGTTTTATCTTCAATAACATTCAAAAGAAATGTTTCGTCTTTTCTGAAATTCTTTAAGACCCTACAAAAAACCTTCTGTTCTTTTTTAAAGTTATGTTCCATTTTCTCCAAAACTCATCTTCCAAACTTTGTTTCTTAGTATTATTCGCCATTTTGTTTACTTTTATTCAATGTTGTTTATAAATCTCACAGTCTTCATTGCATTTTGTTGTGAGGTAGCTGTGCCATAACTGTTTCTTTATCTTCAATTTTGGATTTGTTTTGCGCTTGTCTTAATAGTATGGTTTTTTACACCACATACCTTTTCTCCTGACGATATATTTTTTTAAATTTTTGCCCAATAGCGTCTGTTTAATCATCATATTTAACCCAGTCAACTTCGGACACTTCTATTTCTAAAAGGAATTGGTAGCTAAGTTGTACATCCTCATGTTTTAGTCTGCGAGACTGGATTGTTGTTACTGGTTTTATGCTTTTACCCCCCTGTATATTTTTGCATATTTGATTTTTTTCTTTTCTAAGCTTTATAAATGCGGTCTTTTTTGAAATTCGCTTTATAAGTACTGGATTTATTTGATTTTACATTAAAAAACGCTAATTTTCTATAGCACACTGGGTATGTATGGATGAGATATGAGTGAATTTAAAAAAAACCGAATTATCTAATAAGGGCCGGTTTTACAAACCAAGGATAAAGTTATCCGGGGAATAAATACTCACACATACACAAACACATACATACATACACATCGGTGTGCGGAAAAAAGTCACGGAATTCAAGCCCCCGGAAAAAAATCTCTCGGAAAAAGTCACCGGAAAAAAAGTCCATTGGAAAAAAATTCCCTCGGAAAAAAGTCACCGGAAAAAAGTCACCCTAACATAGCCTGCTGGGAGAAGGAAACATCGTGAATAGATTATAAATAAGTGATACATTGATAGTGATAACCTAATGACCCATGGTGTTAAGGAAAACGTGGGTTATGATGTAAACAAGCTAGTAATAGCCCAATTTACTTGTTTAAAATGAACTATTAAAACACCTTATTACTATTGTATTGGATAAAAAGTATCTCTTTCATTATTTGTTGTACAAATATCTACTTTTGATTAGTGATGATAAAAGTCGTTTTTTAATAAAAAACGTAAAAAAAATTATATTTTTTTTAACTATTTTATTGAAATTGTGAATTGCCAAGTTCTTTTCGGCTAAATTTTGAGTTACAAGATACCAATATGCAAAAAAAATACGTATATAACGTTAAAGGCATCTTGAATCCCCATGTTTAAATAATGGACCATACAATATTTACATAGGATCTAATGCAATATTCGTTATATTATTAATTACCAAAAACACTTTGTGCTATAATTCACTGTGGGTGCTTGTGCACCCAGTGCCCCCGTAATTTGTATAATTTAATTGATTTTATACCCGATATTCGCTGTCGGCACTTGGTGGAACTGCTTAACATTGCTAACTGAATAAAACGTTTGGATAATTTCCACTAATACTTATTTATTAATCATAATTTGTGTATAGTGCAAAGGAAGTTTAAGTAGGTATATCTTTAGATAAAACTAGTCCTGAGATGGTTGCCGAACACAATCATTTGCCAAACCCAGTTGAGGTAACTGTAATAAAAGCAGACTTTTTCTGGGTGATCTTTTTTCCGGGGGCTTTTTTTCCGTATGACTTTTTCTCCGGGATTCACTTGCGATGTAGAACCGGCCTTAAACCATCTATTATTTTGGTATAGGACATGTGGGCCATAGAAAATATCCAATAAAACCGTTACAGGACAAAAAACCCATGGACAAAAAACCCCGGACATAAGACCCGCGGACAAAAAACCCCCGGACTAAAAACCCCCACCATAAAGAAAACACTCGCACATTATGTGGGGTCCGTGGGCGATTATTATTATTATTATTAGAAATAAGTTATTAATTATAATTATCATTCATTACTGATACAAGAATGCATAAAAAAATTTAAAGTGGGGCATTTATTTAATATAATACACATACGGCAATTAAAATGTTTTCTAAATCACGTTCGCTTTGTGAATGCATAATCCGTTGCTGTCGAAATGCACAACGCTGTCTAATTTAACAACTTTTCATCGCTAATATTTCAAAAACTATTCGTCCAAAACCAAATGATAATTATAATTTTTGGTTCAATTTTTGACATACAATTGCGTGCTGTAAATATTCTCCGCACGTTTTAATGGTTTGAGGAAAGTTCGTTCCCCACATTTCGTTCCCCACATTTCGCACCCCACATTTCGTTCCCGGGATATTTCGTCTCCCCACATCTCGTACCTGGAAACTTCGTTCCCGTGCGAGCTCAGTTTGTCTCCTAGATTACCGGGTGTTGAAAAACCAATGCAGCGATCGGAATGCAGTTAGAAAAATGAAAGATATTTAAATTAATGTATTTATTCCAATAAACTTATAAGAACAGTATGTCCCCGGATTGAGTTTACAAGAGGGAATGAAATTTTATTTTTAGTTTTACATAAAAATGTTATAGGAATTAGAATTCCTGTTTGGTTTGTAGAAAATTTTAAGAAAATTTTTAGTTTCTCAAAAACAAGTCGGCCTTGGCAGTTAAGCAAAAACTATTTTCTTTTCAGGTAAACTACTCTTATTATTCATAATACGGCAAAATATTACTAAAAAAAGTTGTTCAGAATGAGAAATTATGGCAGTATACGAGATGTAAGGAAGATACTTAGATTAAACCGTCATTTTTAATAAACACAATTTATTTTGTTCTTATAAGTTGATTATAATAAATAATTTTGTAATTAAAATATCTTTCATTATCTAACTGTATTCCGATCGCTTCACTCTTTTTACAACACCCTATAATCTAGGAGACAAACTGAACTCGCTCGGGAACGAAGTTTCCGGGTACGAGATGTGGGGAGACGAAATATCCCGGGAACGAAATGTGGAGTGAGTACGAAATCTGGAGAACGAAATGTGGGGAACGAACTTTCCGCATCCCATTTTAATGCACCCTGTATAATCTTAACTCTTAGAATACTTGCTGCCGGCGGGTTTGCAAAATTTTATATGTCGGTCTTTTATTCTTCATAGAAAGCCAATTTAGTTTAGTCTGTCGCCAATTTCCAATTATTAATTATCATTTCGTACTCATGCAAGAATCCATTTGCAATTTTTAGAAAATAGTAATCACCTGCCTTCTTATTGGACAACTATGATTACCACTGATAACAAAAGCTATAATACAACGATACCTGCTAATGTATTTTGTATTAAATAAATGCCCTACTTTTTACATGTGTCATTTTGATCTGCATTCTTGCATCAGTGGTAATTATAATTATAATTAATAATTCATTATTATTAATAAAAATAATAATCTCCCACCATCCCCACATGATTTGAGGGTGTTTTCTTTATGATGGGGGTTTTTAGTCCGGGCTTTTTAGTCCGGGTTTTTTTTTGTCCGGGGGTCTTATGTCCAGGGTTTTTTGTCCAGGGGTTTTTTGTCCTAAAGACGGCTGCAAGCCCAAATACTAGTGGTATTTAAAAATATCAGAGCATATGATATAATAAACGTTTAATGGGGAAAATTAAGTGTTATTGACTTAATATTTTAAAGTAAATGAACGATTAAAAATAAAAATGAATTGTTTATATGGAAACCGTATATCTGACCTTAATTCTTAAATGCCATATTTTTCTTTTTAGAAATAAAGGTAGTTTCTTCCTGACATTTTACATTAATTCTATTTCCCGCCAAACCGTAAAACAAATGAAAAATATATTCCTAAAATTAATTTTAAATGATGCACAAACTTTTTGAGAAATCAATAATAAAACAGTTTTCCATTTGTTGCGAATTTTTCGGAAGACGCTGTATACGAAAATTTTACAGATCTACTTATTTATTCATTATTTATGTGAGATTTCGATATACTTATAAGTACATTTCAAAATCACTCTGTATATGGGTCTTCTTAAGAGTGGCACATTTTTTATAATACAACGTATATAACTTAAAATATTTGAATTTCAAATGGCAAAGTGTTAATCTTTTACTAGTTATAATATCAAGTCTCTTAATGGGTATTTTATCATTTTTGTAAAATAAAATGAATTAATGAAAAACGCAGATTAACATTTGTAAGAACACTCTATTCTCGTTATTAAAGTATTGTACTCTTTTTGATGTATGCAATCAACATATGTAAGTTCTTACTACCATTCCAGTAATTTAATGTGTTTCTCATCTGCATTCCTTTAGATATGTCTTCTAATTAAAGTTAGTCCACCATAAAATCCTTTGCTATTATCGATCTTTTGGAGGAAATACTATTTGCAGCTAGATTTGGCTTATATCGGCGAGGCGGTTAAAACAAATATGTGTAATCTAAATCTAAGAATAATTAAAAGCAGTTCATCTTGAAGTTTTGGCCCAACCATTAATGATTTATTTAAACTAATCTCAAATAAATACAGCCGATGCTTCAAACTTCACCAGTAGTTTGGATTTACTTGATTCCTTTATTACTGCGTGATGCGGTAGGTAAAACGCATTGGGTTCATTTAATTTTGATACCGGAACCAATTCTATATGGCTAACTATTTGATAGTCGTTCATAAATGACTATAATTTGTTATAGTAAGGAATTTCGATTTAATTTAGTCTTTAAAATTGAAAACTGCCTACTAGTTATTTCCTTTGTTAAGCCGATTAGCCAATATTGGAGGGATTAATTTTGAATGGCAGTTTTATTACCTGCCGGCACCGTTTTGTCGACATGTGTTTGCAAAATGTGCTTCACGTTGTACTTTTCAAGGCTGAAGATTTTCTACTTCCCCGAATTTTTGCATTTACTTACATAATGACAAATTGCAGGTTGTGCAAGTGTGACAGTTTTTTAATTTCAAATTTCAGTGCTGACACAATCAGCGAGCAAAAGTTCTAAAACAGAATTTAAACAAGGTACCAACTTGACAGCATTTTGACAGTTCATGAATTTTGTAAATGGATTGTAGACAATTTTAAGGTTTTTGTTACTCACCTGCTTTAAAAAATATGCCGCTATATGACAAATTCCGAGATTCTCAAAACGTTTTCTCAAATTTTTAACGGTGTTTTATAAGAGAACTACGGATCTGAGGCAAAAAACCTTAAACGAGTTTTTTAGACCTCTTTTTACGTTACAATGTTGGTACCTCCAGAATTCACATGGTCGACTTTAGAAAACCTGTATTATTATTTCATTTGTCGGAAGTTTAACTAAACCACAAACGCCTTTTTTTGCACTTGCGGGACTAAAGTTGGCACTTTAGTCACTTATTTCAGGGACTACATACAGCATAAATAGACCGAAAGGCACAACAGGTAAACCGCGCCTCCTAGAAGATCCAAGCCCACGACTCCTCCGGAACACGCGTTCAGTTATGGCGCGCCGCCTCCGCTACCTAGGATCAAGTGCTGTATTTTAAATTTAATTGTGAATTATGTATAGGTATAGTAGCTTTCTTATATATTACTACCCCTCCCTTTCCTTGCCGTCCAGTCCCGTCCCGTCCAGTTCCGTCCATCCCGTCCCATCCCGTCCCTTCCCGTCCCGTCCCGTCCTCTCCTCTTCCATCCCATTCCTTCCCTTCCTTTTCCGTCCAGTCCCGTTCCGTTCCGTCCCGCCCCGCCTCGTCCCGTCTCGTCCCGTCCCTTCCCGTCCAATCCAGTCGCGTCCCGTCAGGTCCAGTCTCGTCCCTTCTCTTTCGTTCCCGTCCCGTCCCGTCCCGTCCCGTCCAGTCCCGTCCCGTCCAGTCCAGTTCCACCCCGTCCAGTCCAGTCCCGTCCCGTCCCGTCCCGTGCCGTCCCTTCCCTTATGTCATGTCCACAATCTTGGACTTAAAAATAAATGTCATTTTCGTTATTTGTGTATTAAATAGCCTAATGACCCGTTCCCTCCCTTCCCAACCCATCACTTCACTTCCCGTCCCGTCCCGTCCCGTCCCGTCCCGTCCCGTCCCGTCCCGTCCTGCCCCCTTTCCTCCCCACCCATCCCATCCCTAGCCTTTCCTGCCCGTCCAGTCCCGTTCCCTCCCCTCTCCTCCCAACCCTTTCCTTTCCTTCCCGTCCTGTCCCGTCCCGTCCCGTTCCGTTATCTTCTATAATCACCTTCAGGGGACAAAGGGGTTGATTTTCTGAAAATCACGAAATACGTGTTTGCTTATTTGTTTTTAGGAATACTCCTACGAAGTTTCAAGTCGAAATGTCTATTTAATATTATTTTTCCATACAAAATTAGAACCCCCATTTTACCCCTTTAGGGGTTGAATTTCGAAATATCCTTCCTTATTCCTTGCATACATCATAAAGGAAACCTCTGTCCAAAATTTCAGCTTTCTAGATTCAAGGGTTTGGGCTGGGCGTTGATGAATGAGTGAATAAGTCAGGACTTCTATTCTTATATATGTATAAGATTATGCAACTACTGCTTTATTATTTTATATTACATCTTTAAGAAAACTCGAAATTTGCATTGTTAGTTTCTCTACTTCTCTTCAGTTTCCGCTTGCTGTTATTTCGAACCTCGAATAATTAGATTTCGTTCTATTACAGTTTTTCCATAAATTTCAAGGTTACATCTTCTGGGTTCCTTGGATGATGCCATACATTGTATTTTGTCGGTATTGATAACTATGTTCAGGTTTTTAGCCCCCTGATTGAAAGCATAACAGAACTTTTGCAGGTTATCCTACGAATCAGTAAATACTACTACCATCAGCGCAGTATACAAAGGATTTCCCACTGTATATCCTGATTCTCAGGGAAGTCGTGTGTTATTTTTAATTAAGGTTTCTGTAAAAACCATTGCACTTTCCGTAAAGTAACAATAGGGCCATTTTCAGGAATTTTGTGAAAAAAGTAATTGCATTAGGGAATTCTATAATATTATAACTATTAAACGGTAGGACTAGCAAAATAATGTGACTCGCCATGAAAATTTGCATTAACGTTGAACTCTATAAGTAGTTATGTATTTTAAATTGGTATAGCTCTTACTGTCGTCTCTAAATATCATCAAATCCACAAAAAAAACGCTACTAACAATTAAAAACATTGAATTTTATTTAATCCATTCATCTGATACAATAACTTCGTTAGCTCATTTGAAAACAGAGACATGAAAAGAAAAACTCAAATTCTCGGGTCTGAGGTTCCTAAATTTGTAAGTTTAAATTTTTAACGGTACGCCACTGAAAAAGTGGGGATCTAAAAAGGAGCGTACTGCGCCGTCGCTATTCTGAAATGTCAAAATCTCGCACAAGAAGTTCAAGTTACCTGTCAGCTCGCGTGTAAACTGAATTATCAAGCAATTAAATGAACAGATTTTTTTACGGTAAGATTTTGAATAATTGCGCCTTCAAGTAGCGTCTTATCGTTCTATTGTTTTTCAGGCAAATCTATCATTGGCCCATTCTAAAAGGACGCTTAAAACTGCTTTTGTTTACTGGGACCTCCAACTGACGATTTATTTCGCAAATCCTGGGAAAACACCTCGCCATGCACAGGAACTTTTATGATTTTCTTGTTCTCCAGGTCGTAATTAAGGTATGATGTGATCTTCATGCCAATCGCCCAGATAAAAATGTCATAATAAACTAACCTCACATCCGTAGGAGTCGCAGCCCCTTTATGGTGATCTTGGCTGAGATCTGCGCCCCCGGACTGCTCGGACTGCTGTGCTGTGTTGGGACTTGGTGTGCGGCGCTGCCGGAACAATCTTGACACCCTAGGCCTTCCCACGATGCTGCAAATTGGTTCTGCGGGAGCTGGTCTCGTAGCCGTTTCTGCCGAAGTCGCCTCGGAACGAAAAATAACTCTGGTGCGTGGAAAATCTTGCCTCCAGTTGTGCTTATACACTGCAATTTGCTGATCACGGTAGTGCTATTTTTATTTAAATATTTTTATGCCTTCTATTAAAATTCTTTATTAAAGTCAGAGCAAAAATCAGGCAACTTTCACCAATTTATTCAAAACAATTGCCCCCCGGTCGTTTTTGACAAAACACTGTCTACAAATTTAACTTCAGGAAGTTCAACCATGTACAATTACACAACTTATAAACTAAATTAACATATTTGGTAATTTAATTACAATTTCTTACATACTAAAATTATTGTCTTTTGAATTGTTCATTTCTCATCGTTTTAATGCGCCACTCACTTGATTTTATAACACTTAAATGCCCATTGTTTATCACTACACTGAATCGTTTTTTTATACACCAATATTGTCTCATTTCCTGCTATTTTAATTCCATCTAATTTCTTGCCACTGCAATCTCTTCAAATTCCCAAGTCTTGTATTTGCATGTAATAAATGACTTGCCTGGCTTTTCATTGTTCTTTGCCTTATCTTTCTGGTCATCCTTATTCTCACCTTTATTCTAAAAATGTTCATTTCCTATTCATTCCCTAATGACTTTACTTTCTACGCTTCCTTTTTTAAGGTGTGTCTAACTTGAACTTTCTGTGCCACTTCCTAATTAATTTAGATTGGGCTTCTACTTTGTCTAAATCTATTATATTATGCTTAAAATTATATTGCTAAACCCAATACACGGAATTTGAGTTTCCATATTTCTGTGCCTATTCAAATACAATCAATGTCAAAGGCGATTTATACCAGTGTTATTATGATTTGGCAATGTATGTGAATTTTCTCAGATGCCTGCATTATTACAACTCTGTGCTTTAGTGATTTGATTTGTTATTTGCTTGTATTGCAATCAGAGCTGATTTGAGGGCTAAATACCAGTGCAATATATATATTTCGTATGAGTACATCGGGAGCATTATTAATAGAAATACTATAAACTACAAGTATAAATAAACAATATTTAACATAAACAATATCTAAACAAAACCACTACTAAAGCCGACAATGGGCTGACAACTACAGTGACAGGCAGCGTTGCAGCCACTCTATTGCGGACGTTGTCAGTTCATGCAGGTCTTCTAGAGTACCCTCGAATGCTGTTTCTGGGCAGTGCCTTATTATGTGCTCCATGGTCTGTTCTGGGGCACCGCAATAGTTGCATCTGGGAGAATCGATGAAGCCCCACTTGTGCAGATGTTTGTTAGTTCTTCCTTGTCCTGTGCGAATCCTGTTCAAGCTGCACCATTGCTTGCGTGGAAGAGAAAATCCTGGTACGCTTTCAGTAGGATTGTGTACTAGGTGACCATTGTTAACTTCTGCGTCTTCCCAGGCTGTTGTCCATATTTCTTGAGCATTAAAATCGGTGGCCAGTTCTTCGGTAGCTAGTGTATAAGGCGGATGTCTAGATTTAAGACGAAGACGTCCTCTGATGATAGAATCAGCATTGGAATGGATGGGTAGTGTCGGCATATGAACGCATTTTTGGTACTGGTTACTGAGGGCTGCTAATCGTCTGATGTTTGCTGGTGCTATGTTACTTAAAACTGGTAGCCAAGGTAGTGGTGTTGACTTTAGTGTTCCTGTAATCATCCTCATTGTCTGATTTAGCTGAACATCTACCAGATTCATATGTTTGCTATTGAGCCAAACTGCGACACAATATTCTGCAGTTGAGTAAACTAAAGCAATGGCTGATGTTCGAAGGACTTCTGCACTGGCTCCCCATGACGAATTAGCTAGCTTGTGAATGATGTTTATTCGTGTTTTAAGTTTGGCAGCAACCTTTTGCAAATGCGTCTTATAGGTAAGGCTTCGGTCTAGAGTGACTCCGAAGTATTTAGGATTGCTGTTATGTTTCAGTCGCACTCCGCGAAAGCGAATATCAAGCTGATAGTTTGCTAGTTTATTGTTCAGATGGAACATTGTAACTTCAGTTTTGTTGGGATTAGGAACGTAATAAAAATATATAACACAGCTGTCAATTTTTAATTATTTATTTCTGAGTTGCAATTGTATGTCAGCACTAAAATATAAGCACAGTAGGGTAAATACTTCAACGATCCTTGATAAATTTAGTTGTTAGATAAAGAAATTGCAAAATTCTAGTGCTATCTATTTCAACATAAGAAAATCCATAATTTCATTTTGGAAAAAAGCAGCCAGAAATAAATTTAACAATCACATTAGTGAAAAGCTTTATTAACTGACGCAAACCACTAAAGCGTCAAATAAATTGTCAGACCTCCTAGCGCTTTCAATACCTACCAACACCATTTCGAACTGTAGGTTATCTTACCCTTACCTGTATATAGAAACCGATTCAACAAAATCAGTAAGACGATTATTTTGTGGGATTTGAAGACGGTGCGGCATCCAAAGTCAAGGGACGCAGCTCCGTCGCATTTAACATTCCAGTAAATAGAATGTGACAAATAGTTCATACAGACGTAAGCCGTTAAATAAAAAAATCGGTACATTCCTTATGCATGCGGTGGCTGGCAAGCACCCTCGAAAGGGGAAGGTAATAATATACGGCTCGAACGCACCGAAGGCTTTTGTGCCAAGTAGGGCTTCTGCCGATTGCGTCCTGCCAGATGCTCTGAATGCTTCTATTTTTAAGCAGTCGGCCGCTTTTTAAGGGCTTAATTTTGGTTTTTTCTGTTGCTGGTTTGTTTGCAAACCACATTATCCCCGCTTGCAACATGGCACATGAAACCCATGGATGGACGTGCTCGTCTCAGGGCTGCGAACTCCCGGTATAGTCGTGCAAATAGCACACCCTCAATAGCAACAGAAATGATTCACTGAGTGAGGTCAGCCAAGATAGCACTTTTGCCTATGCATTTAGTTTTTAATTAATACCGGCTTTCACTCATTGATCTTCATCGACGCAATGAGAATCTTTCTTCATTTGTGTAGTCGTCTTCACTTTATTACATCTGGCTGTATTTGATTAAGGATTCTAACATATTTCATGTTTTAAATAAATTGGAAATTGACCCTTTGCTGTGCTTCTTACTAAGAGAATTCTGTAAAATATTGTTGGGGTACCTGTTCCTAATTATTCGGACTTGTTGATTAGCATATAGGGAATAACATAAAGTACAAAGTAAAATAATAAACACTGATTTAAGACTAATAGGAACTTGAACAACCATAGCAACGCTAACCCGATCGCCGATGAATAGAAATGAATTAAAAGAGCCCAACTTTGCAAACCCTTTTGCACGAATGCTTGCAATAGCATAGTAATTGCAAAAGAGCGAGAGTCGGAAAAGAAAAACCAATAGTAAAGGTCAAAGAGTAAGGGTATCACCCAAAACAGGTTGAAGAAAGAGAGCAAACTTCGTTTGGGTATCTCGGGACTGCCAGTTCTGGTCCTCACAAGATGTAGGCCCTAGATGGTATTTTAGAACTTTACAAGAAAAAAATTGTGTGTCTGGTTGAATAGTCAAGTTAATGGACTTTTACCTGTTTGTAACTTGTCTTTAAAACGTTTTAATAGTTCTGGATCATCTAGCACTTCACAGCTTCGTAACTCTAATGTTAACTGCTTATATTTAGCAGTCCTCAAAAATGCCCTATGGGTGGCAGCAGAAATTAGAAATTAGTAAATACTCGTACTCCTTTAAAGTACTTCGAGCTATATTTATGTCCTAAACGTTAAAATGCAATTTACGAATTCGAATCAATATGTTACCCTGCTTTCAGAACAGACCCCCGCAGCCTGACGTTTGATTCATGCACACGGTATCTTTGAAATCCCCAAGGCAGAGAGTGCAACAAACTAGACATAAAAGGTTTTGAAATAAATTACCGACCGAGTACATTCCCTTCCAGGTCCTTGTGCACAAACGAGATCGGATGGCAGACCTGACACCCAGCTTGGCCGGCAATCAAAACTTCCGAAGAGCAGTTTGAACTGGGAAAGCTGTGTCCATTTGAGGCAATCACTGCTGCCATAAACTTGGAAATTAGGGAAGTAGAAGGAAAATGATTCTTTCTCTTCACGTCCGGGGCATATTTAATTTTAAATTGCATTTTGAAGCACTTTTTCATCTTCCGTTATCAACAAAATGTATCACAACAACAACAATCCAAAGTTGCAATTAGCTTTTTAAAAAAGCCCATAAATACTGCAGCAGCGAAGAGATTTCCAGGAGTAAAGAATTCCCTTATCCCCGAGGGTGTCTACTTGCATCTAAATAACCGAGCGGTGCCAGGCGCCTCGCAGCAGGCCGGTGGTCTATTATACAGTTCTGCAGGATACAGCAGTGAATCATTTCTGTTGCTATTGAGGGTGTGCTATTTGCACGACTATACCGGAAGTTCGCAGCCCTGAGACGAGCACGTCCATCCATGGGTTTCATGTGCCATGTTGCAAGCGGAGATAATGTGGTTTGCAAACCAGCAACAGAAAAAACCAAAATTAAGCCGACTGCTTAAAAATAGAAGCATTCGGAGCATCTGGCAGGACGCAATCGGTAGAAGCCCTACTTGACACAAAAGCCTTCGGTGCGTTCGAGCCGTATATTATTACCTTCCCCTTTCGAGGGTGCTTGCCAGCCACCGCATGTATAAGGAATGTACCGGATTTTTTATTTAACGGCTTACGTCTGTATGAACTATTTGTCACATTCTATTTACTGAATGTTAAATGGGACGGCGCTACGCGCTTTGAACTTTGTATGCCGCACCGTCTTCAAATCTCTCAAAATAATCGTCTTACTGATTTTGTTGAATCGGTTTCTACAGTTCGAAATGGTGTTGGTAGGTATTGAAAGCGCTAGGAGGTCTGACAATTTATTTGACGCTTTAGTGGTTTGCGTCAGTTAATAAAGCTTTTCACTAATGTGATTGTTAAATTTATTTCTGGCTGCTTTTTTCCAAAATGAAATTATGGATTTTCTTATGTTAAATAGATAGCACTAGAATTTGCAATTTCTTTAAATCGCAAACAGTGTGTGAAAATAAGCAACAACATTTCTAATGAAGCCATTGTTACCCAGGGTGTGCCACAAGGCAGCATTCTCGGCCCTCTTTTGTTCTGCATTTTTACTTCTGATTTGGTATTTCACATTACGCCAAATCTCAGTCTGCACCTGTATGCGGACGACACTCAGCTTTATCTTTCCTGCGAACCAGATTACATTAACCAAGCAATAGAAGAAATTAATTACAACCTACAACGTATTTCAACATGGTCGCTGAAAAATGGCCTTACTTTAAATCCCTTAAAGTCTGAAGCCATGTGTTGTGGTACGAGATCTATGTGCAAAAAAGCTCTTTTCGCTGCGCTCTACAAATATAGTGATTGGTGAAGATACGATCCCTTTGAAAGATAAAGTTAAAAATCTGGGTGTAGTGCTTGACAGTAATTTATCCTTCGAACATCACGTAAATATAAAGTGCGGTTTATGCTATGCTAAGTTCTCATATTTGTATAAATTCAAAAATGTGCTTCCAGCTAAAACTAAATGGAATTTGGTCAACAGCCTAGTTCTAAGTAATGTGGATTATTGTTCTAATGTGTACTACCCTTTTTTAACAGCGAAATGTAAACAAAGACTTCAGGTTTTACAAAACTGTTGTCTACGTTTTTCTTACAACATTAGTAATCAATTACACATTACACCTTATTATAACAATCTTTGTTATTTAAAAATAGAGTATAGATTTTATTTATTATATGCATCTACTTTGTTTAACATTGTGAATTTTGCAACGCCACTTTATTTATTTAAATTTCTAAAAACTCGACAAGAAGTACATAACAAAACCCTACGACATGTTAATCAATACTGTATACCAAATCACAATACTTCTAAGTTTAAAAACAGTTTTGCATATATAGCAATGTCAATTATCAACTCCCATTTGGAATTAGTTAATAAGTTACCTAATGTTAATTTATTTAAAAGCAGTTTAAAGTATGATCTATTGTGTAAACAGCTTGCGCATCAATAATTTTCGTTTCTTTATAAAAATTATTTTTAATTTATAATTACATACTATAATTTTCGTATTATTATATTTGCCACTTGGGTGAGGTTGAAAAACGGGCTATCCGATACCTCACCTTTTAAATAAGAATAAAATTGTACACGTTACTGTACTATATACGTAGAAGCTATTCTTATTTAATAAATGATATTTAATTTAATTTAACAACTAAATTTATCAAGGATCGTTGAAGTATTTACCCTACTGTGCTTATATTTTAGTACTGACATACAGTTGCAACTCAGAAATAAATAATTAAAAATTTACAGCTGCGTTATATTTTTTTATTATGTTCAATACCCATTGCACTTGCGTACTATTCGATCGGTGAACATTATAATTCAGGCAGTTATTCTGCAAGTCGACAAATGCACAAAAACTACAAATGCAGTATGTCATTAAACGACCAATTCTGTGGCAAAGCTGGGAACATGCACGGCGGCTGTGTTAATACCGCTAGTTATTTGCCATGCCACTGTTGTAGTAACAAAGCAATTTTTTAGCCTTCCTTGCAGAGAGAATCCGCACATGACTATGCCTGCATAACTAGCCGAATGAGTTGTTAATAGAACTTTTGCATTTCTGGCTCTCTGAATCCGATTTAGAGAAATATTTCTGATTGTGCATCGTCCGTATAAGTGCCGTTGGTAATTACTTTGCTAAACGACCAAAAAGGAAGGCAAGGACATCTAGTTGAAGTTGGACTAGCAGTGATTCGTTTCCACTGCGAATATAAATATAAATTCAACATATTCACTACTATAGTCCGCGGAAAATTAACAGTCCTCCGCTTCGCGTCGCATTTTAAACGTTCCCTTTATTTATAAATTACTATTACTAGCTTGAAGTATATTTTTAAACAATTTTGAAGTTTCTTCGTCGTTTTTGGTTTCTTGCTGAGCAATAAACTCTTTTATCAAATAAAATCCAATGTTTTTAATTGTTAGTAGCGTTTTTTGTGGATTTGATGATATTGAGAGACGACAATAAGAGCTATACCAATTTAAAATACATAACTACTTATAGAGTTCAACGTTAATGCAAATTTTCATGGCAAGTCACATTATTTTGTTAGTCCTGCCGTTTAATAGTTATAATGTTTTAGAATTCCCTAATGCAATTACTTTTTTCACAAAATATCTGAAAATGGTCCTATTGTTACTTTACGGAAAGTGCAATGGTTTTCACAGAAACCTTAATTAAAAATAACACACGACTTCCCTGATAATCAGGATATACAGTGGGAAACCCTTTGTATACTGCGCTGATGGCAGTAGTATTTACTGATTCGTAGGATAACCTGCAAAAGTTCTGTTATGCTTTCAATCAGAGGGCTAAAAACCTCAACGTAGTTATCAATACCGACAAAATACAATGTATGGTATCAACCAAGGAACCCAGAAGATGTAATCTTGAAATTTATGGAAAAACTGTAATAGAACGAAATCTAATTATTCGAGGTTCGAAATAACAGCAACCGGAAACTGAAGAGAAGTAGAGAAACTAACAATGCAAATTTCGAGTGATCTTAAAGATGTAATATGAAATAATAAAACTGTAGTAGCATGATAATATATACCTATACATAATTCACAATTAAATTTAAAATACAGCACTTGATCCAAGGTAGCGTAGGCGGCGAGTCATAACTGAAGGCGTGTTCCGGAGGAGTCGTGGGCTTGGATGTTCTAGCGGGCGTCTTTCGGTCTATTTATGCTGAGTGCGGGAGGCCGTGATGATGGACTACGGGTGCTCGTTCGGTGCCGGCATGGCTAAAGATTTCTTGCGCAGCTAGAGTGCCAGCAAGGTTTGGTGAAGCGCTTCTAGCAGCACATTGGAAGTGCCATCCAGAGAGCTGGTGATCCGGGATTTTTTATATCGCATCGAATGTTTTTATCACAATTTGCTAGCGCTTTTAAAGGAGAACCAGGCTGTTGTTTTTTGTTGAACACTCAACTTTGCGAAGTGGGAGATTTTTTCATTAATTTTACTTAATTTGGCCGGGGCTCCACCAATGAAGCTTAGCGAGGTGTTGTCCATTGCATCTTGTGACTGACACGAAACTACGTCGTTTGATACCTCACTCGCTATATATCCTTTAGATACGTGAATTTTGATTAATCCACGCGCTTCCTTTTAGTCCGTTCTATTAATCTCTTTCCTTTTGGTTGATAAGACAAGTCAATACGGTGGTTTTAACTGCTTATATTTTGCTGCAGCAGGTATCGTCTCCGAAACTGTAAGCCTTCCACATTGTTTGTTAAGCACCGCTGTTTTCTTTGAGTGCGTCTTATAGGCGAAATTGGCTTGTTTTGAAGAACCGTTAGCTTGCGTTCGGCGGAGATTTCACTATTTTTAAGGAATTTGTTAAGCTTGCATTATCCTTTCTTTTTGGGAGCTGCCTGCGGACGTTTTAGTGGAGTCGCTTGTAAAACCAACGCCGGGTCGAAGACGCGCTGATGACAGTTAAAAAAAGATTTTTTTTAAATAGGCCGGTCTTCCTCAAATTAAAATAATTTTCGCTCGAAAATGAAGACTACAGTATGTGTTAGTTAATTCTATCGAATTGTTCGAAACGCATTATACAAGTGCGCACTTTTATTTTTGGTGAAGCCTGTTATTGCTATGGATTAATTTGAGGTTAAAGAATTTGCCAAATTACAGTTTCTTTGGGCGATGGCTTTCGGTGAAATTAGCTCTGTATTAGATTGTCCCCGAAACTCTGCTCAACGTTGCCGATTTAATAAACCATCATGTATTTTTCCTAATAACGAAGTTACGAATGGAACTTGACAGAAAATGGGCACCTTGTATTTAAACTCAACAACGACATCATGTTCAATAAATATCTTTAAGAGGTTAATATTAAATTTGGAAGCTGCCCAAAAACGCCGAATGCCCAAAATGCCGAACCGATAAATCGTCCAAAACGCGAATGCCATTCCGCCGACTAGGCCCAAAAACGCCGACTGCCATTCTGCCGAACGTGTCCAAAACGCCGAACAACGCCAACTGACGTCACGTCGTTCGCGGGCTTGGCGTCGGAGCCGAATACAAATCGAAAATTGTATTTGATCAAAACGCCGACAGCAGATCTATTCGGCACTTTGGCCATTCGGTAAAATGTGGACTGTCCAAAACTCCAAACCTATAATTCGACCAAATCGCCGACTGCCATTCCGCCGACTATGTCCAAAATGCCGACTGCCATTTCGCCGACTATGTCCAAATCGCCGACTGCCATTCCGCCGACTATGTCCAAAACGCCGACTGCCATTCTGCAGACTATGTCGTAAACGCCGACTGCCAATCTGCCGAATATGTCCAAACGCCGACTGCCAATCTGCCGACTATGTCCAAAACGCCGACTGCCATTCTGCCGACTATGTCCAAAACGCCGACTGCCATTCCGCCGACTATGTCCAAAACGCCGACTGCCATTCTGCCGACTATGTCCAAAACGCCGACTGCCATTCCGCCGACTATGTCCAAAACGCCGACTGCCATTCTGCAGACTATGTCCAAAACGCCGACTGCCAATCTGCCGAATATGTCCAAAACGCCGACTGCCATTCCGCCGACTATGTCCAAAATGCCGACTGCCATTTCGCCGACTATGTCCAAAACGCCGACTGCCATTCCGCCGACTATGTCCAAAACGCCGACTGCCATTCTGCAGACTATGTCGAAAACGCCGACTGCCAATCTGCCGAATATGTCCAAAACGCCGACTGCCAATCTGCCGACTATGTCCAAAAAGCCGACTGCCATTCTGCCGACTATGTCCAAAACGCCGACTGCCATTCCGCCGACTATGTCCAAAACGCCGACTGCATTCTGCCGACTATGTCCAAAACGCCGACTGCCATTCCGCCGACTATGTCCAAAACGCGACTGCCATTCTGCAGACTATGTCGAAAACGCCGACTGCCAATCTGCCGAATATGTCCAAAACGCCGACTGCCATTCCGCCGACTATGTCCAAAACGCCGACTGCCATTCTGCCGACTATGTCCAAAACGCCGACTGCCATTCTGCCGACTATGTCCAAAACGCCGACTGCCATTCTGCCGACTATGTCCAAAACGCCGACTGCCATTCCGCCGACTATGTCCAAAACGCCGACTGCCATTCCGCCGACTATGTCCAAAACGCCGACTGCCATTCCGCCGACTATGTCCAAAACGCCGACTGCCATTCCGCCGACTATGTCCAAAACGCCGACTGCCATTCTACCGACTATGTCCGAAACGCCGACTGCCAATCTGCCGACTAGGCCTAAAACGCCGACTGCCATTCTGTCGAAAGTGTCCAAAACGCCGAACGGCGCTGACCGTCGTCACATCGTTCGTTAGCCCAAGATGCCGACTGCACATCGATTCGGCACTTTGGCCATTCGGCAAAATGGCCTAGAACGCTAGTACGAGCCTCGCCCAAAACGCCGACCGCGTTTGGAGTCGGCAGTTTGGCCGTTCGGCGAAATGCCTTGAAGGTAATCGCTGTCATGACCAAAACGCCGACTGCATGTACCAGCGGCAGTAAACAGTTTTGAAATTGCATTCTTGTAGATGACGTTGCAATATGGTGGCTTTGTTTATTTGATTAACTGTTTCTCACTTCAAGGCTAAAATTGTGGAAAAACAAATACGTTTGACTTTCTGAATCTTTTTAAAAGTCGCGGAAAACTTGTATAGTACCTATGAGTGCTGATTCATTACGGAAAAAAACAATTCATTGGTCATAAAGTGCAATTAATTCTACACCTACCAATATGTCCACAATGTCTACTTTTATATTTACAACGGCCTATTTAATACTTATGATGCCGTTCTCTAGTTATGATTGACGTTTTGTAGGTAAATGAGGTTATCGATAATACATTCAAATAGTATATCATATCATGAGGGACTAAAGTGCATCATTAAATCCCGCGAGTGAATACTATTTCCTGAGGGCCCGTAGGACCTGAGGGAGATAATCACTCAAGGGATTTATGCACCTTATTCCCGTGTGGTATATGCTATTTTTTGCACTGTTGGGAACATTATTATTAAATATTTGAAAAATTTTAAATCTGTCAATTTGGAAACTGACAAATACGAATTTTATTAAGAATGTCGTGTACAGATTATCAGATGTCAGAATCATATTACATTATTATCTGTTTTCTCTCGAAAATTAAGACTACAGTAATGTGTTAGTTAATTCTATCGAATTGTTCGAAAGTCATTATACAAGTGCGCACTTTTATTTTTGGTGCAGCGTGTTATTGTTATGGATTAATTTGACGTTAAAGAATTTTCCAAATTACAGTTTCTTTGGGCGATGGCTTCGGTGAAATTAGCTCTGTATTAGATTGTCCTCGAAACTCTGCTCAACGCCGATTTAATAAACGATCATGTATTTTTCCTAATAACGAAGTTACGAATGAAACTTGACAGAAAATGGGCACCTTGTATTTTAACTCAACAACGACATCATGTTCAATAAATATCTTTAAGAGGTTAATATTAGATTTGGGAGCTGCCCAAAACGCCGAATGCCCAAAATGCCGAACCGATAAATCGTCCAAAACGCCGAATGCCATTCCGCCGACTAGGCCCAAAACGCCGACTGCCATTCTGCCGAACGTGTCCAAAACGCCGAACGACGCCAACTGACGTCACGTCGTTCGCGGGCTTGGCGTCGGAGCCGAATACAGATCAAAAATTGTATTTGGTCCAAAACGCCGACAGCAGATCTATTCGGCACTTTGGCCATTCGGTAAAATGTAGACTGTCCAAAACGCCAAACCTATAATTCGACCAAAAAGCCGACTGCCAATCTGCTGACTATGTCCAAAACTCCGACTGCCATTCCGCCGACTATGTCCAAAACGCCGACTGCCATTTCGCCGACTATGTCCAAAACGCCGACTGCCATTCTGCCGACTATGTCCAAAACGCCGACTGCCATTCCGCCGACTATGTCCAAAACGCCGACTGCCATTCTGCCGACTATCTCCAAAACGCCGACTGCCAATCTGCCGAATATGTCCAAAACGCCGACTGCCAATCTGCTGACTATGTCCAAAACTCCGACTGCCATTCCGCCGACTATGTCCGAAACACCGACTGCCAATCTGCCGACTAGGCCTAAAACGCCGACTGCCATTCTGTCGAAAGTGTCCAAAACGCCGAACGGCGCTGACCGTCGTCACATCGTTCGTTAGCCCAAGATGCCGACTGCACATCGATTCGGCACTTTGGCCATTCGGCAAAATGGCCTAGAACGCTAGTACGAACCTCGCCCAAAACGCCGACCGCGTTTGGAGTCGGCAGTTTGGCCGTTCGGCGAAATGCCTTGAAGGTAATCGCTGTCATGACCAAAACGCCGACTGCATGTACCAGCGGCAGTAAACAGTTTTGAAATTGCATTCTTGTAGATGACGTTGCAATATGGTGGCTTTGTTTATTTGATTAACTGTTTCTCACTTCAAGGCTAAAATTGTGGAAAATCAAATACGGTTTGGCTTTCTGATTCTTTTTAAAAGTCGCGGAAAACTTTTATAGTACCTATGAGTGCTGATCCATTAGGGGAAAAAACTATTCATTGGTCATAAAGTGCAATTAATTCTACACCTACCAATATGTCCACAATGTCTACTTTTATATTTACAACGGCCTATTTAATACTTATGATGCCGTTCTCTAGTTATGATTGACGTTTTGTAGGTAAATGAGGTTATCGATAATACATTCAAATAGTATATCATATCATGAGGGACTAAAGTGCATCATTAAATCCCGCGAGTGAATACTATTTCCTGAGGGCCCGTAGGACCTGATGGAGATAATCTCTCAAGGGATTTATGCACTTTATTCCCGTGTGGTATATGCTATTTTTTGCACTGTTGGGAACATTATTATTAAATATTTGAAAAATTTTAAATCTGTCAATTTGGAAACTGACAAATACGAATTTTATTAAGAATGTCGTGTACAGATTATCAGATGTCAGAATCATATTACATTATTATCTGTTTTCTCTCGAAAATGAAGGCTACAGTAATGTGTTAGTTAATTCTATCGAATTGTTCGAAAGGCATTATACAAGTGCGCACTTTTATTTTTGGTGCAGCGTGTTATTGTTATGGATTAATTTGACGTTAAAGAATTTTCCAAATTACAGTTTCTTTGGGCGATGGCTTCGGTAAAATTAGCTCTGTATTAGATTGTCCTCGAAACTCTGCTCAACGCCGATTTAATAAACGATCATGTATTTTTCCTAATAACGAAGTTACGAATGAAACTTGACAGAAAATGGACACCTTGTATTTTAACTCAACAACGACATCATGTTCAATAAATATCTTTAAGAGGTTAATATTAAATTTGGGAACTGCCCAAAACGCCGAATGCCCAAAATGCCGAACCGATAAATCGTCCAAAACGCCGAATGCCATTCCGCCGACTAGGCCCAAAACGCCGACTGCCAATCTGCTGACTATGTCCAAAACTCCGACTGCCATTCTGCCGACTATGTCCAAAACGCCGACTGCCAATCTGCCGAATATGTCCAAAACGCCGACTGCCAATCTGCTGACTATGTCCAAAACTCCGACTGCCATTCCGCCGACTATGTCCAAAACGCCGACTGCCATTCTGCCGACTATGTCCGAAACACCGACTGCCAATCTGCCGACTAGGCCTGAAACGCCGACTGCCATTCTGTCGAAAGTGTCCAAAACGCCGAACGGCGCTGACCGTCGTCACATCGTTCGTTAGCCCAAGATGCCGACTGCACATCGATTCGGCACTTTGGCCATTCGGCAAAATGGCCTAGAACGCTAGTACGAGCCTCGCCCAAAACGCCGACCGCGTTTGGAGTCGGCAGTTTGGCCGTTCGGCGAAATGCCTTGAAGGTAATCGCTGTCATGACCAAAACGCCGACTGCATGTACCAGCGGCAGTAAACAGTTTTGAAATTGCATTCTTGTAGATGACGTTGCAATATGGTGGCTTTGTTTATTTGATTAACTGTTTCTCACTTCAAGGCTAAAATTGTGGAAAATCAAATACGATTTGGCTTTCTGAATCTTTTTAAAAGTCGCGGAAAACTTTTATAGTACCTATGAGTGCTGATCCATTACGGGAAAAAACTATTCATTGGTCATAAAGTGCAATTAACGAAAAACATGTACTCTCTACTTCGTCTGTCTCTTTTCTGTCTGTCTATTTGTCTGTCTGTCTGTCTGTCTGGCTGCCTGTTGACAGTATCGCTCAAAAACTAGTTGTTGAGGGAAGACATTGTTTTGCATACTGGCCATATGTATATTGAACATATTTCTAGTCAAATATACAGTGAAAATTCATGAACTGCGAACACGACTGAATCAAGGCGAATTTACGATTGCCTAAAAATACGCCAAGACCGATGGACAGTCGATCTAAGGTACTCTGATATTAATCCACTGGTCGTCTGCGTTGATTGTTTAAGTAATTATTCAACGCACACGAGGCATCCACGCCTAGTCTAATTTTTGTTAATTAATTATTATATGACTGATAGAATGTATGAGGTACTGTGTTATTCTGTGATGAATTCTCAGAGTTGAAAAACAAGATTTTTAGAGATTAACAGTAAAGTGTAAAGTAAAAGGAGGTAGTTCACAAAGTAAAACGCATTCTGAAGAAAGAAATAATATATCATAGTAAAAAAAGATGTACACAAAAGTGAAATTATTTTTATTTTAAACATCAAAATTCAAAAAGTTTAAATTAGCCCGTGTTCAAATAGCCTGCCTTCTTGCTCCAAAATTTCGCTTGAAAATAGGTTGGTACATTTTCCCCATACACGATAGTCTTTCTTTCGTGAATAATTTTAGGCCCATTGCCCTCTTTCATAAGAAACTTTATTACAGAGCGATGTTCAAGTTTAGAATCACTCATTTTATCAACAAAAAAAAAAAACACTCGCAAATCTCTATAAATCACACGATTTAAACACAACTCTGCATATAGGCTTCTAAATGTCACAGCTACTCAACAACAAACAATTGAGATCATAGCTAAGTAGATAACATAAAAATCTCCCCTAGTATATACCAAAAAATAACGTTCTAACTTAATAAACATAGAAGATACGAAGGGTTCTTTAATTCACCCCCAATCCAGATTTGCACCTTTAGGGGTCGATTAGGGCAAAATCTTCAAATACGTTTCTAGGTATTTGTGTTGACAATCTTTGCAAATAAAGACAAAGTTTTTTACTGCGAAATAAAAAAGTTTGGTAAAAATATTTGTTTTTCCATGGCAGCCTTTGTTAAAAGTAAAATTCTTTGATATGGGACCTAAACATAAAAGAAAAAGTGAGAGATCAAAGTTGGCCGAAGATTTTGAAATTTGGTATAAGAGTCTAGATCGGTGATTCCTAAAGTGGGCGATATCGCCCCTTGGGGGGCGTTGGAACGATCCAGGGGGCGATAGTAGCCTCGGGTGCATTTGGAGGGCGGTGAATAAAAATAAGGGGGCGGTGAAAGCTTAAAGAAGGAAGAGAAGATAAGAAGATTTAGAAAAACCATTCGTACATATTTCATCTGTTGTGTAATATAGTGTAACATTATTTTCCAAATAAACACACAAAATGCAAGTTACAGATTTATTTATTCCATGACGACTATTTACCATTATTAAATGTTCTTATTCTTCTTCATACCATTTCTTACTTTATTCTCCGTTTCTTTAATTTAACTTTATCACACCCTTTAATACACCATCCAGAAAGTAAATACCATTATAATAAAATTTGCTTATACTGAAAATACACGTTACAAATTCAGAAAAGGTTTGTTTATTTTAAAAATATCGTTTCCTCTAGGAATAATAATTTATACAAAATTTCTATATGGAATATTTTATAATAACATTACATAATTGACTTTTTCAGATAATCATTTGAGGTTAGATTTCACTTTAGTTATTCCGATTGTCAGTTAATACCTATAAATTAAAATCTAAGCTCTGATGTTACCAAACAACTATCCCAACTAAATCAACTTATATGCTCGAACCTTTTTAATAAACTATTCGCAATTTAACAGTAACTGTATCTAATGTATCATTCATTAAACAATACCCAAATATTTATGTTGTACTTTTAATGTATAAATCCTTCCTTGTACTTTTTAGTTGCTAATTAATTTATTCTTACAAAATAATGTCCTACCTAGAAATACTATTATAGATAATTATCAGTCTCAAGAAGCTACCACTACAATATCTTTCTGTTTGTTCGCTTAAAGAATGTAGATTTCCAGGGGGCGCTGAGTAATTTTTTTTCTGAAAAGGGGGCGGTAGGCCAAATAAGTTTGGGAACCACTGGTCTAGATGTTGATTCTAAACTACAATTCTTATTTTTTTGTCGTATTTGCTACATAAAAGGCACACTACTCTACAGAAAAATAAGTTTTTTGAAAATTCCCAAAGCATACTTGATTTTTCAAAACTGAAAATGTTAGAAATTCGCCTTTAACCAATCAGGGCTGAACCCCAACAAATTGAAAATTTAAATCGAGAATTTTTTACCTTTTACAAGAGGCGCTTCATTCATCCGGGGACACACTGTATATAATTTTATAGATTCGCTAATTGTTTGTTTGAACTTTGACGAACTTGGTCCTCGTTATACTGAATTAAAAAGCAAATGTATCTACGGTACACGTTAAAATGTGATGCACTTTCCCTAATAGAAATGATATTGAACTTACACTGATTTTTTATAGGAATCATTAGTCTTTACGTTGTAGATCTCACAAATTTTGACAGACGATAATTATTGCCAAATTTTGCAATTTAGACGGATCAGCTTCGGATTTAACTGCTTTTTCGGCAAAAGTTTGTTCACGTTAGATAGGTGTTCGTTCACACGAGACACTACATTGAATCCGAAGGCTCATAGCACTACCACACTTACTACATGATTCAAGTACTAAAACAATGTTTATTTAATATTAACGACTGCGTTGCTAATACGATTCCACATAACAAAGGCCAAAAACAACAGGGTTAAAGAACATAAGATTTTATGTAACGGATCGATATCACTTAGACGTAAAATTAAAGAATCAACGTATATCTTACTTAACAAGGATGAATCGCTATTCTGTCGTTTCAGATAAAAGTTGACTATCGACCGTTAAAGATAAAATTAAGTAACCGACTGTCACTTTCAAGCAACTTACTACGAGTTGGATTGATTTGAAACTTCAGTAAAAGTTGTGGTTTATTAACTTTAATATGATATTACTTTCTGTTACGTTTATAACGGAAACAGCTTTTTTCACAAAAGCTCTTAATTACTTTTTTACTACCTATAGCAAAATATCCAGAAAAAAGTGTTGATAAAGTATTAATTTTTCTGATTCACTCCACATTTTCAGTGTGTTAATTCGAAAGACCTGTTTAGAATTTTGATAAGCCCGATTTCCGCGCGTGGTTTCGGAAATATGAGAACTGCTAAGGATTTCCTTTACATTTAAATAAATTCTAAACAAGCGTCTTATAATGTGTGAACAAAAGTTAAATGAAGTGAAAATTTCATTATAACAAATTATGTTTTCATAAAAGTCCCATAAACGTCTCCTCGTGGAAAAAGCAGACACGCCGATAGACTGTAAAACGCCTCCACTTCGAGAGATTCGCGTGTATAAAACAATTTGTCCAGTGGAGCGCTCCATCTATACGCTAATTTCCAACTAATAACAGCCATCATGCAAAATGACCAGTGTAAGGAGAATTTCAGCGCATCCGCTCGCCCGCACATCGCGTCCAGCAGATTATTGAAGTTGGGCTTAGACAATGTCAGTTCCTGTCGCTGTGTTTTATCATTCCTGGAAGTAAAGACATTAGGGGAGACATTGTCTCACCCTCGTGAACGCTTCAACGGATCTTTGATGATATGTTCTATGTAACGAAGTTGCAATCGAATAGATGATGTAATGTAATGTTCCTTCCTCCTAATCTGATCCGACTTTGGTAGTTTCCCGCTGCCTTCTGCGCTGCTGCTTCCACCCGATTTCAATTTTATCAGTGTTTATCCCCTTAGTATTCCAATGCCAGCGCTTGGCCGGCGAGGGATTCTTGAGGGTTTTGTTTGCGCGGAGGCGTCTTTGAGGAATAGGCTGCTGTCGGGAGGATTCAAAACGAGGGTTATCGCTGAACCCGATGAATAGCGACAATTGAAGATTAGTCCTATACGGGGTGTTCTCTTTTCGATGGGATTAAATGAATATTTGTGAGATTTTTTGTGTCAGATCTTTACTACCAAGGGTCATTCTACTTAACAAAATAGTTTTTTGGTATCACTAACTAATTTTAAAATGTACGTAGTTTTGCAATTCCATGGCTTATTAAATATGTATAAAATAAAAAAAATGCCATTATTTCTATGTTATTAGTTAACTATAAGCAAGTATGTATATATTTGAAAGCTAGAAATCTACGCTATTTTACAATGTCAAAGCCAACTAAACTTACATTAAAAAATTGTGTGTGCTTTTAGAGTGCGTGTGACCAGTAAATCATGTAAAAACCACAGATGGTTGCTTAAGAATTGTGACAGTCCCATTCGCCGAGCGCAAATTGCGTAGCAATTACATTTGAAGCTGCAACATGGCAGAAAAAATAAAATAACTTGAGATGAATTCAGTATGATGAACTGAGCGAACAAGAAACGGTAAAACAGCAGAAATTAATCGATCTGCGAATGCGAGAAAAATAACTGAAGAAAGACAAAAAGAAATAAATTGAGGAGAGTAGTTCAAAAGTAGAAGATTGGGTTGACAGTGGAAAGAGCATCAATGACATTCATGGCAAAAATCAAGAGCAAGATGAAGTACAGCTTTTTCCCTTTTGGAAATTTAAGTCTTCATGATTACATATTTACGTTATTTAAATCAATTGGTCAGAGGGTATTTTACTTACAAGTATACAAAATGTTCGAAGTTTTGCTTAAGAATAAATATAATATGAAGTTCAAGGTTAGCCGAATTTCGACCAGAGGCATTTAAACATATAGTATGATGTGTCGGTCATTAACAAATCTCATATTCTGGGAAAACCACAACAGCCAAAATTTCTTCATGAAGAACAAATATTGGGTATAGTTTTTCCAACCTCGGTATTTGCATTAAAAATTTAAGATGTTTATATACAAATACAGATCATTTTCTCTGGGTATAATAATAAAGGTGATTTTATTTAGTCTCATCAAAAATATAACTCCCTGTACATGCATATTCTAATACAAACAACGGCTATTGCAATAGGACGAGGAATTATTAGAAAGCGACTTAATAGAACCATCAGGGAGTAACTACCTCTAAGTTGCAAAAGCTAACAAGAAAGCATCATACGAAATTATCAAAGAAAGGTAATAACTGTTAAGTATAGGCGTGGCCAGAAAAAAACCTCATAATGGAAAACATTTGAGAGTTGCTTTACATACGAAAGTTTGTATAAATATGTAAAGTAAGCTACAAGTCGAAATGGAATTAACATGGAATACTGGACCCGAACTGGTGGTATAATAATAACAACAATAATACTAATTTGGAGCATATGAAAGTAGATGAAAGTGTAGTACAGCTGTGCCGAACGGCCTGAAAACAGCTTTCGTGCAAAGTAGGCCATAAACCAAGGAATGTAAAATTTAATTGTATAGTGCACGTTACGATTTTATGGTCCATCTATGCGATTTTAAGGTCTGTGCTACTCAGTTCGTATTTCGCGCGCTGACGTACGCCTACTTTCTTGGCCTTGCAGCGAAACGTTTTATAAATTCGCATTTGTCGTCGGAGCGCCCCTTTTTGATTTTATAGAAAATTTAGGAGAATTTATGGACTGCTGTGTGGTTTGTTTCAGTGATGTTTGCCTACGCTTTTTAAAGCGGTTTCGAATTCCCGAAACAGTTATGAGAGAATTTTGGCTCCACTCCATTTTACTCTGCCGAGTATTTTGTTCGCACGCTCCTTGGAATTTACCAGGGTAAGTAGGAAGTTCGCTTCAAACTGCATTTAATTTTGTGTGTGTGCTATCGTGGACCTTTAGAGCAGTGGTTCCCAAACGTATTTGGCCTACCGCCCCCTTTTTAGAAAAAAATTACTCAGCGCCCCCTGGAAATCTATATTCTTTAAGCGAACAAACAGAAAGAAATTATAGTGATAGCTTCTTCAGACTGATAATAATTATAATTAGATAATTATCTATAAGAGTATTTCTGGGTAGGAAATTATTTTGAAAGAATAAATTAATTAACAATTAAAAAGTATAAGGAAGCATTTATACATTAAAAGTACAACATAAATATTTGAGAATTGTTTAATGAGTGATACATTAGATACAGTTACTGTTAAATTGCGAATAGTTTATTAAAAAGGTTCGAGCATATAAGTTGATTTAGTTGGGATATTTGTTTGGTAACATCAGAGCTTATATTTTAATTTGTAGGTATTAACTGACAATCGGAATAACTAAAGTGAAAGCCAAAC
The DNA here is from genome assembly GCA_940337035.1 of Agriotes lineatus. NCBI lineage: Eukaryota > Metazoa > Arthropoda > Insecta > Coleoptera > Elateridae > Agriotes > Agriotes lineatus. The sequence continues at coordinate 3,319,511 of OW679198.1, read as the reverse complement.
TCAAATGATTATCTGAAAAAGTCAGTTATGAAATGTTATAATAAAATATACCATATAGAAATTTTGTGTAAATTATTGCTAGAGAAAATTATATTTTTAAAATAAGCAAATATTTTCTGAATTGTAACCTGTATTTTGAGTAAAAACAAATTTGAATAATAAAAGCCCTTTATTATAATAGTATTTACTTTGTGGATGGTGTATTAAAGGGTGTGATAAAGTAAAATTAAAAAAACGGAGAATAAACAGACTGAATAAATAAAGTAATAAATGGTATGAAGCAAAATAAGAACATTTAATAATAGTAAATAGTCTTCATGGAATAAATAAATCTGTAACTTGCATTTTGTGTGTTTATTTGGAAAATACTGTTACACTATGTTACACAACAGATGAAATATGTAGGAATGGTTTTTATAAATTGTCTTTTCCTTCTTTAAGCTTTCACCGCCCCCTTATTTGTATTCTCCGCTCCCCAAATGCACCCGAGGTTACTATCGCCCCTCCCCCCCCGGGATTTTTCCAGCGCCCCCCAAGGGGCGATATCGCCCACTTTGTGAATCACTGCTTTAGAGCATCTACAAGTACGGATCACCGACGTGACCTTGGGAGCTCACCGCATCATGGAGCACGCAAACCGGTTCCTTCAAAATAACTGAAAGATCATTGCTGTTATTTTGCCTATCCGTTTATTTTAATGTGGGCAATAATGCTGTAATGCGAATTTGTCCTGTAAATATTAGTTGTACGCTTTTGTTTCAGGTACCTCATTATTTGTACAGTATTAGTCTTAGCTGTTAGCTTATGTTATCCTACGAATTTGAATTACGGTATTTTATGATTATACTGTGATATCTGCATTCTGGCTTTATTTGCTACTGTGACCTGTACTTGAGTTGAGCTTCGCTTTCAAATTAATGGTGCTTCCTCAGTTTACGTATTCTTGTTTTAATTGCCTGGATACCCTTGCCGTTATTTGATAGGAATCCGTTGGCGCCCTTTTTGAGTATTTAAAGAATTGTACACGTCCTCTCCAAAACTATCTAGTCGGCCGGTAATTGTATGCAAGTAGTCACTTTATGTATTGATTTTGAGAGAATAGCTAACGGAGATTCGCTATGATAATATGCGTTACAAAATGAGCCAATAAAAGTGAGGTTCGGTATGTGACGGTTCTAGAGAAATGATCAATTTTGCGCGTGCGGTTACGACAGATCTGTAATGTCAACTTTGATTTGTGTCGTCGAGCAAAGAATGCAAACTAGCTTTCATAACGTCACGATGCAATGTTTACCACAGTACGATCCATTTCGCCAGCGTATGGATATCGCCAACGAAATATAGGATTGCCTAAGTACCCTTTCGCACCAGGCGAAAGAGAAAGTCAACCCTGCCGGACAATACAGGCGTAAACGGCCGACTCCAGTATGAATGAGTTAGGCGAAAGTGAAGGGTAAACCCATAACTAAGTCAGCGAACAATAGGACTATAAAACTGGAAGTGAGATTTTTTTCGGAGCAAAACTGGAAGTCCTCTTTTTTGCGGAAGTTATTTCAATCACTTATGCGACAATATAGAGAGGGAGCTATAGCTGGACAATCCTATTGTGTTCAAAATAATAGGAAATATCCTTCCCATGGAACGAGCAGCATATATAAACGTAAATAGTTTGGTTTTCGAGGAGAGTACTTCTGAAAATTCCAACTTGACTCACTTTGAGCAAATCAAGCACCAAGATCAGATTCTGAGGTATGTTCTAAATAACTAATTCCGTCTCGAACACCAGGCTGCCCACTCTGAGTGTTCTGGAGGCTATTTGATCAGTTTCTTAAAAACCTAATGCATTAGCTGGTTTCCGGTATTCGTTTACACGACATTCACTGTTCTTTTTTTTAATGTGTCAGTCATACGATAAATAAATAAATACTTTTCGTATTTGTATTTAAATCACTATTGAAGTATTTGTATATGTTTGTATTTTTATGTGTACTAATGTATAGAAAAGGTATGTTATTGTCTTCCACAACCGGTTGAATATTACTGAACTTAATTCCACAGTGGTGAACAACGTTTAATATACATCATAACAGATCCTAAAGTGCAAACCACTTTAAGAGTATAAAGTGCATTATATCTGAAAGTCACTTATTATAGTACCGTCATATGAAAAGAACGACTTAAAAACGATACCAAAGAACGTTGGGAATATTAACCACTGAAAAACAGAAAATAAGGAAAAGAAAAACCAAGAACTCAGTGGAATGGCACAGTAGGAATATAGATACAAAAAATGATCATTTAGAATTATGACTGGCGAAACAGAGAAAACTGGAAGGAGAAGAAACGGCAAAACCTCATGTCCGTCTTAGTGCCCCATGAAATCCATCATTAAACGGGAGGTCCAAGCCTTCAACTTAAATTTTGCACCGATATTTAATGCATTACAGTAAAGTATTCCTATTCATCGCATAACAAGGACGTAATTTGTAGATCGTCCATTTTGTATAAAATAATTATGTAGATTACGGCGTAATATTAGTAATAGTCCAACGAACTCAACTTTTGAGCACTTTCCCGTCTGGGGACCAAAACTTATTTTCTTTCATCGGCAATTTGCAGTGACGTCACGTCTAGGGAAAATCGCCGTAGTTGTAACTCTGAAAAATTCCTGTAACTTATGTGTTGAATATAGCAGTCCCAGATTACTCCCTTTTTTATTTTTATGAAGCGAAATGCAGTGCGCGTTGTCAGGTTTAGAAGCTTCAAAGTACATAATGCTAAGGTAAGTTCACAAGTGTGCCGAACACGTTCTTCTTGCTGGAAGCCAGAGCCGTGTCATTTATTGTGAGACCTAAATACACCATTGACTAATAATGATACACCATAAAACGGGCATCTGGTTTCTCACCTGTAGGACTTATTTTTATGTGTGTATATGTAGTGGGTTTGTAGTTGCACGCCTTTTATGTTATTAATTATAATGGTAACCTACCAAGGTTGAATTTGCGCGGATCCAGTCATGCTCGGCGAATCTTTATCTTTCGAGTACAGCGACAAAACGAAACTTCAAAACCGGGTGGCGGAAACTTAAAAGTCAGTAGCTAGCAAGCTTCGCCTCGAGCCGCATGCACGTCACTCCTAGTGCACTGTGGGGCATTGCCCTACGGCAAAATAAGTGGAAGCGGCTAAAGCCTTGCAGTATTTAAAGTTTGCTGCAAAAGTTTTTAGTGCAGAAAGCAGCGCTTGGGTGTCCAGAAAATGCCATTTTTATTTTCTATAAAGCGAGTAAATAATATGACACCCCAAAGGTGTTTTTGAGACTTTTCGTAAGTTTTAATTGTTGTCGCGGAACCAGAATAGCAGCCAGGGATTTCCCTCTTCGTTTGATGGTAAACTACCACGCGTTATACTATCCAAGGTTTCGTGACGCAAGCCAGGGCTAGCCCAATATGCGACACAGCAGTTTGCAGATTTTAAGGATTTCCAGGTAACTTACAACAATGTTGGCGTGCTGCCTACATAATAATAAACAAGCGCCTTTTATACGTTTGTAGAGGTTTGACCTTTGAAAGCAAATACCTGCATTTTCAAATTATTGACACCTCGTCCTTCCCATTTGCAGCTAGCTTGGTACACATTTTAAGTCTGTTACAGGTAGTAAATAGGTTTTCATCTGCAACATGATTCTCTGTGGTTTCGATTTCTTTGCTATTTTTGCTAGCTGCTTGTTGATTCACATATCACACGCTGATTCGAATCTTTTGTTTTCCGCAACTAACAACTATATCGTAGGCTCCACAAGTCGCTCTGAAGTCTTTTTCCGGTTATCGGTGGCAGTACTTTCATTTCACTAATCTTTATTAAATATTTTGGTTTTGAGAGACGTACTTTTCGTTTCTGTTTTGTCTTCGATATTCGTGTCTTTATTACGTTACAACTTTTCTTACTAGGTGTGTTGTAAGACTTCTTTATGAAGCCAACAGCTTGCTGTGCTGACGTTTCGGTGAATAATAAAATGAGATCACTTGCTGAACTTGCTTATTATCGCCGAGGAATTTGCATCTCGTCAGTTCTTTTGATATCGATTTGTTCGTTGAGATGATACATAAAATCAATTTTTGGAAATTGCCTATCAGAGATCGTAAACCCCGCTGCCGTTAATTATAACAGCTATGTGTAAAACGAATAAACGGCAATTTAGGTAAATGCAGGCGCGGTTTGTGATTCTGCCCTTTGTCAATACTTTTGTAGCGCGGCCGCACGACCATTAGCAAACAAAACACGATGAAATACGATATGACAACACTAGTACTGGCACTTGTTACAGTTATTGGTAATAGATTTCCCTGACCTATTGTTTGTGGCAGATTGCAAACCGCCTGTCAGTTTTAATTAATTTTAGAGTGTTTGACTGGTGTTGCATTTTTGTTGAATTAAAAGTGTCAGCTTTCGTCAAGCGCGGCTTGCAAAAGCATGTGATACTAAAAATTGAAATGTCAAAACGCTAATATCCTGTAATGTTTCAAATGAAAGGAAATCGAAAACCACAATGTCCAATCATTGTAAAATGTGTTATTTAAAGGTGAAAGGTGCAAATTCCACAAAGGTAAGGTAACACATTTTAGTAGTTAGAAAAACTTCGGGCAGAAAACAGAATCAAATAAGCTCGGATAGGAATTTTTATATACTGATGTAACATGTGAACAAAACACTTACTGCTAACCCTTCCACTAACAGAATCAAATTGTCCATATGCGAAGATATAAAGGCATTGCAAGTTAAAAATTCCAAGAATTCAACGTTATATGTAAAAGAGATCAAATATGCAGTTCCTGCAAAGTCAGCTGATCACAGGTTATATATGAAAAAAGTAAGAATTTTGATTTAATAACATTCAAAATGAATGCGTGGATATATAGATGACCAACAGCCAGAAGTTAGAACAATCTAATACCTTATATTGTCATGATACTGTTATAGTCAAAATGTATTATTCAGGTTCAGTCTTGAGTACGAATGAAGGTAATGATACAGAAATAGATTATTTATATAGATTATATACAGCGTGTGCCAGGATTGATGTTATAAGAGGTGAGATGGATTAAAAAAAAATATTTTATTTTAAGATTGTGGGATTAGCTCCTGCTTGGTCTGAAGAGAATTTTAAAAATACTTTAAATTAAAAAAAACAAGTCGGCTTTTACGGTGAAGCGAAAACTATTTTCTTTTCAGGTAAACTGCCCTTTCTGTTCATGATAGTAATAAATAAATTCTATTTTCTTTTTAGGTCAACTACCCTTTTTGTTTAGAATAAGGCAACATTTTATTAAGAAAAGTTGTTCAGAATCAAAAATTATAGCCGTATACACAATTTCAGAAAGTTCTACTTACCTAGATCAAACCGTCATTTTTAATAAATACAATTTTAACGGTTTAATTTAAGTAGGTATATCTTCATAAAATTTTTTATAGGGTCATAATTTATCATTCTGAACAAATTTTCTTAATAAAATTTTGCCGTAGTTTTGACACAGACTGACGCGAAACCCAATCTGCAAACCTTGAATTTGACATAGACTTACAGTGCCACCAACACAAACAAATATTTCAAAGCCAAGCTTGATTTCATTTTAGTTTGCTCACATGTTATAATTCTGGAGAAATCCCCAAAGAATCGTTAAAATATTTCATAGCTATTCCTAAAACCAGCATCTTAGCAAATTCAGCGATTATGGGCTAATTAGTTTAATGCGCCATATGTTAGAAACCTTTCTTCTCACAAGACATGCTCATATAAAACCAAGATGCGAGTATGACCTAGACGATTCATAATTCGACTCGGGGAAGCCTCTTGAACACGAGTGGCACTCTTTAGCTTCAGTGTTCTGCTGCAGGAATGCCGCGATCAACGAATACAAGTGTTTACATGCTTCGTTGATTATGAAAAAGCATTTGACAGATTGCAACATACTAGATTAGTCTAACTACTTCAGGATGTCGGTGTGGACGGTAAGGGCATTCGAATTGTAAGAAATCTATACTGGTAACAACATGTAGAGGTCAGAATATCAGATTAACTGTCACCAGAACTGAACTACAAAGAGAAGTGCGGCAAGGCTTCCATGCAAATATCATGAATTAAAAGCACGGGTTAATTTAATATAAGGATACTGAATGTGAATATAACTATGTATAATTAACACCACTAAACCATACGAAAATGTTATTCCTAGTACCTATATGATACCATAGAATTGTTAAAGACTGCTAAATGTAATTGTTGACTGTATCAAAGACTTAGGTTATTGGTTACTTCACGCAACTGAAGTTTAAAACTCGATTACGGCGTTAAATGGGGTTCTTAAAGAGCGTTACTTATCAATTAGCTGACCACATTATTGTACACCGTTAGAGCTTAAAATAGAGAAACACAATATCTTGTAGGACCCCTAACAGCCGCTCTTTTGTCCCCGATGGTGTTGCTAAAGCTGGTGCACATTCAACTGTCGACGGAACTTGAAACTCGGCGAAGGCTCCGGAATACTCATTAGATGCGAGGTGAAGACTTCATCTACCAAGGGCGTACTTTGCACTGGCTAACACTGTTGAATCACCAAGTTGAAAATAAAAGGCGTACATACAAATCGAAATTCTCTGTACATGCTCTTTCTCAAGAAACGCTGGCACAATGAGAGTCCTTTACTGTATCCGCATAAGCGACTTGGAGATTGAATCTTCCGAAACAGAAGTCCCTGGTGCGATAGAACTCAGCGTTTTCAATAACTGACACCCTGGCACCAAAACTGCCCGCGTAAAAGGATGTTATCAAGAATAGGTTCAAACTAGGTACAGTGCTCAACTGCCGGCGATTTGTTGCGCTCTGTTTAATTTTTTGATCCGGAAGGAAAAGTAGGGACGATCAGATGATTGCTCCAATGAATTAATTGCAACACGCCACTTTTTTGGCTACGCTTAATTGGTGAACCACACGAAAAATTTATCAATTGCGTTCTAGAAAGTTCTGCGCCATATTGAGGGTTCAGCGCCTTCTCACACATGTGCGTCCGTGTCTTCGTATCTGATTTACGCGATGGCATTTCGAATCTTGCAAACAAGGAATAGAAAGTTGAAATTCAGATGCTTGCGACCAAGATTACAAAACCGTACAAATGCAGCATGTCATTAATTTGCAGGTGCTTTGACAACATTCGATACTCAGCGGGGTACTAAAAAATTTGGCTACTCCTTGTCGTCCCACGGGAAGAAAACCGAAAGCTGTTGTTTCTGCACGTATGCCTTGCTGTGATCAGGATTTCTGGCTAATTTATTGCGTTAGATAGATTCACCTAACATCCCAGCTGAAACTATCAATGATCTGCAAATACTTGTAAACCGAATCTCCGTGACTGGAGACCAATTAAGTATCAGTATAAAAAAAAATGTCATGATTTTCAGCAGTCAGAAACACAACGCTGCAACCCTTCACCTTGATGACAAACAGATTGAACGAGTCAGAATTTTTAAGCATTTGAGATACCTCATACCTGAAGATCTCAATCCGGACATAGAAGTTAAAAGCCGAATTGAGATTACTCCAGCCACCTTTAATAAAATGCGACCGCTGTTCTGTAATGACTGTATAAATCTTAAGTTAAAACCGAGAATGGTTAAGTGCTATTTTTGCTCAACTTTGCTGTATAGCGTTGAAGCGTGGACGCTCAAGGCAAACACCATGAACCGTTTGAAGCATTCGAGATGTGGCTGCACAGAAGAACGCTACGAATAATATGGGTACAGAGAGCCATGAATAAAGAAGTTCTAAAAAGAGCAGGAATGCAACGTAAATTGCTAAATACAATTAAATGCAGAAAAATGGCATATTTCGGTCTCGTATAAAAGAAAAGAAATACCAGCCACCTACTCATTCTGAACGGTAAAATCGAGGGTCGTAGTGAAATTGAAGGGAAGCAAAAACCTTGGTTAAAAAGTATCCACGAATGGACTGGCATCAGTAGTGCATAACTTCATCTTCTTCAACCTATATTTGTGCACTGCTGGACGTAGGTCTCCCCCAAACGTTTCCATGTCTCCCTATTCTGCCACTTCTTCTATGATATCGCTGACTTTGCTTTTTGAAGTGCACAATAGCTATTTAGAATAACAGAAGACAGAACTGACTGTGCCGAAGTAGTAGTCAACGTCAGGGGTACCGGACACGGCACGTAAACGAAGATAGAGACGCTTTCTGGCTACCACGCTAACACGAGCAAGGAAGGCTCATAAAACTGCAACTTTGTAAATTAAGCAGGCCACTAGCCTAATATAAGAGGAAGAAGGAGAGGTAAGAATAAACATCGTTTATTCAATTGTTTCGATTTAATTACTCCAGATCTTTACGGGCTTTGGCTCTGAACTATCTATGTGGCTTTGTAAAGTGAATTAAAATAATAATAACCACTAAGACTGGGCATTACAAAACAGCATAAGATATAACTTCAAATTATGTACGTTAATATTTCAAATTGGAAATTGCAGTTATTACATACTGTATGTTGTAAGAAATTCACGTGAAACACGACAACAAACGATCAATCGTGTGCTAGTTGAAAATATGGATAGTCGAATGGTATCAGTTAAAAAAATGTGAAAGAGTTAGTCCAAGATCCATGTGTGTTGTTTTTGCATTCGCAACTGCTATATCAAGTCTTTTCAACTGCAAAATACTTTTATTGTGGTATAAAGCTTTCGCCGATATATCTAAGCTTTTAGGTTTATGCCTAATAATTTAGAGTATGTGCTCTCCATCGCTGGAGTAGCAAATATTGTATGGTACTTCGACAAGTTTACAACTAATTTTCCTACGTCGACAATGCTCTAAGCAACTTGCAGATTTATAACAGCTTAACTACGCGTGCTGACCTTAACAGTTTTATGGTTTACCTCGAAATACACTTGACGTACTTTAATTAAAGGGAGCCAGTATGGGTTAAAGGTAGAGATGGGCTCGTGAGTGAGTATACACTCACGTCACGCACGTTTCACGCTAGCTTTGAACGTTCATGCACGCTCACGTTCACGGCGTACGCTCCACTCACGACATGACCCGCAGCTTTTATTTGAAGATTCAAGTTCTGATAGAACAGAGTCTTCAAATTTAAAACCAATAAAGAACACGCCGCAGAACTAAAAACTCAACATGAATGAATTAATTTCTCGCTAAAACATTTCTTGCAACCGTTTTCAAAAACATTACCTTTAATACCATAACCCTTACTGATACGAGCTCAAGAAGGTATATGTTATGTGGCTAGGTAACACTTTTAATTCCTAGTTTTAATAGTACTTTTACGTTCGAGGAACTACGTTCTACTCGGTCGCCTATAGACGCAGACACGCAATTGATTGTAGACACGACATTTACACCACAACACAGGTACGAAGCTCCGTCGCTGCAGGCTGCCACACAGAAGTTCAATGACCTTTCGCTCCAGCTCTAGATCTTCCACATGGGTGGGCAACGGGGGGCGGGGCACCCTGCAGTCTTTTATTCATTACTAAATATTTAACGTGAAATTCACGTGAAAGGCGTTGAAAATTTTCATTCACGTTCTCGCCCGATTTTCAAATACTCACGTTTACGATGGGACCCACCCTGACCCAGCGTGACCCAACGGTTTTCATGTCACGCTCCACGATCGTTAATGCTCCTAAAACTGAAATATAAAAAATTAGAGCCTTGTAAACACAAACACAGGATGTAGTAAGCTTAGACCAACGGTAGAATTTAAAGAAGCAATGAAGTATAAGTACTTTTTAAGGTCGTACGTATTCCCTGTTTTTGCCCTTGTGAATATGTTTATATAGTTATAATGAGAATTATGGTCGTGTTGGACGTCTTCCATCGAACATTAATTTTAATATTTAAGATAGAAGTAGTCTAACTGTGACTATTTTTTAGAATGTTCATCAAGCAAAACCATAATAATACTAAACAGCAGTTTATATAAAATATCCTAGCATATCATCTTTAATGTAAATATATATTAAAATCGTCATCCAATTCCAATAGAAAATTGGTAGAAATTGTGAAGGAGAGTGAATTAATACACATTTTTAAATGTGAAAAGAAATGGACTCGGTTAATTTTATAGATGAGACCTGGGAAAGATGCCATAATTTTCCATTAATGCTAAATCGCCCTTTCCCTTAAACCATTACTCTGAAATTCAACCAAATTAATATTTCAGATTCCCATAACTTTGCCCAGATGAGATCATTACAGTTTTCGGTGCAGTCGCACGATTTATCGTTGTCTTAGATTGCTTGATATAGTTTACTTGTTTGGGTTGTATATCAGAAGTAGTTTTCTTCATAATATTAGTGGAAACACTAAGCAGATAGTTTCTACGACGTGCAGTGAGAAGTACTTCACAAATCTTGCATGGAAGGGCATCCACAGCAACTTTTTAGTTTGAAAATTCAGAGAAAGTTATTGCGGTGGAAGTTTCTACAACCCCGGACAATACAAGACATCGGGGGCGGTTATCTTCATGTGTTGCTGTATCATTTGCTTGGAGCAGTTTGAAGCTAGCAATAACGCAAAATAATGAAGCAGTAAATCAGGCGGCGTAGTGGGTTTTTGCTACCAGCCTGGAAGCATGAGCGTTGATTCACAGCCCATAGTTGGCGACTTATCTCGTAGATCATTCCCTTTGTCAACACAGCCGAGGCGCGTTAAGGCCTCTTAATAAATCACTAAATGGGCCGCAGGTGTTAACTTAACATGCCTCTTACACCTGTAGTTTTGCCACTTTAATATTTCAGCGCTCGGCTGTATCATTTAGTCTGTATCTGGCGGAGGCGCTCTTTAACTATGTATGACTCTTATGGTGACATACGGGATCGCAGGCGGCGCCGGAATACCTCCGAGGGCGTTGGTGCGGAGAGAATTACTAAATATCGCCCGAGCCCTCTGGATTTCGCGTTTGTATCTATTGTGGGCTTAAACGACACCGGGCGAAGGTGGGTTCATATTTTCCAAGTTAATTCGAGCTAATGGCCGCTAAATATCAGTAGTTAGCGCTGCTTCAATTACTAAATCACATCAGGTGCTCCACTTATTGCCAGTAGGTTTGACGCCTTGGTATTTTAGTCATCGCGTCTAAAATACTATGAATGATTTATTTAATGACAATGCAACCTAGAATATTTAATACTTGTATAGTGCGACAGAAAAGTTTCAGGAACTAAATTATTAAAATTTTAATAGTTCTGTCACCATAAAAGTATGTGACAATGTTTTTATGCCGCCTGCTGTAACCACTACCTGTTTTCGCGTACTATACAGGGTGTTTCATAAAGTACGGAGAAGACTGAAAGGGTAGCTACAGGGGTCAAAATAAATGTATCTTCTTAATAAACTTGGCTAAAACCCAATAACATAAACATAACATCAGTTTCAGTATCTTGTAAATTAATGCCTACTTCTTCAATACCGCTGGTATTAATGAAGAAAAATTAGAAAGAATATCATTGCGTGTTTGTTTCCGTGGAAACATATTACTTACAACACCTGATAATTTGCTGTTAAGGTAGTTTAATTTAAATTATACAGATTATTCAACACTATAATGAACGAACCAATGAAAATGGTTCAATTTGTCAGAAACGGCCAATCAAAATTGACTGTCATTGAAAACACCTAATGTCACGGTGTTTTCACACTAGCCCGATTGGTTTTAATGATTTCAATTTAGTGAGTAGCCTTTGACTGACATTTCACCAAAACGTCAAAGTCAAAGTTTGCAAATCAGAGTCGTTCTAAAAACTCATAATAATCGTGTTGGAAGCTCTAGTATTGAATTAATAGTGGAAAGCGTTAAAAATGTGTGCTGTCGAACACGGTAAAAGTTATCTACCCATATTGTTGAATAATATTTCCAAATACCACTCAAGGCAAATTTTTTTAAGAGAATTTTCTTTGTCAACATGCAAATTATTGAAAATTTCTCTCAACAAAAACTGCTCAAATTCCACTCGACCTGCGGTCTCACGGAATTTTTAACGCAGTTTTGGTTTTGAGAAATTTAAACGTAATAATTTGCATGTGAACAAAAAAAAATTCTCAAAAAATTTTCACCTTTTGTGGTATTACCCTTGAAAACACACAGTAAAAATAAGATACCCTTTTAAATAAAGAAAACATTATATTATACTCTACAATTTTATTATTAAATAAGCTACAAACAATTCACTATAGCAAAAACATTCACATTAGATGTTGGAAATGCTGACCCTTTCGAGGGCAGGTAGCTGGGATTATGTTGCAGTTTGTTGGCATGGAGAGTGTACGATAACAGGTACGGATAAAATGAAAGCATGCCAATAGTACATGCAAGTTAATAAATAACGAGAACTATTGCTGACCTGTTCAAATAAATTGCAACTGGTTGCTTTATTCCGTATTTAACTGCAATAGAGGTTATCTTAGCGTAAATAAAGCTCTATCTGATCAAACTGAAGAATATCATTTAACGGATTTGAATTAAACCTAATACAAATCTAGTAAAATGGTTAGATTACCAAATTGTTATAACCCAACTCTGATTTGAGAATTTCATGAATTACCGAGCTAGCCATCTATAATAAAAAGACACGTCAGACACTTTCGTAGATAACAATTAAACAAGCAATTTGAGTAGATAAAAATATTTAAAGTATTCGAGATAAAAAAGTATTATTGAATACATCCGTCTGAGTGGGGAATTTAATTAATTAAATAAAAAGAAACGCTGATACTCACTTCAGTAAATAACTACTAAATATCTAAGTAAACTCATTGATTACCATTTTTTAATGCTGCTTATTTATATTGTTATGATACATAAAGGGCTGTCTAAAATCAAAGTCATTAATTGAATATGAATTGTGATGTAAGGTAAAATGATATAAAAGGCATCTGAGCATTCTACAGTGGTTTAAAATAATTATAATATTATTACAAACATATGGTACGTGTGACGACTATTATTTCTATTAAAAGTAACATGAAAGTAGGTAGATTTCAAATAAGATAATATTGTAGATGGCAGGAATAATGGTATCATAGGATATTAATTTTTTTTTTAAACAGATTACATAATAACAAATTTATGAAAAACAAGATGTAATTATTTTTGGTGTGAATAAAAAATAGAAATTTAAACCCTATTACGTAAAATAATTTGGAAAAAGTAAAGTGGATATAAAAGATTTACGAGGTGTTAATTGTAAAAGATGGTAGCCAAATTAATTGGAACTTAGCACCTTTTATGTTTGTTGTAAAACCAGTTTAGTATTTTGACAGGAGATGTGGAGCTTAGGTTGTTGTTAAGAAACAGGGTGAGAAGGCCAGGCCATGCCAACTCTTTACGAACATTTTAAGCCTGTGTTCGCCCCATCAATGAATATATGTTCGTGGTTAAAGGTATATTGAATTCTTAAGACGTATCACAGAGCTATATATACAATAAATGTATGCCGTGTTTAGGACCTATTATTAAGATTTACAATCATATATGTTTAAACTAACGTAATTCTGAATGCTTGAGTTGTTATGTTGACCCACTAGCATTGCAGAATCGGAGCGTTGTGCTTTTGACATATGATATACTACACATGTAAAAAATGCAACGTCTGTTTGTAAATACGGAACTGGCGCTTGATTGCATGTGTCGCTTACATTTAGTTGTTATCACGACACAGAAACTTGACACATATCTTATCTGGCGCAAGTTATGCAGTTTTCGTGGACAAATTGCGTGAACTTTTGTGTTTACTTGATTACAGTTTATTTCACACTATTTACTTAAAACCCATGATCAAACATAGTTTGAACAGTTAATTAATACAAGAAATATATTGGTGAAATAAAGATCAAGCTATAATTATTATTGGAAGGTGAATGAATTAGATACAAGCAAGTAAAAGTAATTAGAATAGAAGTGGATTTGGATAGAGTTATTTATTACGTTATTACAGGTGATAAGAAGTGACATTATAAACAATTATGCATTACGAACTACAACAGTGGAATATAAATAGACGTGAGTGACTGACTGCGAGGGATTGCAGATGTGTTATAAGTTGTGAAGAAATATGTTGGTTACTGTCGATAGATACAACAAAGTGGATCTATAAAGAAAGGAACATTAATCGAGGATTGGATAGGATATCAAACTTACCGTGAGCCAGTTGGAGTAAAAGGATCGTCAGAAATAGCGGACTTGCCGTGACCAGTAGGAGCAGATAGGACATCTGGAAGGTGACAGGAGTTTTGCTGAGGAGAAGCGATACCGTTGGTGTTAGCAGCCAGGGATTGGGGGTTGTCATTTGCCTTGTCATAGGGCATTACGTCATCGCAGGGATAGGTGTAGGATCCTGACAGTGGAAGCAAGGTGGTGTTTCGTTTTTGAAGGAACATTGGAGTGGCATAAGTAGAAGTTTATCCAGGTGGGTTAATACTATAGAATTGAAGCTATATAAAAGAAAAGACAATTATGAAGAGTGAAATTAGTATAATCAATTACTTACATTAAGGTATTGAATCAGGCACACATGAATAGAAATAATATTTGTCATTTTAATTGAGAATATTACTTAAACGTTTTGAGGTATAAGGTGACAGTTGGTGTCATAAAACAAACTAAAGTCATTATCAGAATTAACTTTGTAAAACAAACAATTAGATATTGATCCTACTCCTGAGAGAGTCTCAAATGAGTTATTAAAAATAAATCTAAACTGAATAATTCAAAGCAAAGATATCAGATTAATTATTACATAAATAAAAAGGTGCCCAACTGAATATGTGGTATAGCTATTAAAGTAAACTAACAGTAGTTGAACATTACATAAAGAAATAGCATAGCAGTCTTACAATTATGAGTAAAAGGAGCATATTAACATATCATAAAACATAAAAACCGTGTCAATATGCTACATAATATACCAACAATGATGAATCCTGTTATATTATTTAAATATTTATAATATATTGTACATTCGCATAACAAAAAATTTATCTTTTCATCTGACTAGAGGTAGTGTTAACGCATCTTAAATGCAGGCTATATGTGCAGAAAAATATGAAGATGCGAGAGTTGTGCACTTGTGCAGTATTATTGTTCCTAGCATATATGGCTTTGGAATATAGTATTTCTAACAACCGTAGCTGTTTTGCAAGTTTGTTTACAATAAAACGGAAAAATATGATTAGATAAGCTTTAACAGTTTGGAAGTTCTACAAGTTGGAAGTAGTGGTTGCGAGAAGATTTTGAGAAATAGAAAAAAGTGAGCTTTAATCGTCTACCAAATATCTACAACAGAAAGATTGAACGAAAACAAAGTAATGCAGTAGTGCATGGGGATCCTAATTTTTTGTATCAAGTAGTCACAAATTAGTTTTAGGAATAAATGTGACAGAAAAGGCTGAAAACATGCAAAAGGTGCTGATCGGCTGCATTCTGCGTGTACTTAAGGAAACATTGATTGTGCGAATGGCGTAGCCAGATAAAATCGTAGGTTCACACTTCGTTATTGTACTAAAGGCAAAAGTAAAGAAAACATGTTACAGGGCCTTCTGTTTAATTGCGATAATGCTCCGGCTCACAAGAACCTTATTTATGTAAAAGAAATGTGTGATATTTTGTTTAAAGCCATGGAGCATTTACTTTACCCCCCAACATAGCTTTTTTATATCTATATTCAGCACTGCAGGCCTCAAAGGCCAATGGCTTTTTTAATAATATTTTTCCATTCTTTCTGCTTTTGGCTTTATTTTCCCATGTATTCACGTTCATTTCATACAAGTCATTCTTCCTACACTCTCACCAGCTTTTTTTCGGACGCCCTCTTTTGTTTTTTCCTTCAGCTTCTCCTTTTAGTACTTTTTTTGTCACTCTCTCACTTTCCATTCGTTCTAAATGTCCTCACCATTTTAACCTATTTGACCTGAGAATCTTTATAATTCCTGTTCCTTGTCAAGTTCTTTTAAATATTTATTGGTTCTTTTCCTCCAGCTGCTAGTTTCCTTTATTCCACCATAAATTTTACGGAGAATCTTCCTTTCCCAAATTTCGAGCTTTAAGATGTCACTTTCTCTTAGCACCCATGTCTCGCTAGTGTAGCATAATACTGGCCTTACCACTGATTGATTTGTACAACCGCACTTTCACTGGCCACACGATATTGAACTAGTACTGAATGTCTTCCTGTATGCATTGGCGCATCTATTTCTGCTGTTATTCTTCTTTCTATCTCGTTTGATAGATCACCGTGTCTGTTGAATTCGGTCCCCCGGTATATAAGCGTGTTTTCTTTCTTGAAGTCCAACCTTCCCCCTTCTTGTGTCCTTATGCTGAATAGTTCTATGGATCGGTGTTCTCTTACCATTATCATTATTATATTTTTTTTCATTGCTCTTCAAACCTACTGTTCTTGCTTCTGCTTCTAGTTTTCTGGTGATAGTCTTCAGCTCGTCATGCGTTCCTGCCAGTAATACCACATCATCCGTGTATGCCAGTGGTTCCCAAACGCCCCCTTTTCAGAAAAAAAATTACTCAACGCCCCCTGAAAATCTACATTCCTTAAGCGAACAAACAGAAAGATATTGTAGTGGTAGCTCCTTGAGACTTATAATTATCTATAAGAGTATTTCTAGGTGGGAAATTATTTTGAAAGAATAAATTAATTAGTAATTAAAAAGTACAAAGGGGGACATACATTAAAAGTACAACATAAATATTTGAGAATTGTTTAATGAATGATACATTAGATACAATTACTGTTAAATTGTGAATAGTTTATTAAAAAAGTGCGAGCATATAAGTTAATTTAGTTGGGATAGTTGTTTGGTAACATCAGAACTTCGATTTTAATTTATATCAGCAGACAATCGGAATAACTCAAGTGAAAGCCAAACTCAAAGGATTATCTGAAAAAGTTAATTATGAAATGTTATAATAAAATATATCATATAGAAATTTGATATAAATTATTATTGCTAGCGAAAATGATATTTTTAAAATAACCGATTTTTGTTCGAATTTCTAACCTGTATTTTGAGTAAAAGCAAATTTGAATAATAAAAACCCTTTATTATAATGGTATTTACTTTCTGAATGGTGTATTAAAGGGTGTGATTAAGTAAAATTAAAGAAACGGATAATAAACGAATTTTAATAAACAGACTGAATAAATAAGGTAACAAATGGTATGAAGCAAAATAAGAACATTTAATAATGGTAAATAGTCTTTATGGAATAAATAAATCTGTTACTTGTATTTTGTGTGTTTATTTGGAAAATAATGTTACACTATTTACACAACAGATGAAATATGTACGAACGTTTTTTCTAAATCTTGGTATCTTCTCTTCCTTCTTTAATCTTTCACCGCCCCCTTATTTTTATTCACCGCCCCCCAAATGCACCTGATGCTAGGTATCGCCCCCTTCGATCGTTCCAGCGCCCCCCAAGGGGCGGTATTGCCCACTTTGGATTCCCACTGGTGTATGCCATGCACTGATGCGGATATTCTAGTATTGTTTCTTTCACATTGATCCCACTGTTCCGTACTACTTGCTCCAAAGCTAAATAAAATAACGTTGTAGACCTTGCTTTAATCCATTAGAGGTTTGGAATTTTTACTTGTTTTCCCCTTTACTTTAACTTGTTCTTTGCAGTGTCATTGAGACCACTCTTATGATCTTACTTGGAGCTTGCAATTCTTCCATTGCTCTTAGAGTAAATATTAGGTCTACTGTTGAGAGGTTTCTTCTAAAATCGCACTGGTATTCCCCTATTTCCGTTTCAGCCCATTCTTTTAGTCTGCGGTTTATTATTTGCGCTAGGACTTTCTATGATACATTCAATAGCGAAATTGCTCTGTGGTTGTCGCAGTTAGCTTGGTCTCCTTTTTTTCTGGATAGGGGTTATAATAGTCTCTTCTTATTCTTATGGCATCTGTTCTACCAACCAAATTTCTTCTATCAGCTTACGTAATTTCTCTATTAATTTTTCTCCTCCGTATTTTATTGCTTCCTCCGGGATTTAATCTATTCCTGGAGTTTTATAATTTCTCATATTTTTATTTCCTTAACCTCTTCCAGTTCCTATTTCTTGACCTTTACTCTCATTGGCTGCCCACAATTTGTTTTCCCCTTCCTCTATGCTTAGACTTTGTTTGTAGTGTTTTTTCGATCTCTCTGATATTTTATTTTCTCCACTGATTATCTCACCTTATTTATTTTTGTATACTGAGTGCCTCGATTTGTTTCATCTGTAGCTGTCATTTCTTTGGTCTGTATATTCTGTTTACTTCTTTATTTGCTTCTTTGTACTTCCTCATGTTGTCGTCTGTCCGGTTTTTCCACATTTCCATTTTTCCTTTCTTCTCACTTCTACTACTTCTTGGCATTGTTTAACAAAGTAGCCACAAACCTAGCTCTTAGTGATTTTTATTTATTTCGAAAACTAAAAGAAATTAGAGTTTAGGAACGACGACGCTGTTATAGAGCAGCTCAGAAATCCTTCTGTATTCAAGACTCGGACTTTTTGAAGCATGGCACTTTGATAGAATAATTATTTTCATATTCAAGGAAATTATGTTGAAAATAATGTTTAGTAGAGACCATAAATGCTGTACATCTCTCATTACTCCATTCGTCGACGTTCTAGAGCATGAAGAAGCTCCAACTACTAGAATTACACATAAAATGAATTAATGTAGCGACTGATATTGAATATTAAATTTATTTTAAGCAATTAAACATTTATTTAACAAATTCTCAATTCTCAAATAATAATTGTAAAGCAGTTGTAGTTGCAATATTTAGATATTGTATGAGACTTGTTAAATTTTAATGTAACTTCCGACTTCACACACTGTATACATTAAACAATTTTATCATATCTAGAAGTGGTGCATTGTATAGAAATGGATAGGATACTTTTTGATTGGGAAAGAATGCTGAAAAAATGTGCAGCCAATATTACACAAGTTTTTATTTTAGGATTAAGTTTTGGTTAAATCTATATTGGTTTACGGTTCGCTTTAAGGTAGATTCTTCAATACATATAAATTTTAGAATGTTGTTAAATATTTTCGACTATGATAATTGAACTTAAAAACGGTTGTTAACTATTGAAATTTGAAATAAATCATTCATTCATTCAAGAATCTAAGTCCTCTTGTACCGTTGCCGCTGTCGAGGGTTGCTTGCACAATACCTTCCATTTTCGCTTATTTTCTGCGTCTGTTTTGGCCAGTCTTCTCGTAACATTCCTTGATTCCAGATTTCGGTTAATATCCTCGTCTCAGGTTTTTCGTAGTCTTACCCTCTGCTTCTGTCACCTGGTCTGGCTTGCCACACTGCTTTCGGGATGCTTTCGTCTGGCATTCTAACCATGTGGCCAAACCACCGCAACTGGTTTTCTTCTGTTTTTTTATTTTATTGCATCTTTTCTTATGTCATCTCTTCTTTTTACTCCCCCTGCTTTCCGTAGATATTAAATTACTCCTTGCATTTGCCTTTTGTTTTATTGTCCACGATTCACTACAGTACGTTAGGGTGGGTTCATATGCCAATTTATACAGGGACACTTTTTTAACCTTGGACACTTCACATTTACCAATAAAGTTCATGCTGAGAGCGTAAAAGGGTCTTCCTGCGCTACTGATTTTGTTGTTGATTTTTTATCTATCTTTCCATCTGCACTTATAACTGCACCTACGTATTTAAATTTATCTACTTGTTCCAAGGTTGGTTCATTTACTTGTAGTTTAAGTCGACAGCTTTCTCACCCAATCAACATAACTTTGACTTTTTCGATGTTTATTTTTACGCTCTTTTGCTGCAGGGCCGTGTTTCAAATATTTAAACTTATATGCATGTCATTTTCAGAATTTCCTATTGTCACATTATCCTGGGGCAACTCTAATTAATAAGCGCAACTAATACATTTAAAATTTGTACCTTTCTGTCACATTTGGTGTTTTTAAACCTCACCTTGTCGATAGCATTCCAGAAATACACAACCCTCGATAACCTTAGGGTTGAGGCAACATTCCTGTATACAAATATTGACAACGCCCGTAGTGCAGCGCTACTTATCTCATTAATTAATTCTCCCACTCAACGTCAACCTACAAGATAACGCCAAGTATAAACACAAGCATTTTTGCAACTATAGAAAACTGATAGGCAAACCTTCACCCGGCATCCTGCCCTGAATGCCTCCAGCTCGCTGGAAGGCAAAGTTACGCTTTCTAAGACGCCGCCATCTCTACTGTCACAAACTTACTTTCCAAGCTCCGGATCGCAACCAATTCTTACCTGTCAAATTTAATTTTTAATGGAAAGCTTTGCTAGACAGCATTCTGTCACGTAGTTTTCCCTCTTGGGTGCTTTGTCGATGCTATACTCTGTGTCGACAATACTGTTTCTATGTGCCCTGCTCCCTTGTAATGTCCGGATGATGCACCTCCACCGCCAACACAAAAACTAAGTCCAGCTCTTTAGCGATCTCCTGCAAATCGAGCTCCAGAAAGCCACTTACCTGGTCAAAATGTTCTCTGCACCTTTAGGCACTAACACCAACCTGTTGAAAGTTTATATTTTACCCTGGGGTTGTTTTAGAATGCTTAAAAATGTTACCGAACTGTTTATAAACTAAATCTCTCAAATAATGCAATTTTGTTCCATTACAAATATCTGTTTTCTTTCCCGACCAGGCCGATAAAGAAGACCCCAACACCTTGTGCTTTTCAAGATTACCATCCAGAATTCGCCAAACCAGTGGCTAACGACCGGTTTGACAGTACTGTCGAATTGATTGCCTACATTCCAGGACCACGGGAGCGATTTATTTAGGAATCTTGCACAAAAATTGAATAATTTTAATTTATGTATTTAACAGAGAAATCGAATTATTTTATTTTCTTTCTTTTATTTATTTACGCTTACTCGAATGTTTGAACGGACCCTGACCGACTGCAGCTATCCATTTAAAAATTGCGAGTAGTCTAGTCTTTGCGTCTTGTCAAAATTATTAGTCAGCATTGATTTGGGAAGTTTAAAATACCATAACGGTCGGGTCCTTACACTATAATGACCAGATCGTCTACATAGACGAGTGTTGTAGTTTTATATTGATCAGAGACCTTAAGTCCATATAAACCTGTTTCCTTATTTTAAGTCCCCGAACAGATCTTCAAATTTACGACAAATCTTTGCGGGACAGCCGGTATATTAAATGTGAATGTTACTTTTGGATGTTCGGATTGTAGTTCTCTTTTATTAAGATTGTATAATTCAGAACTGTTATCTCCCTTTAAAATCTTAATTTTCATGCAACCAAAAACTCCTCCAAACAAAATATTAGCATTTAATATTTGTAAAAAGTTTCTCAATTTTGCGTTGATTACCATTGACCATGACTGCGCAGTTTTGATTCAAAGTTTTGTAAAATGTATGTATGCTTTGTCACTTCTACCACCTCGAGACTCTTATTGTATAGCTTTGGAATTTTTCGGTACGGTTAGCATAAAGTATACATTAAAAGCAAATAAAAACCTCCACAATCAGAGAGACAAATAACATTAAATTTAACATCTTTCAAAGTTGCACCAATGAAATTTGGTTATTTAATATATCCAGCATAATCCTAGGAAAAACATTCTCCTCTTGCTCCATGGTTATCGCCATTCCAGTACTTTTGAGACACACGTTATATTAAGTCGAACATGTGATATACAACACCCCTGCTTTAATGCCTTTGTGACGTTAAATCTATTTGCTATAGACGTTTTTTTAGTTTAATTTTTGAAGTGGGGTACATTATGCATTTATATTTTATATTTAGAAGTAAACAAATAGAAATTAAATAACAGTTCATATTACATTAACGAAAAGACAAATCAGAACAACCGAGATGAAAAGTTTAAGAACAATCGCAGGGTATACAATGTGGGACAGGCAAAGAAACACGCACATTAGAGAAAAATGTAAAGTAGAGGATGTGGTCCGATGGGTGAGAAAAAGAAGACGTGAATGGAATGAACATGTAAACAGAATGGCAGACACCAGATTAGCCAAAATAGCACGAAATGGAAAACCACAGGGGAACAGACCACCAGGAAGACCGCTCAAGAGGTGGCGCGACAGCTGGCAATCACTATCACAAGAACAGCAATAATCAAATAAGAATCCAGAGTATAGCAATAAACAGGCGGTTCGCCTTACTAAAGTAGAAGAAGAAGAAGAAGTTCATATTTGCTGTATTTAGCGATATAATTAGAAAGAATTTTTACTTTCTGGTATAGCAAAGAGTTTAGAACTAGAACTAGACAATATAATACAAAATGTTTCGCATAAGATCAATGGCAAGACGATGCAGTATTCAGTGCACAGAGAGCATGCGATTGCACGAAATCAGCCATTCTGTACTGAAATTGAAACTAAAAATACATTGCGGGCAATCGGAAGCGAATAAACCTGAAATATACCGAGCCGGCGAATCCAATAAAAATCGCCCCTCACGTAAATCCTCTAAAGGTTCGGAACAAGACTAATTATGAAACTCGGTATCATATTAGCGTTTTTCAGGGCGCACTGGAACTATTTGAAGTGTTTGTTTAAGGAAGTAATTAGAGGGTAGCGGCTAATGATGACCTGGGCTGATTGTTGTGTGCATTGCACTCCTGCGAGCAGAGGATTCGTGCTCCCCTGTGAAACTTCTCTGCCGGGATTCTGGGCACGTATCCTGCTGTTATTTACACTGGCAACTGAAGTATTGCTGCTCCTCTGACAAACGAAAATATGTATGCTGTCATGCAGAGAGAATTGTACCTGTAGCTATCCCATAAATTCCGCGGAGTGTGTTGAAGGAGGAGCAGCTGCAAACCTTGCAGCTTTTTTGTTACAATTAGGAGAGAGGTAACTGCCCAATAGCGATAGATCTCTTAAGCTGAAATCCAAATCACATTCAGATGCATTGCTGGTTGCATAACTTAAAACTATAGAACGTGGAGTTTATTGTACTTTTTAATTCTAAACCGTAGAAGAAAAAACCTGAAAAAGCCTATTTCACAATGTTTCTATCAGTCTAAGAATCTGCAAAAATGTTCTCATCTGTAACTGGCGTTCGAGAAAAACCACGGAAATCAAATAGCAGGGACATCATTAATCTCATATAAACGTGTGTTGTTTCTGGTAAGATTCTCAGGTTAAATTCTGATCAGAAGCGAAAATGGGTGTCAATATCAGAAACCCCTTGGAATTCTATTGAATACTATGGTCACGTTAGTTTCAGTGGAGGGAACCTGAGTTCACATTCGGGGGCCAAACGGAAAGCAACTAAATAGAAACACAAAGATCTTCCGGAATAAAAAATTTGATTATGCCAAACTATTTACAAGGATTGCTCTGAAACTTCGAGGTTGCCATAATTTATAAAGAAAAACATATGTAGAGTTGTGTATTTTTTCTTCATGATAGTTGCCAGTTTTGTAAGCTTGCCCAGAAAGTTGTACGATGTAAGCATATACGAGTTTTAATTAATAGAATATTTAAGATGGGGTTACTTGCAGTACTCAGCGTGGATATAATTCTCCAGCAGAGTACACTATAAAGGTTTGTGTAAGACTTAACAAATCAGCAATAAAAAGGTGAGTGTTAGGTAAATTTATCGTGCTATCGGAATTTACTATAATCTCATAACAGTAAGGCATAAATGTAGCAGCAACAGCTTTGGGGTTTCCCCCGCGGAAGGCGGTCTGTCCAATTTAGCACGTTCATGGATGGGACGTTGTGAAATTCAAATGCGACTCCTTTGTTTCATAAGTTAGATAGATGTTGGTTTATTCATCCTTAAGATGTTTACAAAAACAGATATTGTTATTAACAAACAGATTTAACATATCTTGAACAAAGCTTTATAAACTGATGGTGGCAGGAAGTCGCGCGGTAAGTAATCCAAGGTTAATTAAATGTCATCATAAATCTGATTAATAGTCATCAATCCACACACGTACAGAACAGCCACATCAGCACTTTGGGGTAGAAATTTCTAGAACTCAATCGATATACTCTCTGCGGGGTTACACCAATTAAGCACACCAAAGAAGTAGCGTGTCATAACTGACCGATCGGAGGCTGATCGGACCTACTCCTTCTTTTTCGAGTTGCAGGCAGACAGAACGCAACGAATTGTAGTTAGTTGGCAAAAATACCTTGTTGTATAAGGAAACACCTTACCAAAATAATTACGCAGACAGTCTCGTGTCAGGGTGACTTGTGGATAATACTTTGGTCGTAAGGTTCCATATCGAAAGACAAGTATTAGAATCTCATTTAATGCGGAATTAGCAAGGAAGCCAGTGAGCAAAAGATCATTAAAGAAGTGCGTTTGCCGGAACTCGCGATTCATAATAGGAAGCGCTTTCTACTCGTGTTGAGGATTTCAAGGGCGTTTCGCCCTTGTCACTATTATCCTAGTGCATGGAGGAGTTCAGATTTCCCTCGAGCCGCTTCGCAGAAGCTGGAGGTTACCGACGGCGAATTACAGTACACGCTCGCCTTAAGGACCACAACCAACCAGTGAAAAGCCGCAAAAATGTCTGCCAGGCATTGTACTATAGTATGTAAACGATCATCTCATCTTTACTGTAAAAAGTTGCAGTGGATAGGTAACCAGATAGTGAAGCGCGTTGAGAACATCGCATAGCGCCTACAGTTAGTTACAAACTTTGATTCTTGTCGAGCAACCTAAATTGAAATATTTTGTGAGAGTCAGTAATTGCGTGTAGCAGCCTGTAAAAGCCCTATGACGGCATGTAGTTACAGAGACAATAATTGCTCAGTGTAGTTGTGTTTAGTGTACTTGCACATCTTTTGCTTAAGTTCAATATAATTAGATTAAGCTAAGCTAATAGGTTGCCTTACTTCCGTCTTCAAGAGCAATTATTTTTTTCATAAGGAAAAAGGATTTGAAGCCGGTGGCGTCCAGGGTTATTAACTTCTTCTTAATTAATGTTATGTCTTCGTGGTTAAGGCTAATTAAAGATGTTGTAGTGGAAATATATGTTTATTAAATAAATATAACTTAGACAGATCTCATACAAATACAAGTTACTGTTAACAAGAGCACAACCCGAATGCATTAAAACTGACCCAAAACTCTCGTCCAGGTACCTGCACTTTGTCCCTTAGGCTAATCCGGAGTTACACCGCGTTGCCAAACCTCTGCTACACCACACACCTCCCCTTTAAGTTAGCCCACAGTTACAATATCTTAACCTAGCTTATTTAAACTTAAACTAATTTGTGAAACCTACATTTTCACCAAACCGGTCAGGTACCGTTCGTGTCCTTGTGCTTCTTTGAACCTCCTGCATTTTTTCCTCTCTATTTCGCTTACTACTACCTCGTTGATTATTAACTACAGGACTAACACTAACAAAAGTTTCATTATTTACAATATTTCAATATTTTCGTTGACAGCGACCTCCTGTCCGTTGGTCTCGATGCCCATTTGAGGTATTACCGAATCGCTTTTAGAATCTGACCTCCCTATTTTTCGGCGCGTAAAGCTAAACTTTTCTTTAGTTTCCGATCGTTGTAAACCAAGATCTTTGTTCTTGTCGTACCTAATTATTTGGTTAATGTGCCTTTTCCACATCTGCCCGTTTTCTGTTATTTTGCAGATATACGTTACTTTTCCTAACCGTTTTTGAACCATAGCCGGTGTCCACTGCTTATGGTTTACCGACCGATAATCCCTTACCATAACGCTATCTCCCAATTCAAACTCTTTCTTTCTTCCCTTCCCACGGGCGGGCATTTCGTCACTATACTGTGCGTTCGGCTTTATGCTATGTAACCGAATCCTCAACTCTCTCCCCTGATATAATTTCGAAGGTGTCTGCTGAGTTGTTGTATGCGGTGTACTTCGATAATTTCTTAGGAACTGACAAATCAACGTTTCCGTTTCGACTCCCCTATTAATCGAATCAAAGAAAGCTGCTTTTAAGGCGTTCTTAAACGTTTTTACAGCGTTTTCTGCCGCTCCATTCGACGCTGGATAAAACGTAGGAGTGGTAATATGTTTCATACCGTTTTTATCCAAAAATGATTTATACTGCTTGCTGGTCAACTGAGTTCTATTGTCGGATACCAACAACTCAGGAATTCCCATGCTTGCAAACGTAATTCGCAGTTTGTTTATCGTGTTGGCCGTGTTGGCATTGTTATACATGTCATGCACTTCTACCCACTTACTAAAGCTATCCAAAATTATTAAGTAAATTTTGCCTTGTAAATCTAAAAAGTCAATATGTACACGTTCTCCTACCCTGGATGAAAGTTGCCACCGGGTTAAAGCTACCCTTGGCGGATCTGGCCTTGTTCTTAAACATGGGCGCAAGATTTCGTTATGTTTTCAATATCTTCGTCTAATTTGGGCCACCACATGTAAGATCTCGCGACCGATTCCATCCTAACCGTGCCCTGATGACTTACATGAAGCTCTTTTAGTAACTCTGTTCTAAGTGCTTTTGGAATGATCACTCTAAATCCCCACATTAGACAACCTTGAATTTCGCATAATTCAGTTCTCCTATTAAAATGCGGTTTTAATTCTAGATCGCTCATTTTACTTGGCCATCCCCTATTTACAAAATCTATTACCTTGGCAATAACCGGATCGCGTCTTGATTCAATTTTAATACGTTTACTGTCAATGGGCGTATTTTGAGCTTCAATAAAATTTAAATAGGACAGCTCTTCGTTAGTATCTTGCTCATGCGTGATTGCAAAGGCAATCTTGAAAAACTATCTGCTCCCACGTTTTCAGAACCTTTGACATACTCAATTTTATAATTGAATCCCGACAAGAAAATTGCCCAGCGCTGCAGCCTACTCTCTGCCATTTGCGGAATTCCCTTATTCTTATCGAATAAAGGTATTAATGGACGATGGTCCGTTCTCAAAATAAATTTTTTCCCTAGCAAGTAATTCTGGAACTTTCGAACCGCGTAATATAATGCTAATGCCTCCTTGTCAATTACGGAATAACGCTTTTCAGTTGGCGAAAAAGTGCTCGAAACAAAACCTATAGGTTTTTCCGTCCCGTCTGCAAACTTATGGCATAAAGCTCCCGCAATTTCCGATTCTGATGCATCGCTTGTTAGTATTATTGGTAAAGCAAGGTCAAAGTGTACCATGATCCTATCTGATGCTATTTGTTTTTTAATTATTTCAAACGCTTCCTGACATTTCCTATTCCAACTAAATTTTACGTCTATTTTTAAAAGTTCATACAACGGAGTAATAATTAACCATCCCGGCAAAAGATTTTACCTGAGTCGTATTTACTGGATTAGGAGCATTCAAAATAGCTTGTACTTTGTCATTCAAAGTTCTAAGACCTTGTTTGCTTATGACGTGTCCCAAATAGACAACCTCGGGTTTAAAGAATTCACATTTCTCCAACTTAATTTTTAAACCAGCGTTTTTTTAATCGTTTGAAAACTGCCGCCAAATTTTCTACATGAGTTTTTGAATCTTTTCCCGTAACTATTATGTCGTCCAAGATATTTGCAACTCCCGCAATACCTTGCAACAACTGTTCCAATTTCCTCTGAAATATCGCACTTGCGGGGGAGATTCCAAATGGTAACCTGTTTACCTTGAAAATCCCTTTATGAGTGCTCCACTCTACAACCCTAGCTGATTCATCGTCCAGCTTCAAATGAGCATAAGCCATTGTGAGGTCTATTTTACTAAAATTTTCACCTCTCCTTAGTGCTGCCAATATTTCTTCGGTTCTCGGTAACGGATACTTAACGTCTACTATGTGTCTATTAACCGTCGTTTTATAATCCCCGAAAACTCTTATAGATCCGTCAGATTTCAACACTGCGACTAAAGGCGTCGCCCATTGGTTACTATCTACTTGCGTGATCATGTTTTCTGCAATTGACCTATCTAATTCCGCCTCTACCTTGTCATTATATGCAAACGGAATAAATCTTGGCTTACAAAAAATCGGTTTTGCATCAGGTTTTACATCTAAGTGAATTTGCTTGTATTTATACGTGCCTAATTTTCCGTCAAAAAGAGATTCAAATTCTTTTAAAACTTGCTCAATGCTAATGTTTTTAACATAATTTACCCTATTTATGTCCGAAATTTTTCCAAAGCCTAGGCCTCTAACCAATTTCTACCCAATAAAGGTGGGCCTCCCCCCTTTACAACATAAATATTTATAGTCCTAAATTCCCTATTATACTCCACCTCAGCTGTGAAATAACCTAGAGGCTCGCTAGTTTTGCCCGTGTATTCTTTCAGAACAACGTCATTAGCTTGTAATTGATAATTACTAAACAGACTACCATACAATTCTTCTGAAAGAACACTTACACCTGCACCACTATCTACTTCCATTTCTAAAACTATATCTCATATTTTAATTGTTGCCTTCATTGGCTTACTTATTAGATGTAATGTTAAACAAAGGTAAATCTACCCTCTCAGTAGCCTGAATGTAATTACTGTGCTGGCGTGATTACTACTACTTTTGTTCGTCTTAGCCCTAAATTTACACATGCCTGATAAATGACCTATCGCTTTACATTTAAAACATTTGGCATTTTTAAATTTACATGACTGTCCTACTTGATGTTCCTTACCACAACGATCGCACGAGTAATATTCTGCCTTGCTTTGTTGGCCCTTTTCTTGCAGTCGTTGCTGGTCCCTCGCCATCGTAGTTTTTTGCGCTCGAATTACGTTGACGGATTAGTTTCCCCTCGTACTTGCAGCCGCCGTACTGGGCTTCGAGACTGGCCTCCTTTTTTAAAGCCATCTCCACCATTTCGATCACAGTTGCATCCTCCTTGTATTCTTCTTCGCACAATTTGTCCAAGATAGGCCCCTTGCGAAGCCTCGTGACAAATTTGTCTCGCAGAATCTTGTCCAAGCCCATGAATTTACAATTCACTGCTAGATTTTTGAGTCTAGCGTGCCACTCTGATGCTTTCGTCGCGTTTCTGTGTTGTCCCGTAAAATTCCACCCTTTCCCTATACACCGAAATCTTATGGCTGAAATGGTCCCTCATGCACTTGCACATCTCTTCGTAGGTCTTTTCACATGGCTTTTTCGGATAACACAGATCGCGCAATAAATTGTAAGTCTGTGGTGATAATTGACTAATTAATACCGCACTTTTGCGTTTTGCTCCGTCACTGTCCTTGATTTCGTTCGCCGCGAAAAATTGCTCCAGCCTCTGCTAATAAACTGTCCAGTCGTGGCCATTATGGTCGAATCGCTCGATCGCTCCGATTACATTTTTCCTTACACGAAACACCAAAGTTTTTGACCGAAGAAAACACAACCCACTCTTAACGTAGTCACTTCATTTGAATTGTTTCCACTGCATTTTTGTCTTAAAGTCACTTTTACTCCTCGTCGCCAGATGTTATGTCTTCGTGGTTAAGGCTAATTAAAGATGTTGTAGTGGAAATATATGTTTATTAAATAAATATAACTTAGACAGATCTCATACAGATACAAGTTTTTGTTAACAAGAGCACAACTCGAATGCATTAAAACTGACCCAAAACTCTCGTCCGGGAACCTGCACTTCGTCCCCCTAATCCGCAGTTACACAACGTTGCCAAACCTCTGCTACATCACAATCAATTTAGCCATCGCTCTAGTTAAAGAGTACCTCTCGCTCTTACCGGCCAGCTAAGCTGGTAATCTTTTGTTACAAGAACATCGTAACGCCGTTGGGGCTAGTGACACTTGCATTTTACCAATTTGTCGTCTTGTAATTATCAAAATAACGCTGTGGCCTATTTTTATATCGTAAATACAGTTGTACCCAGCAATAGAAGTACAAAGACACTGCGCAAGAAGACCGATGCAAAATCATAAGGGTTCAATTCAAACGCCCCAAAAGAAAGTGCAGTTACGACCTCCCGCTGGCCCAATGCGTAGAAACGCAAGAAAGCCAATCTCCGGGGCCGGGATCTTCTACTCCAAAATAGTACAAGGCAGCAAGGGATCATAAAATATCTTCTTCTTGCATTACAGGGAGCTATATAACTGCAGTCGGCCTGACGTCAGGGAATTGTGTATCACGGTTACAGTCTGCTCACTTTCAACCTCTTGAAAGATCTAGTCAGTTTAAATATCACAGTTGCGTCACCAGATTGCCCTTTCAAGTCCATTCAGTGACGCTATTAATCTCCATTAATCCTTTAACGTCAGATATTTTGGAAGTCGTGCAAACTGCAAATCTTGCAGTTAGGATTTTAATAATTTTTTTTCGTAGGCTACCAAACATTTAAATATCATTAGAGTACAGACATATTTTTGTATTAATTAAAAGTATCAGCTATATTTAAAAAGAATGATCGTTTTGCGTATTAAAAAACACCTCAAGTAACACAGAATAAAGAAAGAATTTACTTAAAATAATATTGAAGTCTGTCAATTAATTTAATATTGGAGCTGATCTGCTCAATCTTTCTTATACAACCAATGGCTAGACACAGTTTTGGCCACAACAGTAATTAGTAATAAAACATTAAATCTACCCAACGTCTTTTATTTACAGGCTTAGACCAACCAGCGAATTCATCCCTGGGTCTTGAAAAGTATTTGCTGAACCAGTGTTTACTTAGTTCAACGGTAAATACTATTTACTGGTTTCAGGGTATAAATCCGTCGTTTACACATACAAAAGTAGGCTTGTAACTAAGTCAAAACTGTATCTGTACGGTAATAGTCCTTTACCGTACATGGCAACCATTACCACACTTCAACCGAAAAACTGTTGAATAAACCACGGATGTTATGAATAATTACAGCCGCACATGTCTCAAACAACATTCGCTGCAGTTACGATACTCATAACATTCCTAGATATATTAATAGCTATTATTACATCAACGCGTTTTAATTGAATAGAAAATTCTGTATGTAATCAAACTACTATAAAGCTAAAACTTATCATTAGAATAAAATGTTTTTTAGTCGGGATTAAAGTATCATGCTTACCGTTAAAAATTTAATATTGTAAGTATAAAAAGTACGATGAGTATTAATATTTGTACACTTTATTAATTAACACCAGAACAGAACTCATATCAAAACATAATACTTTGTACACTTTCGAGTCATGGGATGGGTCCCACGTATATTATACTTCTCCAGGAAAAATCATTATTAATTAATGTGTTTGTGCATTACCAGAGAACGGATTTTATGCAAACTGCATATTCTATAATTTATGCATATCTTAAGATACGATTAACATGTGGACGAATTTAAACTTTTACAATTAATTGACACTAATTAAGTAATGCATATTTTGCATATTTAAGCTTTTCTTGTATATTTTAGCAGTTGACTGCATATTATTGCATACATCTATAAGTTTTTGCCAACAATTTCCTGGAATTGCTTTAGGACATTAGGAATGTAAAAAACTAACGTGAAAATCGTATCTGTTGACAATATTCGAAGAAGACAATACCTGTTTTTTCAGAAAAGATGACCAAACTGTGTCTAATATAATCTGAATTACATACATACGACAAATTAAAAGTTTTTACTTTCGACACGAGTTACGCTAACACTAACTGAAACACTAGGAATGACTCTTGATACATCTTCGGCAGTAATTAATAGTTTCGAGATTTCATGTAAAAGTGTAAAAGGTAAAGTAAGAAGTATATGCTCAAATTTCAGAAAAATTTCATTCAGTAATGAAGTTAGCTTGTCTTAAATAATATAAGCTACTTTTTGAATGGTGATTTTTTTACCTTGATGTAGCTCCCAATGTTATTGAAAGATTTATAAATGCTCCTTATAGATCTGTAAGCAATGAAAGATTGTTTTCAATATTTTAAGTACATGTTTTTAGACAGACGACAAAAGTTTCTACTTGAAAATTTTGGAAAAACATTTACTTGTCAGATGTTTTTATGGCGATGATTAATTTACGAATTTTGTTTACATTGCCTATGTTTTTTATTGAAATAATTGCTTAATTCTGATCTAATTCATTGTAGAAATGATTAAAATGAGTAAAACAAAACATTAAATATGTATTCTCTTTTTTTTAATTTTATTATAGATATTGACCAGCTAAAACTATGCATATTTCTAAAATTGTCTACATATTTTTTGCATATTTTTACAAATTAAGGTACATATATATGCGCATATTTTGGTAATAATGGGAAGCATATATTCCTTTCTCTCTACATTACTATACTTACTGCAGCGAACATATAGAGTAGAATATGCAACCCAAATGACATACTATAAAGCTGGTTATATTAGAATGTTAACAATAAAGAATTAGATACAACGGTTCATATAATTCGACATCATTTCAATTGACATTAAATTATTTGTTGAGGTTATGATGCAGAGAGAAACTTTGACCAACCCAAAAGCATACTTAACAGCTTTCATCAACAGACAAAACAACAAAAAAAGAAGTACAGGAACAACAATAATAGCAAATCAAAACAAATAAAGTAACAAATCACAAAAGTTCAACGAAATTATCAAAGTTGAGAGAAAAGATTTTTTTGTTAGAATTACTGTTATCTCTGATTCTATGTTAATTCTTATTGAAATACTAATCCAGGTAACATTGTAATTGGTATTTGGAGTTACATATTCTACTCTATTGATTAGCTGCGGCAATTAGTCTTTAACGGGTTTTATAAAAAAAAGTTTTGCTAATTAAAAAGTGCGATCTGTACCTTATGGTTCAAATGATTAGAAGTATATTGTTTCCATACCTTCACCCAGTGAAAAGTTATTTATTTTTATAAATACCTTTAATCATTTATAGCATATACAGGGTGTCCCAAGAATAATGGGATACCGATTAGTTATAGATTCCTTAGGTTATAATAACTTACTCCAGTAGGAAGTTATAAGGCATTGAAGTTCAATTTTTTATTTTTATTTTTATGTTAATTTCCACTAAAGATACCAATTTGCTGCACATGCTTACTGTACTGCACCAATACAAAATTTTTCATAAACTAGACTTGAATGTAAAAGCACTTTATCTATCTGTGACAATTTGTTTTTTAATGTTAGGTTATTATATGAAAGAGAATTAACAAAGCCTAAAAACAAAGGGGCCCTAGTTCATAAGCATAAAAGCAACTGTTTACCTTAAAATGCTTATCAAAGGTTATTGATTGTCATTAATACGTGCAATTATCGTCAACCATGATCACAAAAACAATGGGTAATGATTGCGAGCTACTGAATAGTAATAAATCAATTATTAATGTCGGTGATACATTTTTTGTATTTATGAAAATACGGCACATAATGAACTTTTCGGCATTGGAGAATTCGGCATGTCGTTTAATATCGATTTTCCCTGTAACATGTTTGTTAACATATTATGATTTTATATTTTCTAATTTATTACTGCTTGCATCAGCTGTTATAATTATTTTTATTATATGTATTGTAATTAAACGTTTTTTTTAATTCTAATCATCTTGTGCAACGTTGACAATTAGTATTAATCTACTATTTTAACTTTAGTAATTTTTAATATGTAAGTTTTACCGGTACCTTTTGTTGTACGCTTCTACGCTGTTACAAATATATAATATTACAGCTTGGTCCAAATTCCAAAATTGAGATTTCAAGTATAGTCGTTATGAAACTAGGAGCGACACTAGATTTTACAATATCGTAGAACTTCCTGTGCTTGGGTTGCCATTACTGGAGGATAGTTATAAACCTAGTAATCAAAGAATTAAAGAATTGTAGGTTATGTGACAAATTTGTGGAAGTATCAACATTATTTTCATGAAATTTGTTTGATATTATTTGTATGGTATTGTAATTAGAACTACGTGGCAGTTAAATATCTTATGTCAAACTAAATCGTACTTACTGGTAACAGATTTATATTTCAGAATAACAAAAAGGACGTTGTGGCAAATGTTTATAAAACATAAATATTATGCCAGGAAGAACTTAACAAATTAATGCAGAACCTTCGACAAACTGAGAATTTGTACTTTTGTCAACATTGAAACAATAAAGAAGTCAACCTGCGATCGATCACTAATAATAATCAATGGTAGTGTAATCGCAGATCAACCCCCTTATCATTTATACACCACGGTAGCTCTGTAATGTTTGTACTCACCGTAATGACCTAGCTAGCTTAATCTCGGTGGCCTTGGGTCGCAGATTTCTATTATCAGCTGTACTACTGCAAGCTCTTTTAATAATAAAAAAAACACAGGGCGCCAGAAATCACAGATTTCAAGAAATAAATAAAATAGTAGCCAACAATTAAGTTTATTTAATCAACAGGTCATAATTGGTTGCAACATCTGTATTACGTCTGTAAATTGTTTATCACAATATTAAATGGTCTGAATACAATATATACTTATGATGAAAAAGCAGCACGCACAGCAAAAATATGTGAACCTTTTTTGGGCTCTTTGATTGAATATGATTACAACTTAATGAAGGAGTAAGCTTACCACTGTCATATGTTTTAACCGTTATCTCGTTATTGATAGCAAAATGGCGTGAGGGCACATTTTACAAAATTCTTAATACGTATTCATTAAGCAAAACTTTAAATTTGTGAATTGTAAATTTGGGAACAATTAATACATTATGTTTTAAATTTGTAAAGTATAGATTTGTGAATAATTAATACATTACATTTTAAATTTATAAAGCGTAGTTTAAATTTGTAAATGGTAAATCGGTTAACGGCGATGAAGCGTCGTTGATATCGATTCAGCCAACAATTCATGGACAGGCGAAGTTATCATCACAACTTGTAATAAGACTAACCTGGTTGTGACAAAAAAGTCGCATGTAGGCGATGAATTCGTCCAGGATAATCTTAACGTAACAGCCTT
Organism: Agriotes lineatus; assembly: GCA_940337035.1. Taxonomy (NCBI): domain Eukaryota; kingdom Metazoa; phylum Arthropoda; class Insecta; order Coleoptera; family Elateridae; genus Agriotes; species Agriotes lineatus. The sequence goes on along the minus strand of OW679198.1, from coordinate 3,284,524 downwards.
CAGCAGCACAGACCTCGTGGCCAAAGTTGATAAGGGAACGGACGCTCCGTGTTACGAACGACAGGCCCAAAATGGCATTCCAGAAAGGAGTTGCGGGTCCACGTTATATGCCAATTAGGACAGCTAACGTGGCGTCAATCCAAATAAGAAGTCGCTTAAAATACAGAGTTAAAAGCGGAATTTAAAAGCGGTAATTAAGAGCTAATGAGAAAAGGAAAATTACCAACCTGAATATCAAACAAAGCAACGAAACATACCTAATTTTTGTCATCAGCCCACAAACAAAATTAAATAATTGAGGTGCAATATAGCACACAAGATGCCTTCTTGGAACGAGTTGCTCCAACCGAAAGCGAAAGGTAACATGAATCGCGGACGGAAAAAGATCGCTGCGGCTGGCGCATAATGATAAGGAATTATTTTGGGAAAACCGAAATCAGAGGGCTCGCGCGAAGCAAGTTTGGTATCATTAAAATACAGCAAATTATAACTCGAGTAAACATATACAGGCTGGCCCGGAAGTGACTAAGTGGCGAAACAAATAGCAGGAGCTAAAGATTTCTTTCAACATTGCGTTGTGCTTCTGCTGTTGGATCTTCTGTTAGGTCTGTTTAATAAAGCTGAAAGGGTCAATATGATAATGCCACATCAGAATCGGACGACTCTGTTAACGAAATGACCACTGGACGAACTTCAACCACACAATGTTCTCCCATATATTTCACCCAATCACCCTTGATAAGAGATAGTGCTTAATGCAGTTTTCCCACTTATGACCATGGCATTTGCTCAAGACTTTCTCCCAAACGTTTCTGACTTTGTCTTATGGATTTGGTGCCGAAATTCTTAACGTATTATATAGTTTTTACAGAATTCCCATATAATAATAATAATAATAATAATAATAATAGTAATAGTATATTAGTTCAATTAAATCAGTAATACTGCAATATAATAGATCTAGAGAAATAATACAGCAATTGAACTAAACAGTTTGAAATCAGCTTTAGACCAGCAGTAGAAAGCTGTTCTATTTTTCAAACTTAAAACTAATTGTTAGACATTTTTCAGTAAACCCAAATCTAATACAATAGTAACAATGTGCTAGAATATACTGATGGGGCCAAAATTATATGCAGCAGCAATGAGATAATACGAGCAAGATAATAACACTAATTGCTTGAGTAAGAGAGAGATAAACATCGTAGCAAATATTCGGGTAGGTTTGGCGCTCATTTTTTTCGTATAGTCATCCCTTTCTTACTCGAGCATTTTATTTTGTTATTCATGTTATCTCATTGCTGTACTATTTAATTTTGACCCCATCTGTAGTTCGAGAGAAAAGAGAGTAATAAAGAGATAAATAGAAAAGAAAGGAAACTAGACACCAATAGCAATGTTAAAAAAGTCACTTTTAGAAATTTGAATAAATGCAGCTACGCAGTTATATTTTGAAGCTGATAGTAGATAACGATTCCAATTGATCCGGCGAATTTTAATAGATACATTCGTTATTTGATAACTGTTCGAACTTTAAATTAATTCGGTTTTGTACGCAGCCCGAGTACCTTTGTATCGGATGTTAATGTTGTGTACATCTGTGCGAAACTGATTTTTTTCATATAGGTATAAACGACATTTGGAGGTCATTATCCAAATACGGCTAAGTGCAGATCCCTCCTCTAAGCCATGTGCAACCATCGCCTATTAATTAAATGTGGATTTATATAAACTCCCGCACAAGCAAAGATTTTGTATTTTGTAATTTCTTTTCATCTACTCTATCCAGGCAAAGCTGATATACAATGTCACAGTAGTTTAACAGACTCTAAGATCCACGGTCAAAACACCTTTACTACCGTACAATGTGTTTAATTTATATTGAGCTTTTTGTAATATTTTACTAATATGATGTTTAGGCATAAGCTAAAAATCGACAAAGAGACATAGATTCTTGGCACTCTTAATCAACTGAAGAGAGCTATCGTTAATTCCAATTGAGTATGAATTAGAAAATGTTTTGCGATCACTATCTTACCAAACAATATACCTGATAATCATCAGATATTAATGAAGAGATTGTGACAAACGCAAGTGTCAGCAAGAATATTTAAGTCAAAATTTACATTGTTTCCCGAGTTCTTCAATCTAGTTAAATTTGAAAGAGTAGTAAAGTTGAGTGTCATCAGCATATAGATGACAAGAACAATGATTCAAGTTATTGAACAAATTGAAGGTGTATATTATATAAACTGGAGGACCTAGGACACTTCCCTGTGGAACTTTTGAGTGTACTAAGAGATCACTCGAGCTGACACCGTTAATGATACTTTTTGCAATCGATTTAACAAGTGGTGTTAGAAAAAATTTATAGCATTATAATGAAATTCTAAGTATGGTAGGGTTGAATGTAGTACTAAAAGACCTTTTGTATCATAGGTTCGTGAATAATCCAGAAGAACCAACAAAGAAAGATCCCCTTTGTCTCTACTTTTAGTTTATCATCAATAACACAAGATAATGCAGATGCACAGCTAAGGTTTGGTTTAAAGGTCTTATTCGCTTTTGAACCTTTTTCTTTAGAATTTTAGAGGAACACCAAAAAGTACTGATAAGTCTGAGTTTTTTAAAACTTTGAGCACCTTTAACTTTACCTGATTTCCAAATAGTTGGAAAGACATTATTGCTTAGACAGAAGTTAATAATATGACAAATAATTTTAAGTAAGAAGGGACAAGATAATGTTAGAATCTTTGTATTGATACCATCTATACCACATTCTTCTGATTTAATGGACGAGGTAATTTTATGTAATACCTATCAATAAGCGCTCCATAACTATAGCGATTTTAACAATCGCAATATTCTGGAGTAATATAAGCGTTACCTGTGTTATATAACTTGAGATTTTGCAATTCTCGACAGAGTTCTTTGCTTGATTTATTTTTAAGACCGAATCTACGTAAGCCTTCTTTTCTCTACAAATGGAGCAAGTGAGATGGAGATGTCAACCATTCCAGAACCTAATACATTACCTTTGTTACTTGCAAGTGTTAGATCTAAAGGGAAAATCCGAATGGCGAATTATAATAACAATTTAATATATACCTATGGAGTTTCGTGAGTTGCTGTGGGTTTCGGTGTTAGATGATATTTGCAGTATGTCTACATTTTAGTCGCCCAAATCAATTATTTCATCGTTTTCCATAAGACATTGAGTTAGAGTATTTTCTAAATTGTTAATAGAAGTTAACAAACTTGTATTATGTGGAGTGTATATCACTTCGAAAGCAATATACATTTTACCTAAGCAAACCTTCGGTCATAGTTTTTCACAAAAAATATTATAAACGGAATCAAGTCATTGAGTGTTATAAATGTCTTTTATTTGAAATCGGCATTAAAGTACCTCGAAATCGTCATAAAATACGAGAAATCGGCAGTAAAGTAATTAATTGATTTACGACTTTTTTGTAGGTGGCGAGGCTACAGATAAACGTCAACCGACGTTAACATAACCTACAAATGTTGGTTAAATTTTTGTAATTTCACGATTTCTCGATTTCAAATAAAACATAATGTACTCCTCGGCACTGAAGTTCCTTTTTATCCCTCATGTGGTGTCTTTGCCTTGGCCTTACGGCCTCGGCAACTAAATCCACATTCGTGATAAGAAGATAAACTTCAATGCCTTGGTATACAAACTACTATTTTCTGCAACCGTCTTAAAAGTCACGACTTTTAATACCAAAATCTGACACTGAAGTTGACGTTTCACTTACTGATAGAAAAAGTATATTCTGCTAGGCAACACTTTTAGTTCCTAGGATCAGAACTACTTTTCTTTTCTAGCGGAGAGAAAACGCTCATTTTCGCTCCGCTCGGGATGATCGAAAACGGGTGATTCTCAGTCGGTGGCAGGGGAGCGAAAACGCTCGTTTTCGCTCCTATTGGAAGGATCGAAAATGCCCGCTGTGCAAAAACTCGCGTTCGCTCCGCTGGGAAAGAAAATAGTATGTGTATCTCGAGACGAAACGGGCGATTGGGCCTTGTATAAAGTTGAGAACCCCTCGGTTTCGCCTCGGGAACCTCAACTTTATACGTGGCGCGCAAACACCCGTTTTCGCTCTCGGTGAACAATATACTATTACTTCCTATGAACTAAAAGTAAGTCTTATTTGTTTCACTGTGGATGCAGTTTTCCTAATGATTTTTAAATGAGAAATGTCAAAAACAGTCAAGCATTTAAAATTTAGAATATTTTCTTGATTGCCCAAAAATAGTATGTATTATTTGGATTAAAAGTGGCTCTGTTTGACTTGCAATTTTTGCATTTGCTTTATCTAACTATAAAAGCTTAAAGAAAATGTTAGGATATGTTTCGTTAATCAAGATATCACAAACACATCTTATTTACTTTACAACAACTCTACATCGCTTTAGCATGACACTCAATAAGTAAAAATTTGTTTTTCAGCGTTCATAACTAACAAATTTAGTAAAAATTGTTTGAGTTCTCTAACCACAAACAATTATTTTGTATTTATTTCGTGGGTGCATATGAGTTTGAAAAAATACATAATAGAACTGACTTCTTATGTTAACTACTATGAATTTTGCGTCTTAAAACGAGTCATTAAAATTTTTCCACCACAAACGCTTTACAATTCCTCGACATAATTGAACGACATGAAAAAACATGTTTCGCCTATCGTGTGCTACGCCACTGCCTAAAAGCACGCCGCTGCTGGTAGATGTGGAACCCGCTATTCAGCGTGGTGGATTGGTTAGCGGCATCGTTTCCACGATGTCCAGAAACCACTAACCTGCGCTTACAATTCATGCCAGGTAATTGGCTTCCGTTGTCTTTCGCTCACCCCCCCCCCCCCCCGAGCTATTATATTCGAATATTTGTTTTTATACTAAAAATTGGCCGCGCCCAAACACATTTGCAATTATTTTCTATCCTGGCTTTCATTCGCTGTAAATTTGTGACGTTGACGTAAATGATGCTTATAATCAAAAGCAAAGCGGCTCACCACCACATTGCTCCTCTGAAAAATCAATACTTATGCTGGCGAAATACATAGCAAAGGCAGAAAACCTGCAACTTAATTAACTATTACACTAATTGTCCAGGTAATCCTAAAATGTATGTACGTTTTAGCTATGCAAGGTACCGTTTAGCACTCACACCATCTTCTCGCTTCTTATGGTTTTTGTTTTGTTTACAGGGTTCAATTAACACCTGTGAGCGAATGGCTTCGCGAGCAAATACTCGCCTCTCAGCCGGCCGGCCCGGGTTCGAATCCCGACGGATTCTATACGGATTTTAAAAATCGTACGCTCCCTGGCTACCACGCTAAGGCCTGTGGTAATCGTTAACCCCTAAACAAGGAAACTCTTCCTCATTTTCAACGGGGCTCATAGAACCACTTCGTGGTTAAAAATCTGGTGTAATACACTCACACAACTTCCTTTTACAGTGATCTTATAATTAGTCAAAAATTTAATTTTAAATTTTTAAAAATTTGTCAAAAATTTTCAAAAATTACAAATTCTACAAAAACGGTACAAAATAGAGCGTTAGCTGAAGAGACAAATTTTCTCTAGAATTTCAAGGTGAATTCGAAAATGTAATAATATACCGGGTGTTTTATTTAAAATAGGAGTTAATAAAAAAAGTAGAAAAAAAACAAAAGGAACCCACTTTAGAAGTATTCAACTGGAAAATCACCTATCTCACATCAATACACATTAAAAATGTAATAAAAATGTAAAGTTTAAAAAAAATCGTTACAGCCGTTTTTGAAAAAATAAAAAAAAATGAAAAATCACAAGAGTAAACACCTACTTCCGGTTATGCGATTTTCTTCAAAAGCTTGCTGTCTCATCTACATAGTACACAAAACTTATATATGAAGTTTCAACGTCATACTTCTTTTCGTTTTTGAGATATTCTGTTCACAGACAGACACACAGACAGACCAATGAAAAAACAATATGTGTTTTGGGATCAGGGGACTCTAAAACGTGAAGATCTGTTGAAAACTCAATTTCGAATTTTTGGGGTGAATTCAATACTTCCTTTATTGTAAAAGGAAGTAAAAAACAGGCCACTGGCCTATAATAAGAGAAAGAAGAAGAGAAGCATTAACAGCTTCACCTTGACTTTGTTTGTATAGGCTGTTCTATTTGCCACTTTGGAAAAATGCCCTCCAGGAATTCTGTGGTCTTCTCGTGCTCCAAAAACCGTTCTTGCTAGTCGACACACTGCACTATCGTTAATTTACCCACTATTGTTTATGCTGGCACATAATGTAATCTTACGTCCTTCGGCCGTACATAAAACATCCTTATTATGAGTATTTGTTGAACGTATGCTCCATTTAAGAGTACAGCTAAAACTATTTATTTGCTCCAAATATTTTTCTATTGATTTTAAAGTTTCTAGACTTTTTTATATGAATTTCGTTTTAAATACATAACTGCAGTATTTTTCTAATAATAAAACGTTTTATTTTATATACAAATCTGTAATATCAAGCTTTCTGTTTTTAAATCCTTTATTAAGTGTTTCCATGAATTTCAAAACATACTTTTTCAGCATGGCCCTTATTTCTTCGCAAAATAAACTTATTTAACTTCAAAGTCTCTGTTATCACTTGTTTTCTATTTACACATTTAGCAATATATACATACTCTTAAATCATTAACGTCTCGACTTCGTTTGGACGTTAAACGATTCACTCGTGGATACAATTTAACTTTACCGTCTTGTATAATAAATAACAATTTATTTTTCAACAATTTTTTACCCTACCATATAACATGGCAAACCCCATATGATATAAATCTGACAATAATATGCCTTGGCTTTTTAGTATTACACTGCTTAGTAAACAAGCGATGACATCGATCAACTCAATCAACATTAAAATTAAAATTTGGTATCTGCATAGTAGTACTTACAAAATTGACTGTTAATTTTTCTCATCATGTGATTCTTTTATATCATCTAGTACAAGACAGTGTCTTCTGGAGTAACTTTCCATCTTCAATTAGAACCGTAGCACTATCCTTGGCAAATTTTTCCATAGAAAAAACTGCAGTTATTAGTTGGTTTTCAAATTCGTTCACCTTCGTTAAAAGAGACTGCTCCAGGAAATAAGAACACTTGCTATCAGCGTTCCCTTCGGCAGCAAACATTTTACTGTCTTGAGCGAGTAGTTATCGCTATGCCTCGCCCCACGGTAAGCGTACGATTCGATTGCAGGTGTATTTTGCTGTTGTGAGTTTCCCAACTTTTGTAGAATATAAGCTGTAAGTTCAATTCGGTCTATGGCATTGATGTTCTTTCGCTTCAGAAATTCGTCAACTGTATATTTTCGTGGAAATTATTTAGGCTGGTTGTAGCTAGATTTCAAAGTCGCCTTTTTATCGTTGTCATTTGAAATTTGTTAGGTTTTATACAACCAGGCCTGAATTAGTAGTTGGTTTTCTTTCTAAGAATACTGAGTGAGAAGGAGCATTATCCATAATAATAATACATTTACCCCTAATGCTAGTTAGAGCGGGTATCAACTGATTGTCTACCAATTTTTGACAAATTGCGTTTTCCATATTATTGTGCTAATCACGATGTTTAATTTTTGAGACTAAAAGAAGGTCATAACCCGGTAGAAAACCATACAATAGCCTGCATGAAGCACTGTGCATCTCTTACATTCCGATTTCAATCTCTTGTTATTAGTGCACCTGTCACCGCAGAAACCAGGCTTGACACCTCAAAAACAAAACGAATGTTAGAAACAAGCGAGATGAAAGTACTGCGTCGAGTTGTTGGGAAAACGCTATTGGACAGGGAGAGGAGTGAAAATATAAGGAGGACATGCAACGTAGAGAACATCAATGAGTGGACATTAAAAAGAAAGCATGAATGGAACGAACACATAAATAGGATGGACGAAAAAATAATAGTCAAAATAGCTAGAGACAAGTCGCCAATAGGAAACCGCAGCGTAGGAAGACCAAGAAAAAGATGGAGCGACAACCTAAGCAAAGAGTAAAGATAGGCAAAGTAATCGAAGAAAAAACAGGCATATGCCTAAGAAGAAGAAGGAAGAAGAAGAAGAAGTCAGCATCTTTCAACTACACTGGCATCATGCTTCCGTTCTGGTATATCTAAGTTTCATCTGGGTAAATAAAAGTTACTTCTTTCTCGCCATCAGCATATTCCAAATACTTTTTAAGAATTTCAGTTTGCTTACCAGCAGAAATTTTGAATCATTTACTTTTCTTTTAATATTTTCTTTATATTTTGTATTTCGTAGATTTAGATAGCTTGCAAAGTTTTGTGTAGCCCGTTGTGTATTGCAATTCAATCTCGCATGCTATAATTAATTGTGAAGAGTAAAATGGTCGGTTTGTCGCGGTATTTGCAAATTTTTCGCTCTAGTTTTCATTTTACAAATTTATTATGCCAGTATTTATTTCCTGTCTCTGTTCAATGTTTTTCTACAGTGTGAACATTAGATTTTAAATATTATAAACAGTAGTAATCGAAATCTAAAAATTAGTGTGCGTTATTAACAATATTGTAGTGTATTATAAGCCCATTAGTCACAGAATGTATTTTTCTAGTTTTTAAAATTATCTCGAAATCATTTGTGTTTTTGTACACCTTTATAAATACTACAAAGCAGCTTTTAGCGGCGGTTTTCATCATCATTCATTATATTAGTCATTAATCACAAAACACTTTGACATAAATGAAGCATTATTTTGTCTGGCATAGGTCGCTCTTAGATATTACAAATGTTTTTTATTTGTATTGATACATTTTAAAATCCATCCATGCAAGATGCAAACTTTGCACATTTAAAATTGAATGTACTCCCAATAAATTAGTACTGCCGATGTAAATCTAGTTCCAAAAGGACTATTATAATATACGAAGCCAGGATGTTATTTTTTTAAGTTAAGCTTTCATTTATGTATTAAATGTTAATTTAACTCTTCGATGTAAGAAATCCGATGAATTTTATTAAATTATATCGTTTGCTAAAACGTTGAACAAAGGCTAGGTTTTAAAATAATTTCCTCCGAAGCATCAGAAAAGAACGCAAGCTGACTAAATTTCGTCTTTAGTCATTCTGGTGTTAACTTTCATGTAAAATATCCGATATTTTACTTACAATATCGAGTAAGAAAGCTTGGTGCATTAAGGTACATTTCACGATTATTGCGTTGCGTCCTTCGCCAGTCTCAAAACTGCACCACCAAGGACAGACTAAGTCGTCATTTACACACTTCTTGCAGTTCCGGGACAATTCATAGCTGGAAGTAGTATCTGGCGTATTTTGGCCGTGTTAATGCGCATATTCATCCATCATCCTCTATTATGTAGGCTGCGAGCTGCTTTAGGATCGGTCCGGCAAAGTCATAAATCCGTGACAAGCACGGCGCTAATGGCGGCCGAACTTGGCGCAACTATAAAGAAAAATGCCTCGCCGTGTTCGAGGTTGTCGCTGGCACCGGTTGCTGGACGCAACTATTTTATTGATCGGCGAATTAACTAGCAAAAATTGATGTTGGCGGCTCTTGGAAGTGCTCTGAAGCCAAGCTCGAGCCGAGGAGGCTGTTGGGAGGGATGGGGTGGCCATTACAGAGGATATGTTACTCAAAATTCGTTTCATACAGTTCCGATTATCTAAGAAGTTGGAATTGTAAGGCATCTCTACCCCTGGTCTAAGTGTGTCAACCTATAGAAAGGTGTTGGGTGCTGTTATGGAATTGATACCAAAATACATGTTATTACTCGAACTAACTCTACTTCTCAGCCAAAACAAAACTTTCTAATGCAGCTAATACGCAATGCATTAAATTTTCACTGATTCTATACAAAATCGTTTATATCAGTGGTGATCCAAGGAAACCAGAGATGATCAGTTATTACAACGTGATAAGAAAGGGACGATGTTGTAGATACCTTGCAAGAAATGTTGTTGAATATTGGTGCGACTAATGCCTCGATGATAGGCAAACCACAATAAAATTTACTAAAAGCAGCATCTTTACTAAACTTGGTCAATGAGTTAGTCAATTTTGAACTACTTCACAACATGCATCGCTTGACTTAATTATAACATATTTAAAATGGAGCTAACCGATAACATGCACTACTTAACTGATAAAACAGGTTTAAACTAGTTGAATGCAGTAATTAAAAACGGCAGTGGATGCAGGACTCAAAGTAAGTCACACTGGGCTGTACGAAATTTAGCAGGTCGCATTCTTGCGGTGGCGGCTGGATTTGCCGGGAATCCTTCCCGTTCGACAGAGCGAAAGTAGGCAGCTGCAGCACTAAGCGTCGGGACGTGCGTCGATGAAAAGTATATTTTTCAGGCCTGCGTCGGCTTGTCGAATGAAGAATGGACAGTGGTCAAAGAATAACTACGAACGTTGTAACAAAGAACTTTCCAGGGATACGTTGATATACTTGGTGTTAGCGAGACAATAAGGGCTTCTTGTTAATATCTGGCCCGGGGTCGAAATAAAATTCTATTGCACAACATCAAAATGGAAATCGGAATTTCAAATATGTAGGTTATGCCTTGGGTGCTACCAGACGCGATGACTCTAAGAGCCGTCAATGCTACCGATGCTACCCCATAGCGTGGAACGATACCCTCAAAAGGTGTGCATCCAGTTTGCTTGCCGATAGCTGCTTGACTAATTCGGTCGCCCGCGAGAGAAGTTCAACAAATTGTGAACTGCAATAAGCGTGCATAGGAAGAGAGTAGCCGAATCAGTATTTAACCCAACCAAATAAATGTCTTAAAATTGGGTCGTATAAAGTAATTGCTCACACTGTGACGTGTATGCCATTAGCACCTAGCCGCGCGGTTTGCTTAGCGTTTCGTGGGAATCTCGCGATGCGCTTATTAACCTAGCCATTGCTAACAGAGCAGTCCCTTTCTTTCCCACTTCTTTTCCCTCGGAAGACGGTCGAAATAAAAAAAGAACCTAATCGGTATAAACGAACAATGCCCGACCAGTCGAAGTCGCTTTATCTGGCGAAGCAAGCTCGTGCTACTCTGAGAGCACTTGAGTCCTCCTCCACCAGAAGGAGACTTTCAAAACTCCAAAACCATTCAAAAGTGCTCACCACCCTTAAGCCTATACGCCGTCTAGCCTATTCTCCGTGGCAAGCATTGAACCTGGATTTCACGTAATACCTAGTAGACCTAAAATTTAGTAAGTTCGTTCCCAAGAGAAACTTAAAGTAAAAGTTAATGTAAAACTTTTGACTCAAGCTTTATCCGGCGAAGCTAGCTCTTGCCAGTCCGGGAAAACTTGAGTCGAGGACTCCACCAGAAGAAGACTTCAAGAACTCCTAAACTATCCTGAGGTCCTAAACCTTCATCTAGCTAGCCGATTCTTGATGGCAAACATCTCCTAAGCCTATACCAAGCCTAGCGTATTTCCGGTGTGGAACAGCCCCGGAAGCTGGACCTTACGACATAACAAGTTAATGTAAAATATAACTCTTGTGGTGAAAGAATCGTTAGTAGCTGCCGTGGTAGTTCCCACACATATGAACTACCCTTATGGCACTTCCTGGGGTCCTGGATTTAATCGCTAAATCGCCGTACGACCAGCAGGGACGATCTGTCAGTACCTAAAGGCAAATCGCTTGTGGAAGAGCGTTCATTCATAAATTAGGTACCCAGAGACCATGAACTCCGAACTTCACCACGTTGTAAACATCACGAGTAGTCTGTCCGTTAGTATATGTTTACAGAGCTCTGGTTCCTCCTCGCAGGTTATTGGGACGTCTACGGTGCTAACGATATAGCCAACTGCAGCGTCACAACGGTGAGCATAAGTAATTTTTACATTTTGACTGTAAATCTATTGTTTATGAAGTACATTTTACTTTTACCAGGCTGTGACATGTAACAGCTGATAATAATAGTTATTTAACCACAAGTGTGTTAATGAAGGCGATTAATAATCGAAACTGTTTAATAGTTGAGATTATTAATCGCCCATTAACAAACAAGTTGATTACAACAGTTTTTCGTTGACCGCAAAATATTTTTTGTGACGAAAAATTTGATTAACACAACTAAACTCCATGCAAAATATCATCAAAACGTTAAAAGAGCGAATTAATCAAAAACAGTGTATTAATAAATCTATTAATCCATCCTTTTTTAAAAAACAGTTAATTAATGAAAAAGAGTGTATTAATATTGAAATTAACAAGCGGTCAACGAAAAATAAAATTAATGCTATATTCTCAGTCTAATTGATCAAGCAAATGATATATTCTGAGCTAGTTAACGCATATGTAACGAAAATAAATAAATGTAAAAGCCCCGTTTAGTTGCAATACTTGCATATGATGACGAAGTAATTTCTAAACAAATAAAAGACATTTATAGATCGGTCTTGCAAAGATAAAACAGTTATTTTTCATTCCATCAACAGCTCTATAAATATGAGATCTAAGAAAGTCAAATTCCCATAAATAATAGCTTTCAACGATAGATTAAGAATATTATAAGGCAATAAACTAAGGTTCTAAATTGAATTTTAAATTATGCCAAAGTCATTTTTGATGTAAAGTTACTTTAAATCATTTTTTTAAAGCATACCAGTAATGTATTTTAGATAAAAGAAAGACGTTTCTTTATTGTGGTGTCTAAATAAAGAATTAAGTCCAGATGGGAAAATAAAGTGCAGGATAAAAATGGCAAAAAAACTTTCAATAAAACTTAAAGGTTTGTTATGCAGCAATTGTTTCTAGGTTTTTATACAATACCATATCTGCCAAAACTTGTTATTTGGATTCGAAACATAGATTATTATAATGAATATTGTGAATTGCAATGAAATGTTTTAAATGCGGATATACGGACAGCTCCTTAAAGTACAATGAACGAAAATAATATCTAAGAAAACAATAGCAACTACTTTAAATCAAAAGAACATTATTAAAAGGAAAACTATGCAGCACTTTAGTTATAGAATAAAAAAAGAGGACGTGAATTACTTCGTAAATTAGAAAATTTATCAGATTTATTTCATTTAAGTTTTGGTTTCATCAAAGCCCGCAGTTCTCGACCAACTTTTAGTCGCTAGTCAGGATTTCGTTCAGTTTCCGGTGATCAAGACTTCACTTGACTTTCGCATTTTTCCGTTGGCTAAATTGCTGCGTTATCCTAAATTGAACCTGTTTTTCTGGCATGTGTAATTTATCCATATATCTAATATATCTATATGGCTAGCGCCTGTAAGTGGGGAGGTCACAGCGTAAGTGAGACAGAAAACCAGCTCTTTCCACGAACTTGGTGCATTGTGCGCAAGCGTCGTCCGTGAACACGTGAACAAAGCTGTGCAGTTCGAATTCCAGGCATGCGCACGAGACGCGTAGTTCCCAGAGAGAGGGATGTACTATATGTCGGCATCGTAATGTTTTCGTCCGTTCCCAGAACCTACTAGCAATATAAAAGTATTAGATATATGAATTTACAACTAATTTTAAATGTGCTATATGTATTTAACTAATACTTTTCTGCGTATGTACATTATCGTCAATTGTATATCCGTAGTAGGTGTAGTAAGTGACGTCAAGAACAGCTGGTAGAACTTTTAAGGATTGTTTATTATCATCCTTTGTTGCGGTTCCGGCTTTCCACTAGCGCCGTTTAGTTTAAATTCAGTTTAACCAATGCTATTTTAATAGAGTTTTTTTTCTTCTCCTTCTTTTTCGTGTATCGGGGCACATGACTGTGTTAATCAAATTCAATTATTTGTTAGTGTTTCTACGATAAAGAAGCCTAACTTTCTACCAGTCCCTTGGGTGGTCTTCCAAGCAGCCTCTCTATTCTCGGTCTGTTGTTTCTGGTAAATCTGGAACCTCTGTTGTTGGGCATCCTCGTAACATGTTTATTTCGCTCTCTCCGGCGTTTCCTGATTCATATTGCATCGTCCTCGACGTAATATGCATTATCTTCTCTAGAAAGATCTAAGACGACTCTCAGACGAAAGAAGTTCGGAGTACAAGAACCTAAGGTGAAGACCATGCTGATCACTTTCTTCGACAGTCAAGCCATCAATCACAAGGAATTAGTGCCTCCGAATGTCATCATCCGTCTTCGGCAAATTCCTTGAATGCAATTGCTCTAAATCAATTGCTCGAAATCAATTGCTCGAAAATCAAGTTGCTCGAATGTAACTTTTCTCGAAATACAAGTTCTTCGAACCGCTATTTCTCGAAAATATTTTGCTCGAATTTATGTGGTCCTAAATATTGCGTCAATACTAAAATGTTCAAAATCTTTTGTAGTAAGTGGTCAAAGACAGTATTATGTTCTTGTAACAGGAAAGTGATTATCATTGGAATGTAATTACGGGTATTCATAATCAGGATAATGGGTTTGTTGTTATTACAAATAATGTTAAATATGTTTTTCTAAATGTTTTTTCTCACATCCAAAACTTTCTTATGTTGAGTAGTAAATCATGAGCACTAATTTGGACTTCTTTATTATACAATTATACCATTTGATACAAGGCCAACGTTTCGGCAATTTTTGTTGCCTTCCTCAGGGCTAAAAAACACATTAAAATTAACAAACAAAGTTCTTACCCCTATCATGCAAGTGTTTACATATATAAATATCTCACAACATCCAAAACTATACTTAATTCACAATGAAAAATAATCTCACCAGTTATCAGTTAAGGTATGTAAGTATTTATCTCACTGCCATTAATTGTATTAGCAATTAAGCTCGTTATTTGTAAATTCCAGCGTACCATTCCGTGAACTGGGACCAAATGCAATTATTTTAATATTTAACGCAGTGAAGGCCAACTTGGCGCAGCCTGATAATTCGTGCAGGACGTTAAAAAGTTCGAGCAAAACATTAATGCTAGTATGAGATACCCACATACCTCCACGATAGGCTAAGAATACAATTAAATTACATAAACTAACATTTTAAAAAACATCAATTAGCGGTAAACCTTTGTCAACCTCTCACAATGATAAAATTCAAGCATTTCAATAACCTTTTAGAATACTAATATAACATTTGTTCAGATTCTGACAGTCTGATTTTTGATTACAAATAACGAGCTTAATTGCTAATACAATTAATGGCAGTGAGATAAATACTTACATACCTTAACTGATAACTGGTGAGATTATTTTTCATTGTGAATTAAGTATAGTTTTGGATGTTGTGAGATATTTATATATGTAAACACTTGCATGAAAGGGGTAAGAACTTTGTTTGTTAATTTTAATGTGTTTTTTAGCCCTGAGGAAGGCAACAAAAATTGCCGAAACGTTGGCCTTGTATCAAATGGTATAATTGTATAATAAAGAAGTCCAAATTAGTGCTCATGATTTACTACTCAACATAAGAAAGTTTTGGATGTGAGAAAAAACATTTATTACAACTTAAGGGAGCCAAAACAATGGGTTTCTTCGAAGAAATAAACAACACGTATGGACACGAAGCCACTAAATGCCTTAAAGGATGGTCCAGCACTTCGAAGAAGCTGGCTAAAGCAAAGAATCAACAGCTGTTCTTACTCAACTGCAGAAAAAATGGGGTGGTTCCAGCTCACCTACAATTGAACTTCAAGTGTACTTATGACCTCATAACAAGCGATAATTACCACATGAATAACATCAATAACACCATGTGTAAGTTTAAGATAAAACTATTGAACTTAGAAATTAAAATTATAATAGATAGGGTAAAGTGTTTCATGCAAAAAGTAGATAAATTACAGACGGATGCTCTAAAGTTGTTACCGACAAATTTAGTTAAGATATTCAAAATGCGTAATTTAAAAACATTTAACAAATTGTTTCACAAATATAAAAACACTCAGGTTAGAAAACTTAAGAATCTAATAACTAGAAGTAAGGGGGAAAGAACAATAAACGAAAATGGCAACGGTTGGATAATTAACACCACCTCCTGCGATATTCCTAAAGAGGTGCAACACATTCTATCTTTAGGGCCTAAATTTTCAATCAAACACAATTACAATGAGATCCCTATTTTACATTTGCTTTCGGAAGTTGAATTTTGTATTAATAATAATCCAGAGATTGTGGACAAAGATTCTGTTAGAGGTAAATGCATTAATGTCATCACTAATTTTCTAAATAAAGAGAAAAATCTCAAAAACTCAAAAAGCAGAATATCATTAGCACAAAAAGAATACAAAATTGCCAAAAAATTCCTTTGCATGAACACACAGCTTTTGGTTATCCCATCAGATAAAGGTAATGTAACTACTATTGTAGAGAGACGCGAATATAATCAAAAAATGAATGAATTATTAATGGATAATGACACTTATGTTAAGCTAAAGAGTGATCCAACCAACAAATTTCAAACCGAGAACAATAACCTGGTAAAATTGTTACGCGATAACGAGTACATCACGGACGCAACCACAAAAAAACTAAAAACTTATAATGCAGTGTCACCTAAGTTATACGGACTTCCGAAAATACACAAAAACGACAGACCTTACAGGCCAATTGCTTCGTGTATCAACTCGCCAGGATATTATCTCTCGCAATACCTTAATAATATTATGAAAAATTTACTGCCTTCTTTTCAATTTCACATAAAAAATTCATATGACACAGTAGACAGATTAAAATCGACAAAATTACCGGATAATTACATATTAGTATCTTTAGATGTTAAGTCGTTATTCACCACAATTTCACAACAATTGGTGGAACAAATTATTGTTCTACAATGGGACCAAATAAAAATGCATACTGTTATCGATCAGGATATGTTCATTAGATTAATTCGTTTTTGTTTCAACTCAAGTTACTTTTGTTTCGATGGAAACTTTTACAGACAAATTTTTGGAACCCCGATGGGTGATCCCATTAGTCCGATTTTAGCAGCGTTGGTCATGAATCATGTAGCTAGTGTAGCAATAAAAAAACTTGACTTTGTGTTACCATTTTTACAGATATTTGTAGACGACACCCTTACGGCGGTTCCAAAAAACAAAGTCGATTATGTTTTAAATATTTTTAATAGCATTGACAAACATTTGGAATTTACCATCGAGACAGAAGATAATGGAAAACTTCCCTTTTTAGATTTATTGGTTATCAGACAAGATGACGGTTTGATTTTTGACCTATATAAAAAACCTATTAGCTCCAATAGAATTTTGAATTTCAACTCCTCACATCCTATGCACCAAAAAATTAATATTATTAAACAAAATCTAAACAAGATTGACAAATTAAGTCATTGCAGTTTCCGAGAAAAAAATACCAAAAATGTAATGGATACGTTAATTGCCAACAATTATCTCAAACCACTAATTCGAAAAATATTTTATAAGCATTCTCATGCCGAAAAAAAGGATTCCCAAAAACGTGATCCCACTAATTACAAGTTTTTCAAAATTCCACGCATTTTGGGAGTGTCTGAGCGAATTACCAAAATCCTTAGAACCTCCAAGGCATTTATTTCTCAATACAACACAAAAACAGTAAATAATATTTTCTCAAAAACAAAACAAAAAACTGAAAAATTATATCAAAGCAATCTCATTTACAAAATACCCTGTAATAATTGTGAACTTAATTATGTGGGTCAAACAAAACAGTTATTAAAAAGAAGATTATACAATCACAAAAGAGATTGTAAAATTAACATTTCCCCCGATGGAGAAAAAACTGCCTTGTGCACACACCATTTCAACACAGGCCACAATTTTAATTTTGAAAACGTAAAAATATTAGATTTTGAATCCAATTATGAAAAAAGATTATTGTTGGAAATGATGCATATTAATAAAGTAGAAAAAACGGTTAATCAAAAATCAGACTGTCAGAATCTGAACAAATGTTATATTAGTATTCTAAAAGGTTATTGAAATGCTTGAATTTTATCATTGTGAGAGGTTGACAAAGGTTTACCGCTAATTGATGTTTTTTAAAATGTTAGTTTATGTAATTTAATTGTATTCTTAGCCTATCGTGGAGGTATGTGGGTATCTCATACTAGCATTAATGTTTTGCTCGAACTTTTTAACGTCCTGCACGAATTATCAGGCTGCGCCAAGTTGGCCTTCACTGCGTTAAATATTAAAATAATTGCATTTGGTCCCAGTTCACGGAATGGTACGCTGGAATTTACAAATAACGAGCTTAATTGCTAATACAATTAATGGCAGTGAGATAAATACTTACATACCTTAACTGATAACTGGTGAGATTATTTTTCATTGTGAATTAAGTATAGTTTTGGATGTTGTGAGATATTTATATATGTAAACACTTGCATGATAGGGGTAAGAACTTTGTTTGTTAATTTTAATGTGTTTTTTAGCCCTGAGGAAGGCAACAAAAATTGCCGAAACGTTGGCCTTGTATCAAATGGTATAATTGTATAATAAAGAAGTCCAAATTAGTGCTCATGATTTACTACTCAACATATGTTTTTCTTAAGACACGAAAGTGATTATCATCGGAATGTAATACATGCCTATACCTATTTTTTATTAATAAAGGTTATAATTTGTAATTTGTGTTTTTTTCATATTCGATATTAACTGATTCGAGTTAAGGCTATTTCACAAATTTATTTTTTTCGAGCAACAGATAATCGAGAAATTCCTGTTCGAGAAACTTGAAATTCGAGCAATTGACTTTCGAGCACCTGATTTCGAACAATTCGTTTTCGAGCAATTGCATTCGAGCAATTTACCTAGAACCAACCGTCATCGTCACTAGCCTGTATTACAAGGTGCCATGAAGCGTTTACTGTAGCGCATTCATCGTGTGCAGGCCCATTTGACAACCTCTGGCGAGTGGCATGCTTTGCATGATAATACACCTGCGCGTTCTGCGTTAATTGCGAAGTTGTTTTTGGCCAAAAATTGTAGCAATTTTGAAACATCCATTCTATTCACCGGATCTCTCTTCAACAAACATTAGGCTGTATTTCAGCTCAAAATAAGCCTAAACTAAAGGTACTTTACCGACTTGGTGAGACCCTTTTAATGCATTACTAATTAATATTTCATCTGACAGATTTGCTATCATTTATGTGTCGTGCGTCGAAGGTGGCTTCTGTGTTTGTACCCCGTAATGTATTA
This sequence comes from Agriotes lineatus, assembly GCA_940337035.1. Classification (NCBI taxonomy): domain Eukaryota; kingdom Metazoa; phylum Arthropoda; class Insecta; order Coleoptera; family Elateridae; genus Agriotes; species Agriotes lineatus. Next base: position 3,265,345 of record OW679198.1, on the reverse strand, counting down.
TGGGCCTCGGTTATTCCATTAAGCTATAATAGGGAGTTTGAACTCACCTGGGTTACGGCTTAGCTGTGTTTTTCGGCGGGGACCGCTGTATTTTGGCACTTGTGCAAGAGCTCAGCTTTGAGGTTATAGGCTAAATTAACGCGCATTTGAAAGGTTGTGGTTATTGTACCGCCGGCGGTTGCTTCTTCTTGTTCATTTCTTCTTCACGTGCGTTATCTGTTCCGGATGTTCGTGATCAATAAGGCAATATGGAATTTGTTGACGGCTGTTCGGAAGAGGTCTGTCGCTGTTATTGAGAACCGGGTCCTCTCTTTTCTAGCACTTTACCGTGTAGTATCCGTTGAAGTATCTCATAGCTTTGTCCATTTCTCATAAGATGTCCGAAATATTGCAACTTTCTGATTTTTATTGTTTTTACGTTTTCGGTTGTTTTATTCATTCTTTGCAGTACTTTAACGTTTGTCACATGGTCCACCCAAGATATTCTCAATATTCGCCTGCACGTCCACATCTCAAAAGCCTCGAGTTTCTTCATTGACGCTTCCGTCAGCGTCCAGCTCTCAGCTCCATACAACAGGACAAAGAATACATAACACATCAATAGTTGAATTTTTGTATGTAGATTTAGATCTCAAGTCTAAAACACATGCTGCATGTTAACAAATGTTGTTATGGCTTTCCTAATCCTGCACTTAATTTCTTTAGAATGGTCCCATTGATCATTAATCGATGTACCTAGGTATGTCATTGATGTTACTCTTTCGATTGGTTAGGAGTTTACTATTAAGGGTTCGGGTGGAATTGTATTTGTACTGATAACCATGTATTTTGTTTTTTGTATGTTTAGTTCAAGTCCGTATCGCCGACTGATCATTTCAACGTTTGACATGATCCTTTTAAACCTTCGAAGCTGTCCGCGAATATAATCGCATCGTCCGCATATCTAATGTTCATTTTCATTCCGTTTAATGATATACCAGCATCTATGTCTTGCAGAGATTCGTTAAATATTTGCTCGGAGTAAATAGTGAATAGTAGGGGTGATAAAACACATCCCTGTCGCACGCCTCGTTTTATCTCTACCTTGTCTGAATCATCTCCATCTAGCGTAATGTATGCGGATTGATTTCAGTAGAGGTTAGTTATAATTTGTAGATCTTTGTCATCGATGTCAATTCTTTCCAAAACATTAATAAGTTGGTCGTGTTTAACTCTATCAAATGCTTTATGACAGTCTATAAAGCAAGCGTAAGTATAGACATTCACATCTCTGCAACGTTGAAACAAAACCTTGTACTGCAAAGGGAGCCTCTCTCGTACCCAAGGCGTTTCGGAATCCGAATTACGTTTCACTTAGCTGCTCTTCGCAGAGCTTGAAAATACGTCTGTGTATTATTTTCAGGAAGATTTTGAGAAGATGTGACATAATGCTAATTATGCGGTAATCGGCACAGTGTTTGGCGCTAGATATCTTTGGTATGGCGATGAAAGTTGATTTGAGCCATTCTATGGGTATTTTTCCTGAATCGTATGTATGATTAAAAATGCTAGTTATCCATGTTGCAGCATTATCGTCAAGAAGTTTTAGAAGTTCGAATTGACTTCCATCTGGACCTAACATTTTACCGTCTTTCATATGACTTATTGTTACACGTACTTCGTCCTCCGTTATATATGGTCCACTTACACATGTTCGTTGTTTCGGATCACCCTTCTGTTCATCATTGAAAAGATTTGTAATGTAGTCTTTCTATTTTTCTATTCTCGCCTTTTTATCTATAATGATATTTCCTTCCTCATCTATCAAGCGTCCAATTGTTTGGCGCTTAACCGTACCGTTTGCTTAACTACCAAAATTTAAGTAACTGAGATCAGGAATTATCAATTATTTCTATTAGGAGCGCATTCAAGCCATTTAATTGAAACGTCATAAAAAGCTTAATAAGTTTCTTGTAGAAATCTCTTCGACCCCTGTATGGCCATGCAATTTGAGGAAATTTTGCACTTTCTAAATTTTGAATACCGTCATAGAGTCAGATAGAACTAACGATCGGGGTTTATGTTGGCCTACCGCTTGCAGCGCTCTGTTTCGTGTCGCCCTGCTTAACAGGGTGCGCGCTAAGTTCTACATGCGGTTTTATAGTAATTTGCTCGCCGGCACAGTCAGCTTTGTTTGAACCTCCGCCTCACGGAGTTTCTTGTTTTATCCCTTAGTGGGCAACCTTAAAATCAGGAATTAACCTGTTAGCCACTGTTTTAACAACTAATTTTATTTATGCAATTCGCCCTTTTATAACCGCTTGTGCAGCCCCTTTTTTTAATGTGTCTATGTCATTTGTCTGACTGTTTCTGTTTATTTATTCATGCTTATTTATATCTATATATTTGTCTGTTGTTATTTATGTTTGCACTATAGAACTTGTCGATAAATAAATACTGTACTAGTTCGTTTTGCTATTATTTGGTTCGCTGGGTTTACCTCTTACCTTTGGAAGGTCCTACCCAAGGTTTTGTCGACGTTGAGGACCTGGCGCCGTCTCCCATAGTTTTTTTGCAGCTTTGCTGGAACCCCGACCGTTCTCGACGAGTTCTTTAGGCCGATAAGTACGAGCCGGTAAAATACCAAATATAACTTTCGCCACCAGATAAGGCCGACCCTTAATTCTTCGTCACAGGGTGTCGAGTTTAGATAGCGTGGTGGCAAGTATAAAGAGTTTGGGGCATTGTTAGATTCCACGAGCTGTTTGTATTGATCGATGAGAGAATTGAAGTAATTTTATCGTCATGTAACCTGAATCGATTTACAACGTGGAAGAGTAATTTGCAGTTTTGAGGCTTTATGAGACAGAGCTCTGGTAAAATCTTTTTTGTTAGTCTCCTTTATGTTAGAGACTTAATTGGCCAATTTCGGAGTTCTGAGTTGTTGTAGATGGTTGCTGTGAGAGTGGGATTGACCTTTTGTTCAAGGTTCATGACAGTTTTTCGGTAGACGAATTTTGGTTCAGTAACCCTTCCAGGCGTTATCTTAGTTAAACAAGGCCAGTGTTTGCGCTGTTCTTTGTGGAGATCTTCAGGTAACCGGGTTGCAGTTTTAGCTGTACTCGGCGAGCAGTTTTCATGTGTGTATCAAAAGACGAAGCCTATGTAAATAAATGTAGTTGTAACCTCGATGCGTAGACTTCAAAGCTTTACCTCATGTTTTAAAAAATTCTAGCAACTACCATTCACGTTTATTGTTTCTTATGTTGATGTAAAATTATAAACAGCTGGGCTTCACTCGTTTACATTTTTTAAGAGTAATTTCGGTGTGGAGAGGCATGTTTAGTATAGATTAAGTATAGCATTTGTGTCAAAATCCAAATTGCTGCATGGTTGGTTAAAAACTAAGCTTTTCACGTTTTCCAAAGCTGTTGAAAGTTCGGTCATTTTCAAAATTTAAATTGTGTAGTGGTTTTCTGTCGCATCAGCTTACATAATTCTGAATATGAAGAGTACACAGATACCTGGATGATTAGCCCTCTGTTGCAGCGAAATAGTTTGTATTTAACAGGTGTAAAGATTTTAAATTACACGAATCTAAATATATGGTTAGCACTACTGCTTGGTGTGAGTAACCGATTACTCCCGATTTTGAGTAAGCGACGTACTAAAAGCGAGGCTTCCATACAATTTATATGCTAGATATAAGCAATTCTTTTCATTACCTTGTGATATTTATTTTCTTATTATCAGGCGTTACACATGTAAGTGTTGTGAATTTTTTTGTTTGATATCAGTAATGATAATCGTTATTTTATATCTTACTTGCTAACATCTAAAGATGCTATTTTACTATTAATATATTATGCTCGCTTCGACTCTTATTTGATAGTGAGTTGTCTCTAATAATCAACAGGGACCGTGATAGATAGAACCACTTTTCTAAGGTAAACTAACCACGACCTATTCTCCCGAACTAGTCGTTGGCATGTTGACGTTCTAACGTTCAAAAGTGGAAGACATTCAACAGAATGTTACCGCTAAGCTGAACACACTGCCTTGCAGCAAGCTTAAGCGGGAGATTACTTCGAAAAACACTAGGAGTACTTTCCCTTATAGATACGTCACATACTCTGTATTTCGTCAGATTCATATTTGTTCAACTCTTCTTGAAATCGAATACAGCTTGCTACGTTCGTGATCATGATAACGGTTTATGCGCCACCATAGTATAGTATCTAAATGCAACCATCATAAAAAATCGGGCAGTACATATTTCAAACGTGATAAAAATTCGCAGATTTGAGCAGTGGCCTGAAGACACCTATATAAACAATAGAGTTAAAACATTTTACTGACAATGTTACAAAGTAAAAGACATCATATCAAGGAATCATTTTTCTGATTGGCTACTAAGACATTACGGGGTACAATAACGGGCACAAAAATCTAGCTGAGTGTGAATATAAGCTTTTATAACGCACAGAGCACGTGGGCGAAGTGGGTTGCATATTATTTAGGCTGTGTTAGATTAAAGTTTAAATTTGATTTCTGTCATGCCCTTCGGATAATAATTGAATAAAGGTAAATCCGAATTCCGACATGGAATCTAGCGCATCTGCTATAAAATAAACGCCAAGGTGCAATAGTAATCGTTGTCGACATTCTAGAAACGGAGCGCTGTCACAATTTTCCACACACTTAAGCCCTCGCCGACGATCTCAGTTTGTCTAAAATCCGAAAGGTCGCCATAAATAGAGGTTCGGGCAAATCAGTCTCCTCCAGGCGATAGCTCATTTTAAAAATCCTGCGAGGTGCGAGCCGTATCCGGCTACGCGGCTCGGTAGGCGGTGAGAAGGCATTTGTCATCTCGCAGCGCACTACGCCGTCACCAATCAGCATTTTACGAGCGTCACAGCACGCTGGAGTACCATAAACCGATTCCGGGATCTCCATGGATCTTTTACCCCGGAACATGCAAAGAGGCGATTCCTTCGGATTTGTTTGCGGCGCAGGAAGCGTGGCCGCTGAGGTGTTTGTCGATCGCAGGCTTCCGCTCGAATAATCGTTATGGGAGTTTTCGGATCCTCGAAGATCACGTCACCGCGCCGGTAAACAGGCGATCGAGGACGCGCTATTTTCGCCGAGGATTTCAGCCGTCAAATTTCCTGAAAAATTGGCAGTTTCTTGGGAAATTAAGAGCGAATTAAATTATGTCGATATAAAATTAAGTCGAGATGCAGGATTTGCATTTAATGCCTGCTGAGCATCCTGGGAGCCTTTATAGGCGGGATATTCTAATAAGCTATGCTCTATGCATAATCTTTTTTCAAAAGCTCAGTGTTGGAGCATGAATGCTACGACAGTGCAATCATCCTGGTACTTCCACAAAAACAAGTACTTTTGCCTCGTCTAAAGTCATATTGAATTTTAATTTAAGCATAAACATTAGGGTGGAACGAAAACGGCCTTTTTTAATTTTTTTTTATTATAGTTTTGTAATAGTTGGCAAAAGTTGTCTTTTAGGTTCCAAAAGAAGACAAAAAAATTGGTTGGTATACTACAACATCTTGAGGTGCCGCAAAGAGCTTAAAGTTTCTAAAAAACATTTAAAAATTGAAAAATTATAAACTTCGATAAATTATTTTTTATGGTTTTGTCGTACATACAATGTTACAAAAGATAGTTGTAAATACATATATCAGCATTAGAATTGGAAAAAATTATTAATTACAAAATATAATAATAATAAAAAAATATTTTTTAGTTTGTATTTTTGCTAATTTTGAAATTTCTGTAAATTATTTTTGTTGTTACAAATAGTTGTAACTAATGTTTAAATGAAAGCTCGTCAAATCAATTATATATATTTTTATTAGAGCACACGTAAAAAGTATCATAATTCACTTTTAAAGATATTGAAAGTTCTTTTTTTATGATTTTAAAAACCCTTAATAATTACAAATGTTACAGCTGCAAAATGTTTGTTTCTACTTCATTGACACATTAAACTGTTTTTTTGTATCAAATTTTGGCATGTTCTCGCGTGAGTCAATTTTTGCTCTCATATATCCTTCTCTTGCGATTGAACCACAAACATTTTGAGCCGATTCAGTCACCAGTTTCACAGCTCTTTCCACTGCTTGCGTGTGGCAAGGAAGCTGGGGAAAGTCGATAAGCGGGTTCACTTTACTATTTGGTTGAGCTTCTAATATCTTTCCTATAAAGTCTTTGAGAGAGTCATTGGAAACATGTTTTACCAAGGGGGGTTCAGTGACATCATTTTCAGCCCATGAGATCATGTCGATGTAATTCTTTGCGCCAAAGTTTATCTGTGGAACTTTAAACTTCCTGACTCCTCCTCTACTTTCTGTTCTTGCTTTTAAAACACGCCATAAACCAAGTTCTCTTACATGTTTGTTTTCATCACATAGCATGGACAAAAGGAGATTTTCTGCAGTAGCAAAGTGCTCATTTCTTTGAATAACCGGGTCTAAAACGTTCTTGAAATCATCGGAGAGATAGCGTGAATATGAGATAAGCTTAAACAGATATTTGGAACCATAAGTACATGAAGGTTTTAACTTAATGTTAAACCACACTAGCCCTGGGCAGTTGCAAATTTACCTCAGGTGTGGCACTGCCGTGAAGCTCTCGAGGATATCTCAAAAAATAATATCGTTTCCCTTGTATGGGTGAAAGGACATGACGGTAACTACGGCAATGACGAGGCTGGTGAGACTGCGAGACTGGCTTCCGGACAACTACTCTGGGGGCCAGAACCCGTACTCCCTATATCCTTGACAATATTAAGCTTTTTGCTATATCAAGAAACCTTAACAGCTTCATGTGAAGATGGGTTAACATGCAAAGCTGTCGTCAAGCAAGGGCTGCTATTACAGCGCCCTCGCCAAAGACAACCAAATATTGCTTGCAACTGTCCCGAAGGAACCTTCGACTAGTCGTGGGTATCCTATCTCGACACTGCACTCTAAACCAACATATGTACAGGATGGGACTGGCGAACAGCGCACACTGTCGCGGATGCAACGAGGATGACGAGATAGCAGAACACGTTCTGTGCCACTATCCAGCACTCGCAAGAGTCAGGATTCCATGTTGGGAGACTTTTGGCCCTATATGGTCAGAATTAGCAACACTCCAGTTGCGGTCGTCCTTAAGTACATTCAAAGGATTGGATGGCTTCAGTGATATCCAACTTGGAGAGCTGCTGGGAGGTAGCACAATGGGTCCACTTAATGCGGCCTAAGTGCGTGTGAGGTAACTTACCCTCCATTTTTAATCCAGAATCCAGGACCACACAGGTGCATACACTTTAACATTGTACTCAGCCAGAGTCTTAAGGTTTTCAGTTGGATTTTTAGTTGCCACAAACAATCTAAGTATACGGTTTGCTAATGTAAGCCACCTGGAGTGAGGAAGTTTGCCAGGGTTTCTTAAAGATAAGTCTAGCTGACAATTTCCACTTGATACAGCGATATACACACCCAACAAATACTTCTGACCTGAACTTAAGTCATTTATGTTCTCCAAAAAAGGAAGGTCATTTTCAATTGGCAAGGAAGTAACCACAAGAAGATTAGCACAGCTATTTCGCCTTTAAACTCATTGGGCCTCTTCGTTTTACCATCTAAATTACAAAAAAGATGTAGCAAAGGTAGCTCATTTCCATGGAACAAACAAACTAACCATTGTAAAGGTCTTCCTATTAATTTTCCATCAAAGAAAGCACACCATTATTATGTACAGTATTTACAGCGATTCCATCACACCCAATGGCAGTAAAGTTCAAAAGTTGTTCGTTGTGTTTTCCATCTCAAGAAACTCCAGTATACTGTCTGCTGTCTTTTCCAGTGCCAGATTTAGGTGTCACGTGGCCTAAAAACTTTGAGTTTGGTTCCTCTATTAGTGAAACGTGCTCTTCTGAAATAACGTTTTTGTACAACTTAGTTCCTTTCTTTTTTTCAACAATTATTTTGTCTTGTATTCCATCATAAAACAATCTTCTATTTTCGGATATCTGATCATAAAGACTGTCATTAATGAGATCTCTTCGATTTTTTGATCTTGCTCGTCTAATTTTCATCCTGTCTATCACTTTGGTTTTGTCTTCCCCTGTGATTACAACCAAGTCCTGTAAAGCCTCCCCCCCAACTTCCGTTCCGGCCATGACTCATGCTCCCGGATGCCAATGCAATAGTTAAACTGCCTTTATATTTCTATTCATATTAAAACTCCCATTTGAAACTTTTTGCTGCATAATCGGGACACATAAAAAAGTTGCAAAAAGTGGGTTTTTACAAAACTTTTCCGCTCTTGCGGCACCTCAAGACATAATCCAAAAAGTTTAAAAAAATTGTATATATTTTTGATATAAAAACTGATTTTTTGACAGTATTTGAAATTAAAAAAAATATTTGACAACTTCTTAAAAAATCTTTAAAAAATATAGCGAAAATTGCAATTTTATGAAACTTTATCGTCCCTGCGGCACCTCAAGACGTGCTCCAATATTTTTGATATATTTTTTTAATCTTATCTACACGAAAAGGCAACTTTGCCGCGCTATTACAAATTAAAAATCAAAACATGTTTTTTTTCGTTCCACCCTAATAAACATGCAATAAATTCGACTATTCCCTAAAGCTTCATTGCTTCATTTAAACTCCAGTATTTAACGACGTTACATTTTTTTTTAAAAGACGAACGTTTCGGAGTCTATTCTCATCGTCGAAATTAAGGTTTATCTTATTTTGCACCACCTACATAACAATGTACCCTCCATATTGGACTTAATATAAACTAATGCTTCAATAGATATCGCAAATCATGCTGTTGTAATTTTACACCTTCGGTTTACTCTCATTATCCCTCATTAGTAGGAAATCTTTTACAAAGCGTGTCAGAGCTGAAGACTAAATAATATACAACAAAAAGAAATGTCTACAAAAATTGTATAGAATCCTGGATTAACTCTAAACTCTTCGATGAAACGTAAAAGCAGTCTCTGGCGCAAATAGAAACACACAAATCAAATTGTTCATTACCAGGCCCACAGAGCTTGTTCAAACAACGCCAAACTAGCAATAAATCAATCTAGGTATCAGTACGAACAATCAACAGGCAACAGTGGCAACAACAAGAAGATTTTCAGATATATTCGCACTTCACTAACCACCAAGGAATCAGTTCGCCTCTTAAAAAAATTGATGGAACTGTGCCAAAATGATGCCGAAACAGCAGAGATTCTATCCAACACCTTTTCAGAAGTAAGTATGTTCTGATGAACCGACTGACAACCGCCTGCCCGGAATTATGTCTCTCTGCACTCGAGACACTTTAAAGAACGTCACTTTTATACTTGAGATGGTCTCAAAACATCTTATACTTTTGAAAAGCAACTCGTCACCAGGTCTGGATAGACTTTCTTCGAATTTTCTTAATCGGTTTGCAAATTCTCTGGCACTTCCTCTATCTTCAATCATTACTGCATCTTTCAAATGCCATATTCTGCCACCTGCCTGGAAAAATGCCTCAATTACGGCTATTTTCAAAAAGGGGAACAAATTAGACCCAAGCAATTACCACCCTATCACGGATTTATAAAACATTGGTCAACAATGACGAACTTATGACACTGTGTCAACAACTGGATTAAGACGTCGTTCATCTTGACTTTTCGAAAGCGTTTAATAAAGTGCCAAAACGACGCCTGCCACAGAAAATGGAGAACTCCGGAATTCGTGGAAATCTGCATTCATAGATTTCTGACTTTCTCTCTGAAAGAACGTTTAAAGTTAAAGTGGGACAAACTTACTCATTACAGAAATCAGTTCGTAACGGTGTACCGCAGGGGTCTCTCCTGGGGCGCCTACTTTTTCTGATATATTCTATGCCGATGATAAGAAGATGTACATGAATTCCTTCTCCAAACTTGACTACTTCAACAAGATTTTTTTTTCTTCTTCTTCTTCTTCTTATATTAGGCCAGTGGCTTGTTTATTCCACACAATTGTGGTTCTGTGAGCCCTCTTAACTCGTAAATCGGGTAGGTGGCTAGCCTTGCCCGTCGACATTGAGGAGGAGTTTCCTTGTTAGGGGTTAACGACTACCACAGGTGTTAGCGTGGTAGCCGAGGAGGGTACGATTTTTAAAATCCGTCTAAAGTCAGCCGGAAATCGAACCCGGGCCGGCCGCCTGAGAGTCGAGCATATGTTCGCTGGGCCAACCGCTCACAACAAGATCTAAATTTACAATTTTTATGGTGTACTGATTGGGTGATCCCACTGAATGTTGATAAGTGCTTTGTGGTGCATATTGGTAAGGACAATCCATGTCTTCATTACATTATTAACAATAATAGTGCAATGAGTTAGCTTTCATAACGACCGTGGTGTCGCAATAAACTCTAATTTAAGTTGGTCTGAGCATACAATCTACAAAAAAAAAAGCCAACACCCTGCTATTCCAGCTAAAGAAATCATTTGTCAGTGCATCATTGCAGACTTCCATGCTACAAAGTGTTCGGTTGGCCAATTCTTGAATGTGCGAGTCCAATTTGGTATCCTCAGTTGCTTCGTGATCCAAACCTATTAGAGAATACAACAAGACTGCTGCTTGATATTGTGACGGCTTCATACGATGAAATACTTTCTCTGTGCAATTTGACGCATTTTCTTAAACACCGTATTCGTGGAGACCTTATCATAACATTCAGGATATTAAATTTAGATTTCGGAGGTTTGTGTGTAATATATGATATTAATAACGATAGTCGTTTGCGCGGGCATAGATTTAAACTTAAAAGAGAACATTTTAAAACAAGAGCACGACAGCTCCTTCTATCAAACAGAGTTTTCTCAACTTTATCTGAAGAAGTGGTAAACTCCCACAATGTAAAGAAGTTTAAACATAGACTGGACAGTGCATAGTTTGTAATATTTTTGTTTTTTTGTCTTCTTTGATATTTTTATAAATTTATGTTCTTTTTAACTGCACTAATGTATAATTTTCTTATTATTTGTAAATATTAACTGTGTTGTTGTATACTCGTTTAATCTGTATATTTGGTATTTATGAGGCCATATAGGACTTAACTCCCCCCCCCCTTTAACCATAAGACGGAAAGCTACTCAATTTCATCTTTAAGCATCGACAACCAACTTTATCCAGTTTAACTGAATGGGGAAACACAAGTAAAATATTATACTGGTTCCATAACTGTTATGTTCATCCTCGTAACGGCAGGTAGAATAGTACAGACAAATATTTACTTGCAAAATTAAACTAATTAACTTTAAGACAACTTGAGCAGAGAATTAGTATGCAGCGGGGACTGCTGTATTCGACTACAAAATCAGATTAATTAATAGGACGCCAATGAGTCTTTCATACGACAAATTTTCTCAGTTAGGCGAGAACTCTTGAATTCAATAACCTTATATAATTAACCAGTAATACGAAGTACTACCGAAAAGTAACACTCACTGGACTCCCCGAACAGAAGTCTTACGGCAAAAGCAATGAAAAGTTCAACATGGTAAAACTTAAGCTAATCTGAATGACGGCTTCCGAGTGAGTTGTTACTTAGCTAAAACCTCCAGGCAAACATCCGCTAGAGCACCACCAGGTACCATAGATTCCACTCACAAGTCTTTTGACGCAAGGGCATATGGGTGTCTCCCAACCAACACCAAAAGGACAAGAAGTAGCCAAACTTTACAGCTAGCGTTCACGTGCAAGGTTATATTATTGCCAGGTGGGCGGAGAAGATACGCCAGCAGGAATACGAATTTTACTGTGCTAGAATTTTACTATTCCGAAATTGCTGCAAGACGACGTAGTTTGAGCAGAAAAAGGAAGCGAAATAAAATTAACTTACCCCGTGATCTAGACGGGTAAACAGGCGCTGCGTCGAATGGCCTCATTAGTCTAAAGCTCCTTCAACGATGAGCACTAAATCATTCTCCAGATAAATCAGAGCGAAAATCTTCTGACAATTGGGTGTGCAGAAAAAACGCACATGGCACGAGACAAGCTGAATTATATAACCAAGACCATAAGGAGCGCTCTGAAGCAAACGCCTGTTTAAAAAACTTTCCATTATCTCAAATCCCAATATATAAACTGCACGCAACAGCGATTCGTGGGTGACCAAAGGTCAACAATGGGCTAATAGACAAACTTTATGACTACGCCGCTATTGAACTGTAACAAAATATAAGGATTAAGAAATTGTTGGGATTGAATTTGTTTATAGGAGATACATAAGAAATAAGCAAATATGCAGTGTTCGCACGTAAACTTTTAGGTGGATAAAGAATGGTATTGAAATATGGCTTAGTATTAAGATCTGAAACATATAACTGTTGATTATTATAATAATATATAATTTAATTAATGGGTTACATTTAATAGGTCACTCGATAAGTCGTTTAAAATGGCTGTTGACGGGAGCAATTCCGGACAAACTGGAGTTAATTTTAATCTGTCTCTTAAAATTGCACCCCCTAGAATGCCCGGATTTGGCCGCCATCTTGAAAAAATGGGCAACAAATCTTATTTTTTTTATTATTTGTAAATATCTCGGTTAGTATCAACTTTAGAGTAAAATATATCATTATCAAAATTAAAGGAAAGTAAATTATCTACAAGAAATGTTCATGTTCAATGTACATTTTTCTCGTGCGACTACCTGTTTCGAGATTATAGGCGTCGAAAGCTGGATATTCTAAGGGCATTTGCTATTTTTTTTATTTCAGACATTTTGGAAAACATGCACATGCTTTTATAGATCGCCAATGTGGTTTCTGTCAGTAAAAGCACCTCTGGTAGAATTAGAAGAAGTACATCTAAAAGATCTGAGAAACAGTTAAAAGATTACTTTCAATACAAACTAGCTCCTTATCCACTTTCACTTTTCGATGAGATAGGCATGAGTAAAACTAAAAAATCAGCCTTTTACGATGCGTTTGTACCCATTGACAACCAACTAGACTCTGAAAATACTCTTTATGTGATAGACGTGGAATTTCTACTCCACAAAATTGTCTGGCATCAACAAGTATCTTATAGTGCGATTTTGAATAAATACGTCGAGTATGTAACAAGATGATGAATACCCGGAGGAAGCTACAGAAAAGAGCACCAAGACTGCTGAGCGACTGCCGATTGAAGATTGGTTCATCAGCGGAAATACATTTTGATGAAAAAATTATAGCAACTGTATCCCATGGGAAATTCTTGTCAAATGAGAGGAATACATGTCAAATGATCTCGAAGATGTGTAAACGATTAACGAACGAAAGTTTCAGAGTGAAGCAGGGTGCCGAAGATGCTGCTACCTTAATTGTCAACATTGCCATTGAAGAATAAAATCACTACAAGTCGGTAATTATAATAGGGAAAGACACTGATTTATTGGTAATTCTTACCGCCTTGAATCAGTCTCGCTCTAACATTTAGTTTCTGAAGCCAACCAATAGAAAGACTCGGAGCCGGATGTGTGCATTCCATTATATAAATTTGGATGCTTCAATTAAGGAAAACATTTTATTTCTACACGCATTTAGTGGCTGTGATACTGTTTCCGCATTATAAAGGCAGGGGAAAATGACGTTCGTTATAAACTTCTACAGAAAGAGAAAGACTTACAAAAGGCTGTTCAAATTTTCAAGACCCAAACGCGTCCCAAAAGGAAATAGATCAAGTGGGAGAACAATTTGTACTTCTTATGTATGGATCAAAACACTGTGAATCATTGAACAAATATAGATACTACTGTGTCGTACAATCTATTAACAAAAGTTTACCAAATCTAGCATCATGACCACCAACCAAAGATGCAGCTCGCTTGCATTCGTTCCTTACTTACAACCAAATTTAGCTATGGTATGGAAACAAAAAATCAGCTTTAGACGGGGAATGGAGAAATTCAAAGAATGGGTCAATGCCCATTCCCACTGTACAAGACGCAGCTCCCCAAGAATTACTGAAATTCGTTTCTTGTAAATGCACCAAAGGTTGTAAGGTAGCTTGTAGCTATCGTAAAGCAGGTTTGTCTTGCTCAGTAATGTGTGTTTTCTGCCAAGGCAAATCTTGTTTAAATACTGTGGACGTGGTCGAATTAGACGACGAAAACGTCGACGTGGACTTACATATCGATATAGAACAATTAATAGAACATTCATAAGATTATGAACCAAATGTGGAATATGAGACAGATGTTGAAGGTCAGGGTGATATTGAGAATTATGTTGATCCACCACCAACATCAAAAAGGCAAAACAAAATGATGAAACATCAACTTCATAAGAAACTTGAAGTTAACAAAGTTTGCATAGTGGATTAGCCCTATTGATGATACCACTTAAAAAAACGCGCTTAGTACTCCACCTCTAATTGGTGTGAAAGCAAGTACGAAGTGAGCGACATAATTTCTTTACAAGAGTAATAGAAATCGTATATAGTACGAAAAAAGAATGTTTTTTGCATCAAACGCCAATAATAATAAAAAAGCAAATGCTCAAAAAAAAATATATATTTCGTTGTCTATGAATTCGAAACAAGCGAATGTATGACAAAAATTTAGGGAACATTTTTTGTAGAGAGTTTGCCCTTCTCTAATTTTGTTAACTAGGTATTTTGCTCAAAAGTTGATATTAATCGAGATATTCACTAATATTAGAAAAATTTAAAAAAATTTGACCTTTTTTTAAGCATAGCGGTTTAATCCGGACCTGTCAAGGGGTGCAAAATTAATATATATTTCCTGAGTCTCAGCAAAACAGATAAAAATTTATTCCAGCTTGTCCGGAATTGGTCCCGCTATTAATGTACTTGTCGACTGGTCTATAAAATAATAACCATAACATTTTGTAACCGAACTAGGTGCTAGGATAATACAAATTATAAGAATAACAGTTATTCTTTAAACGAAAATATAGAGGAATCTCTAAATATACCTAAATTTATCTGCATTCAATCACATTGGATTGAATAATTTGTAATTATAGTAAAATCTAGAGATAACAGAAGTAATATTACTTGATATGTGTAATAAAGGGTAATAAAGGTAATACAGCTCAACATCGTGGATTGTAAAACGTGCATAGAAATATTGCTGTAAACAGTTTGAAATTTGTTCGAGGTAGCAGAGACCTGTAGAATTGCTGTAAGCCAATTCCAAAAAAGATATTTAATAAAATTAGATTAACGTTTTGTGTGGAGGATTGGAACAAAACGTATCCGAAAGAAATGATTTATTATATAGTAAACCATTTAATGCCTTTCCCAACGCAGTTATAGATTGTTATTAAAGGAGCCAGTTTAGAGATTTAATTAATAATACATATTTGCTACATCGAGGCTTTCTATCATTGAGTTATATTATATAACCATAAATATCTTAGGTTAAGTCACTATGACATGTCTTCTACTTCTTCGTCTTATTAGAGGTAACTCCTGTTTATTCCACAGATGATGAAGCCCAGCTCTCTTTGCATCTTTTAAGCGGCCTCCTAGGTGGTCTCTTCACAGGTGGAATTTTCGTATTCATATTTTCGCTATTCTCCCTTCTTCCATCTTATCCAAGTAATCATACTAGAGATGTTAAAAACTGTTCTTTTACCGGAACAGTGACAACCTGTTCTTGCTCCGCCTGCGGAACAGTGATCTAAACATCAGTGCGCATCTCGTAATCGCCGAATTTAATGCGGGAGTCGGAACAGGAGCGGAAACGAGAGCTGCAGCAAATAAAAAGAGAAAAAGATCAACAGGGCGACACCGCAGCCTTGCGTTATATGTTTAACGTCTAGACCAGAGGTGGCAAACCAATGGCACGCGTGCCATTGATGGCACGCGGCAAAATAATTTGGGCAGGGCCTTAATTGAGGAATTTAGGTACCCCATCGAAACAATTAATTTTTTCGTCTACATTTGAGGTCATAGTAACAAAGTTCATTGTAAACAAGGCTACCGGTGCCGGAACGGCAACAGACTGCGCGACAGAGATAGGTAGATTTCGCGCGAATTTCTGACAGAACGGATGAGAGTGAGCTACGGGGTGAGCTAGCGCGGGAGACGCGGAGGGACAGCGAGAGGGGCGCTGTTACTCTTAGTTTGTAGTTCGCATGCAGTATTTGAAATAACTAGTTGGATTTTACTTTAAGCATTTATTTTGTAAGTTTTCCCCTGGATCGTTAGGCAGCCCTATTCACATTAATTTTTAAATATTGAATACGTTTTCCCCTGCGTAGTTAGGCAACCCTATTTACATCTTGTGAAATCATTTTTCAACAAATTACAGCTATGTTGCTATCAATTTAGACCACTCTGCATTCCAATAGTTTTTCTGGTGGTCCTTTTCCAATTTTTGGGAGATTTTGATAACCTGAGTTGAATTGCGTGTGGTAGTATTTCTCGACCTTTTCCATCCCAGCCTTCGCTTGAATAAGTTGGTTGCCTCTCGGCTTCGTGCTTCATCAGCTTAGTTATACCTTGGTTCATTTGTGAGGAAAGAATTTGGAAGCAACGAAAGCCTACTGAACGTTAGGATAATTTTTTATGGTTGCAATGCTTACGTTCACTACGCTCTTGCGGAATTTTGGAGCCCACTTTCGTTGTTTGCACGGCACTCCAGGTTGTCCGCCACCTCCAGGTTAGTCTTCTTCAGCTCCCGCCTTTTAGCTCGGTTATGTACCTAGGAATATGTATTTTTAGCCTATTTCTACCTGGCATTATTTGATGGCACGTCATGGCCTCATTAACCATTTCTTTAGAAAAAATGGCACGTAGATCAATAAAGGTTCGCCACCCCTGGTCTAGACTCTAGTAGGGATGTTCGATACACCGAAAAGTACTGGTACAATCGTGTCGTATCGTATCGATTTAAAAATATCGGTTCGAGGCAGTATCGTATACAAAAGTACTGGTACATGAAAAACCGGTACACATTCGATCCAGGATATTTTCTAGGTATATTTATACGAACCTTCGAGTCCTAGTACAGCAAATAGAACTGTAGCAAAAATAGTGGCAGTAATAATAAAAAAATCAACAATAAATAATTACAAAGTCCGTACTAAAAATACATCTATTAAATAGTATACTAACTTTTATAACGCTTAAAAACTGGAGTAGTAACACGAAAATAATGACCGAAACGCATTCATATTTTCCAACAAATGTTAGTTTCATAAACGTATATAAACACCACAATTGTATGAAGCAGCATGTTATAAATATTTAAGCTGAATAATAAAGTTTTTATTGGATATTTAATTAGTATAATATAATTTGTTGGGATACACGAAAGCTCCAGTCCGCCAGAATTAGTCATTCTCCTTAGAATTTATCAATTACGATTTTGCTGTACCAGCCGAAACCCAAAGTGTAGTACGTACACATGTTAAACAGGAAGATTTCGGCGCAACAAAATCATTTTGTTTTGATTTTTATTATCGAGTTTGTAGAAGCTGAAAATTACTTATTGAAGGTTATCGACGTTCGACCATCTCGCCCTTCCTTCCATAGAACACTAAATATAAATATCAAACAAACTCATTGAGATTGTTTAGTTAATTTTTATGTTAAATATAAAAAAAATGAATTAATGCTTGAAAGATGAGTTATTGGAAACAATGCGGCAAAAACCTTGGATCGGTCCTGACGATACTGACCAAAAATAAATCGTATCGTATTGTATCGCTTATCGAAATACCGGTACAAAATATCGAGTATCGGAAGACAAAGTACCGGTACTTCAAAATATCGGATCGTACCGCACATCCCTAGACCCTAGACGTTTAGCACAGCAGTAACCGTCTTATCTCTATTCTGTTATGCTATCTATAAATCATAAATCAATTGTTAATTTGTAATTTTGTCGCATCAAATATCAAAATAAAATACTTTTAGAACCTGTTTTATTTTATAATATTAATTTGTTTTTTTAATTCTCCCTTGCAATTTCAGCATGTGCCAGTGCCATACAGTATGCAGTTATAGTTCGCATTTCGCATGTAATTTTTTATTTGTTTATGTCAGTGTTAAGTTACATTTATGGAGCTGGTGGATGTTTGATGTTTGGTTACTGTTAACAGATAAGTTATTTTACTTCAAAAACGCGTTCTCGATTAACACTGAACAGTGAGTCCGACTTCGGCTTGCAACTCGCAACTCGCCAAGTCGAAACTGCAACGCAATCCGATCGACGCGACATCGCGTTTTCAGAATCCCACTACTGTTCCGAAAAAGAGCAGTCGGTATTACAGATTTGGAACAGGTTGTTCTTGCTCCGAGAGCGAAACGGTGATAAAAGAACAGGTTTTAAAAGAACAGCACATCTCTAAATCATACCATTGTCGTTTTGATTCTTTGGATCACCTACTGACATCTTGAATCTCGCATTTCCTTCAATAGTGTGTTTATCATGTAGCGTAACTCTTCCTGTCGCGTAATGTTTTTATTTCTGCTGTGATTTCTGTTTTATTGTCGTAGATTCAGCACGTGTCTTTATTGCGTAGATTAACACAGGTCGTACTACTGTTTCGTATATTGCTATGATCACATTTTAGTAGCCTCATACATAAAATAATAATTGTTAATAATTTATAACATAACCAACAATACAGAAATTTATTGTAAAAATGTCCAGAAGATGTAATAATTTAGATTTTAGATTTGTCATAAGTAACAAACATTCTAAATAATTGACAGATGATGTGATTAGAATAGCATTATTTTTGTTTAAAACAAATTAAAATAAAAGTAGGCTTAGCATTTCACGCAACTAAAGTAAAACACTGTAAAAGAAATAAAGAAGATGGGGGGGGGCAGCTTCTTTAAGAGTCCGTTGTGTTTTCGAAGCTCCTTCAATAAATAATATTTTATGTGCGAATAAATACCCAAGTTTACCAAAAATTGTGTTTTTATTGAAAGCGTGTGCCCAAGGTGATTTGTGAAAGTTTTTCCATTGTATTGAGCTTCCGCAAGTGGTAGAACGAAGCATCAATTGGTCAGAGTACATCCCAGAGTATTTCACAGTGGTTTTATGGAGGTCGAGTTAGCTTTGTAAGTGCACTTTGAAGTGACAAATCTAAATACCTAAAAAAATTTTTGTAAATTATCTTTTGTATTGGAATTTGCTAATGCTGTGTTTTAAGTCATCCCGTGCTCTACCTACAAAATTTTAAGCTTGAAAAATTCGCCCTTACTTGCCTTTTAAACTGGCTTTGATTAACTTCTAATACCGTCTTAGATTCTTTCTCAATACTTATTTGAGTCGTCTCTTGTTAAAATGCGGATCGAGAACGTTGATTCTCAATTCTATACAGTCCTCCTCGCATAACACGATTTAAGTACGACGGTTTGCTACCCCAGAGATGCAGAGACAAATTTACCACTTAAACCTTTGTACGTGTTGGTAAAATCACAGTTAACTGCGAGAATTGTAGCTGTTTCTAGTTTTGATCCACAAAATCGAAATATATTGCCGTGGATATTCACCTTATACTTTTATTATCACCCAATAATTGACGAAACCTTTATATACTCGTAGTGACTGGACAAAAATAAATACACTGGTGTTACGTATTAATTACGTGCTTGCATAAACGCATTATCTGTCGACACATGTGAGAACGCTGATAATGGGTTTATCTTATCTTACGGATGTCCCACGTAATTGTTATCACTAGTTCAGTTGCATCGCAGACTTCGTGCTTAGAACATTGTACTTTTTGCTTTGTAACCCGTAAGGTAATAAATTGAATAAAAAAGATTTTTTTTATTATCTTTCGTCAATCAATAAACATCTCTGGCGCAGTCGTACGGATAGTAGAAAATTACCCCAAATTCGCGTAATTTTGTGTGTTAACACTTCGTCTACTATCGAACAAAATCCAACCCGGTTCCAAGTGAAGACTGGACATCGCTTCCAAGTGGACCAGCCCAGCCGAAGACAAGCATCGCCGAAGCTAAGCAGCACAACCCCGCAACGCAGAGGACAAAAATCGCCGAAGCCGAGCAATACAGCACCGCGACGCAGAGGACAAGAATCGCCGAAGCGGAGCATCCAAACAGCAATATGAAAATTTGCCTGCTACTAATGTAAGTCGCTAATCAATTTGCAGCAAGAAGATAAAATTTTAGAATTAAGTTTTGCCATTTAAAACAAAGTGAAATAAAATTTAAACTACTGCTAAACCTTAATAATAATATAGTTTTAGCTCTGATTTTGGCAAGTGCTACCTTGTGATCTTAAAATTCTCAGGAGAATTTAGATCTAAAGATACTCTTGCGAAAACTAAGGAGAACGCTTAATATTTTAAAACAATACTCCCGTTTCACATAAGCGAGACTACAGGTGTCCGTTGACTTAATTTATGCCTGTATACTCTTGTGAAACAATAAATTAATTAATAAATGCGCTAAATAAAAATCCATGTCTGAATTTGAGGAAACCCTGGCCAATCAACTAGCCAACCTTGCTATAAATCCATTTGCAATTCCTAACACATCCACGCAACCAAACCTGCCGATACAACAAACACCTGCTGTACAACAGAATATACTCGAACGACAAAACACAAGAAGAATGGCAGTACCAGCTTTCCATTTCGAATATTTAAAGACCATTCCCGAGTTTGGAGGAGATCCTACTCAACTTGCAAGATTTTTCAAAGCAGCCGATCTCATCTACAATCAATTTTCAACTGCCAACAATGAAGATTACATCAATCATCTTCTGTTATCCGGCATCGAAAGCAAACTAACCGGACAAGCCGTATTAGTAACTGCAGGATATACCATCGGAAGTTATAAAGAACTCAAAGAAATTTTAAAAAACAATTTTGGCGACCCAAGATCCGAAGACAGCCTTCTTCAAGATTTACTACACCTCAGACAAGGAAATTCGGCATCACCTAAACTACCTTACATATACTTACCGGAACTCAACGCAAAACTCATGATTGACACTGGATCTATGAAAACATTGTTAAATCCCGCTTTCGTACACAAGTATTACTCCGAATATATTTACAACGAACCTTTCCAAATTAGCACTGCACATGCAACGTCAATTCATGATGAAGTAGCTAATATACCATTACCAAGATCCTTCAAGACAAATCAAATGCACAAAATCTACTTATTCAATTTTAATGACAACTACGAAGGACTCATTGGACTCGATTTGTTAAAACAATTGAACGCAAGAATCGATTTATCTACTAATCCGCTAATTACAAGTAACTGTACTTTGCCACTCCATATTCAACCATCAGATGATGAAAAAATACCTACAAGGAAACAGGATAAATTCGAAATAAATATTCCACCTCGATCAGAAAGTATAATTCGACTACCCACCGACAGCCAACTAAAAGAAGCACTATGTGAAAAAAGAAACTTTGGACCAGATTTAATAATCCCAGAAGCATATGTCAAGATTGAAAATAACGCATTTTTGACTACAGTTATAAATACACGAAACGAACCAATTCAACTTAATTTAAAGAAACCAATTCAATTACAACCAATAGTTGAACCTAAGACTATCGAATTAAATCATATTAGTACAAAAGATGTCAAAATCAAATTACGAGAAAACTTAAACAATTTAAGAACAGATCACATGAATGACGAGGAGAAAACGTTAATAACGAATTTATGTGAGGAATACCGAGATATATTTTATTGCAAAGACATTCCATTATCATTTACTAATAAAATTAAGCATAAAATTCGAACAACTGACAATGAACCCGTATTTACGAAAAATTATCGTTATCCATACATTCATAAAAAAGAAGTTCAAACTCAAATGGCCAAAATGTTGAAGGACAACATTATCAAACCTAGCGAATCGCCTTGGAATGCACCCATATGGATTGTACCAAAAAAATTGGATGCATCAAATCAACAAAAGTGGCGAATAGTAGTGGACTATCGGAAATTGAATGAAAAGACAATTGAAGATAAGTTTCCTATCCCCAATATCAACGATATATTAGATAAACTAGGACGAAGCCAATATTTTACCACGCTAGACCTAGCTTCAGGCTTCCATCAAGTGGAAATTGACCCGGAAGACAGAGAAAAGACTGCCTTTTCTACAGATGACGGACATTTTGAATTTTTACGCATGCCCTTTGGCCTTAAAAACAGCCCAGCTACGTTTCAAAGGATTATGACCAACGTGCTAAAAGGACTAACAGATAGCCAATGCTTAGTATACTTAGACGACGTTATAATTTTTTCTACCTCACTTCCAGAACACATTACTAGATTACGTAACGTATTTAATAGAATCAGAGAAAACAATTTGAAAATTCAGCTAGACAAAAGTGAATTCCTACGTAAAGAAGTAGCATATCTTGGACATATAGTAACACCACAAGGAGTTAAACCAAACCCCGACAAAATAAAAGCCATACAAAATTATCCAATCCCAACAACCCAGAAAGAAATCAAAGGATTCCTTGGACTTCTGGGATATTACCGAAAATTCATAAAAGATTTCGCTAAAATGACTAAACCTCTTACGAACTGTCTAAAGAAAGGTAAAAAGGTAGAACACACCCCAGACTTTGTAAAATCATTTCAAAGTGCACAAAACATACTACTAAATGACCCGATACTTCAATACCCGGATTTTGATAAGCAATTTATTCTCACAACCGACGCATCCAATGTCGCCCTTGGAGCAATTTTATCTCAAGGTACACCTGGAAAAGACCTACCAGTAGCATACGCATCTAGAACCCTCAACGAAACGGAGCAAAGGTATTCGACCATAGAAAAAGAATTACTCGCTATAATTTGGGCAACCAAATATTTCCGCCCTTATCTTTATGGAAGAAAATTCACCATTGTTACAGATCACAGACCACTCATTTGGTTAAATTCACTTAAAGAACCCAATTCTAAACTAACACGTTGGAGACTCAAACTGGAAGAATATAATTACGATATTATTTACAAAAAAGGAACCAAAAATTCTAATGCTGACGCTCTCTCTCGCATACAAATTAATCCCATTACACATACAACAAATATTTCTATGATAGCAAATGAAGACGAAGAACTCGACCAACTCCTGGACGAAATTGTAAACAGTGAACGCTTAAACACACCTGAACCGCGACCTGTAATAAATCGACCCGCAAGAATACCAACACCAATCGATCTCGAAGAATTAATACCTATAACAAGAATCCAACAACCAGAAGACACAGATTCAAATACACAACATACCCAGGAATCATCGACACCTACAATACCTATTTGTGAGGATGCCCTGGAAACGAAAGAAAACCAAATAATATTTCATATGGTTCACGACGAGCCATCGACCCCAAAAATTAAAATGCAAGAAGGACACAAGATTTTGAATGTGGAAATAAATACAACAAATCCTCTGTCTACCCTACGAAAAATATTTTTAGAATTTTGCAAACCCGACACATCGTACTACCTGTTCTTTCCAGAAGATGAATTATACAAGATTACATGCCGATTAACAATCGAATTGTTCAGTGTAAACAAACCAAGATTATTTAGATGTTTAAATAGAGTTAAACATATTATCGACAAAGAAGAACAATATGGACAAATAAAACTGTACCACGAAGGAAAAACTAATCACCGTGGAATTCAAGCAACTTTATTAGCGTTAAAGCGTAAATTCTATTGGAAGAACATGGAAAAAACAATCTCAGACTACATTAATAACTGTGCAGAATGCAAAAAACAAAAATATGATAGACAACCTACTAAAGCCCCTTATAATGTCACGGACACTCCGGATAAACCGATGCAGGAATGCCACATAGACATATTTTATATCGATAATAATATGTTCTTAACAATTATCGATAAACTTTCAAAATTTGCACAAGTATATCACCTGAAAGATCGAAACAACGTAACCATAGTTCGGAAAATAACAAAATTTATATCACAATATGGTACACCAATAAAAATTATAGGAGACGGAGAATTTAACGGAATAATAATACAAGAACTACTTGCTTTTCACAAAATTAATTTGCACATTACAACGCCTGGACATCATGAATCCAACAGTCCCATCGAAAGACTACATTCAACCCTGATAGAGCACTATCGATTATTGAAAAGTCGACATCCTAAGGAAGAACCTAAAACTTTAATGCGATATGCCATAATCGCATACAATAACACTATTCATACAAGCACCAAAATGACACCCCACGAATTACTTTTCGGACATACTATGTCACAGGATCCCTTTTCAGCTGATTTTGAACAACAACGAGTATGGTATTACACCGCTAATCACACTGAAAAAATGAAATATTTATATGAACAAATTAAAAGACAGCAACAGCAATTAAAAGAAAATTACATTTTAAAATTGAATGCAAAAGAAAATAGAAAACACTCCTACCAAGTTGGACAACAAGTTTTACTAAAAACCGATTCCCGAAGAGGAAAAGCCAAACCAAAATTTATCGGACCCTACGAAATTATATCTATAACGCCGCATGATGTATGCACACTTAAAAATAATAAAGGAACAAGACAGGCACATGTCAACAATTTACGACCCTTTGTTACAGATTCCTCTGCTTTAGAATCTGCTACCCCGCAGAACCAGGATTCACGAACCTCAAAAAACAATCCAGGTCTTTACTTCAACAGACTTGGTACAGCACAAATAAAAAAGGACCAATCTACCCTCATTAAGACTATCGATTGTTCACCTTTATTAATCGAATATGAAAAACTAAAAGAAAATGTAAATTACCTCAAAAAACCATTAGAATCGGAAAATCATGGACCCATATATAAATTAGAAAGTCATAAATATCTGCTCGTTTTGGAAAGTCTATTAATAGAAATTCAAAAGAAAATTGAACATTTGTTTCCCAATCACGTTCGGAAAGTCAAAAGAGGAGCAATAGACGGTTTAGGAAGCCTAATCAGCTTTATTACTGGTAACCTCGATGCTGAAGACGGAAAAAGAATAGATCAAGCCTTAAATTCCCTTCAAAAGAATCAACATAAATTAGAAGAGATCACAATACTCCAAACGTCATTGATGACCCAAGCTATCGACAAGTACAATCAAACATTATTTAAATTAGAAACTAACCAGAAAATTCTCCAATTTCGACTTCTACAAATTGAATCAGCCATCAAAACTACAGCATTACACGATATCGAAAATTGTGCACTAATTAATCTCCATTCGGTACAACTTCAGTTGGCCACTTTATTGAATCTTCTGTTAGAAATTCTGGATACGCTTGAAGAAGCAATCACCTTCGCTAAATTAAATATTTTACACCCTTTTATCGTGGAACTTAAGGATTTACGATCTGAACTTGAATTTATCTCAAAACAACATATACCATACAGACTCCCATATGAACCTTCGATTGATCTTAATGAATACGATCATTTAATCGACGTAAAGGCATATAGAAAAGGAACTAATTTAGTCTTCATACTCGAAATACCTCTGAGTGCTAATGACACTTACGACTATTATCAATTGATTCCCTTACCAATACCAAACAACAACACTTTCCACATGATAATTCCTTCAAAACCATACATCCTATTCAATAATAAATTCAGTGTAACAATTAATAATATGTGCACATAAGTGAAACAAGGCCTCTATTTCTGTGAAAACGTTGATCAAGATTTAGAAAAAGACGAAAGATGTGCGGTTGATCTTCTTAATTTTAAGGGAACCACAGATCGTAAAATCTATAGATTTAAGTTAAATACAGTTAAAATGCATAAAATAAGTAATAATGCCTGGTTATTGATCACTCCTAAAGAATTAATATTCGATGTAAGTTGCAGTAATAATAGTCCCTACAAACAACCTCTTTTTGGAACTTATTTAATACAATTGCCGAAAGAATGCAAGGTAACCAATCATGAATATACCTTATCGACAAATAATTATAAGAATGAATTTATTCGAAATGTATACACTTAAAAATTACTTTCCAGAAACACCTACCATTGAATTAAAACAAATCGATTTAAATGATTTTCAGTCAATAAAAAATCAATTCACTCAATTATCTAAAGAAATTGTCCACAATGACTATGTACTGCCAACGCATTTCGGAATAAGCTCTTTAACACTTGTAGTTATATTTTTGTTTGCTTTTGTTATGTTTAGTATAATATTATATTGTAAACGTAACTGCCTCTTAGACAAGTTGACCAACATCATAAATAAATCGAATCCAAAAGAGATTCCTTTAGAACTGCAAAAATTGAAAAATCCTATTCCATAGATGATTTTCCAATCTCGGTCGGGAAGTGTTACGTATTAATTACGTGCTTGCATAAACGCATTATCTGTCGACACATGTGAGAACGCTGATAATGGGTTTATCTTGTCTTACGGATGTCCCACTAATTGTTATCACTAGTTCAGTTGCATCGCAGACTTCGTGCTTAGAACATTGTACTTTTTGCTTTGTAACCCGTAAGGTAATAAATTGAATAAAAAAGATTTTTTTTATTATCTTTCGTCAATCAATAAACATCTCTCTGGCCAACTTCCCGCTATACATAAAATATGGGCTATATGTACTTGCGTTATATAACTGTAAATGCTAAAAAAAATATAGGGATATGCTTCGTTAATCAAGGTATTACAAGCACATAATATTTATGTTGTAACAACTTTATGACGGTTTAGCATGACACTCAGTAAGTCAAATTTTGTATCTCAGGGTTCATACATAACAAATTTAATAAAAATTGTACGAATTATGTAATCGCAAACAACAATTTTGTATCTATTTCGTGCGTTCACGAGGAAGAAAAGAGAAAAGATCAAAGGAATGACTTCTTACGTTAATTACTACGAACTGTGCGTCTTAAAAGGAGCCATTAACAATTTTTGAGAACACATAATTTCGCGAGGCAAAAAAAAATATTGTGCCTACCGTGTGCTACGCCACTGCCTAAAAGCACTCCACTGTTGGTAAATGTGGAACCCGTTATTTAGTCTTGGACCTGCATCTTTCGGTAAAATGGTCCGTGCTGGTGCTCTGTCTTGCTGTGGACGGTTCATGTACTGCGGACACCATTTCCAAGATACCCAGAAACTACCAAACTCTGCTTACAATTCATGCCAGGCTAGCTTTCGTTGTCTTCTACTTATACCGCCTCATATGCCCAAGTTCCTGAAATATAAAGAGTAATGTCTTTCAAACTGCTTTAATTGACACATAAATTCCTTATTTAACTTGAAAGGTATCAATTGTTCCGTATTTTTAAATATAGCAATATACACAGGGTATTTAAAATACGTTTGGATATTATACTCACTTATAGATCTCATCAATACAAACCGAAAACCCCTAGTAAAGATTGGTTCAAAAATGAACCGTTTTCGAGCTATGCAGTTTTATAAGAAAATAAATATTGCTCGTTATTTCTATAAGTTCTCAGCATTTTAGAACAAATAGCCGTGTAAGTAAATGATTTTAATTAGACGTAATTAAAGCAGATGATCTACAGGTCTTCCTTCCATTTGTACACATGCTTCGCATCTCCGTAAAAACGAACGCCGTATTCTTTCAAAGATATCCGGATTCATATGAACAGCCTGGCAGGCATGTTCTATTCGATTTCGCAATTCTGTTAAATGATTCACAGGGCTTGAATAAACTAACGACTTTAAATTCTCCAAATAGAAAGGCCGAGGGGACTGAAGTCAGGAGATGTAGGTGGCTGCACAACTGGACCCCTTCGCCCTATACACCTGCCGTTGTAATTTTCGTTTAATAAATTTCTGATCATGATTGAAAAATGTGCAGAAGCCCCATTGTGCATCAACCACACATTCATTCTATGAACGAGAGGTATATCGTCTAACAACAGTGGCAAGGTATAACTCAAAAAGTCAAGATACAATTGGCCAGTCACACGGTTCAGAAGAAGGTCTTTTATATGGTCTCCAAAAACACCAAGCCAAACGTTGTTTGAAAATTGTTATCGATGATTCGATTCGGTAATAGCATGAGCGTTTTAATCTGACCAAACTGGTTTGGAAATTAAAAATTTAATTTCTTGTGAAACTGGCTTCGTCAGTAAATAAGACTTCACTAATAAATGTTGCGTTTTTCACAAGTAATGTCAGTGCCCATCGTCACAATAAGAGCGTGTACCCATTGAATATAGTATGGGTACAATTACTGTTTACTATTTCGACACTTATATTCGCTTGAAGACATTTCTTATCTCATACATTTATAAGGTACAAAAATTAAATGACAAGTTGACCACTGTCCAGCTGAACCACAACACAACACAAATACAGGAGAATCCTTGATTTGTGAAATTAAATTTAAAACAATAGTATCTTGTTTTCTAAATTGAATTTTTTGAATCAAAGATTCTCCTGTAGGTTCAGCTTGACAGTGGTCAACTTGTTATTTAATTTTCGTACCTCATAAATGTATGAGATAGGAAATGTCGCCATGCGAATATGTGTCGAAATAGTAATAAAAATGTTTTCTTCTTTTCTTACATTATAATTAACGATAAACACTTCTATTACATTAACCAAAATGTCACATGAAATAACCTAACTTCATGACACATTGTTTTATGCCTCCCTGGATTACATTGAAAAATGTATTTTGGGTTGCATAACTTTGTTCGCGGCATTAAAAATCAGAGTATAGTACTTGGTACACAAGCTGGCAGTTAGATTACTAAATTTTATTTTATAGTAGAAGTTGTCAAGGTATTAACGGCATGAGTATCCAATCCTTTCCTTTTTCATCCACCAACTCACGCCATCTATCTTTTGGTTTATTTCTGCAACATTGCTATCTATAGTGGGATTGACATTCTTGGTAGTAAAAGACATGGAAAATGTAATCATTTGCATTAGGGGATATTAAAACGGATTCTCTTCAAAATAAAATAGAAGTTGCTGACTACATTTGTAAAAGTACAAACCCAGAACTGTCACACTTATGTGAATATCTTTTCATACTACTTGCGAAAGTAGCTGTCTGTATTTCAATATTTCCTTAGTATTTATTTAGTTTATTTCAGTTGCATACCCATCTTTAGAATGGGGGGGCAACCCCACGAGCGGGGTGGAAAATGAGCTTGCACAAGCCACCTGCCGGATTCCCGTATGCATGCGGCGCGGCGGGGTGACTTATTAGTATTCCGACGCTGTGATACATGACCACATTTTATAGAGTGACCCGCCCTAGTTGTTAATTACTGTTGTTAATAAATCTCCATTTCGCGCCTACAGCTACTCCTGTTACACAAAGCTTTTGAGCACAGCGCCTACAGCACGTTTTCCCATTTTTAATAATATTAGCGCATTTGTGGGGCCCGTGTATAAACTGTCGGTGCGTGATAACTGACCTAAATAAATGGGATTTATGCCCGACTTTGAAATTTTTTCCTGCAAGCCAGCCAAGCCATTAAAGCTCGGGTGCATCGACCTGGCTATTAGAAAGCCACATAGAGATAATTTCGTAAAAAAATTGGAAAGCTGGGCATGTATAAAGGCTCTTTATGGTAGAGCTGTCGATATCATAATTGCGCAACAAACCACAAAAGTTGCTTTTGTGTCCCGTAGTTTATAAATGGCAGGTAAAAAATTTTTAATTAACAGAAACCACAGAAAACGTTTTTAATAATTGAATTAAATATACACAGAAAAGACAAAAAAGATACAACTGAATAATCTTCTAAAAAAATATGGGTTAAAGCACAAGCAAAATATTGTAGTGGTCCCAATTTAAGATTTGCTAATTATTTATATAAATAATTTTTTCTAGGTATGAGATTATTTTTGGATAAATTAATTAATTAATAATTTAAAAGTACAACGATGAATTTGTGGAGTAAAAGAATAACATATACAGTGTGGTCCATTAAGTGTGCAACAAATGGGAATTTTGTTTATTAGTTGTACAATCGAAATTTAAATATTGCCAAAAGTTAGTGCATGTTTGATAACCATATCAGATGCCATTAGAATGGCTTCAAGTCAAACAATATACAGGGCAGGACAAAAAATATAAAATTTGTTCAAGAACAAAGTTACCTTATTTCAAAAAATATAGCAAAATTTTATTGAGAAAAGTTGTTTAGAATTACCAGCTATGCTCAAATACAAAGTCACGGCCTCCTATTAAAATTTTGATTCTTTTTTGGAAAATTTTGTATTACCTCCGTATGATACATATTTTTATTATTTTGATTTTATATGTATTTAAAGTAGCCACAACCACATCCCTTTTAAATAACTTTTAGCAACTTGAAGCGTATTTGTAAAATTTACTTGGATTTATATTTTTTTAGGTAAGCGTCCACTTCATGTTTGTTGCAACGATATTTAACGGAACTTTAGAATTTCGCAAATATTCTTTTTAACAAGGCAAATGCTTTACTAATAATAATTTACCTATGAAAAACTCTTAATAAAATCAGAATAATAAAAATATGTATCATACGGGGATAATACAAAATTTTACAAAAAAAAAATCAAAATTCGAATAGGAGGCCGTGACTTTGTATTTGAGCATAACTTTTTATTCTAAACAACTTTTCTCAATAAAATTTTGCTATATTTTTTTAAATAAGGTAACTTTATTCTTGAACGAATTTCATATTTTTTATCCTGCCCTGTATATTGTTTGACTTGAAACCATTCTAAGAGCATCTGATATGGTTATCGAACATGCACTAACTTTTGGCGGTATTTAAATTTCTGTTTTACAACTAATAAAAAAAATTTCTATTTGTTGCACACTTAATGGACCACACTGTATATTCGACAGTTAAAATAATGAATAAGAGATTGGATACTAATACTGTTAAATAGTCAATATTTAATCAGAAAGGGTCTGGCATATGAATTCATTTGGATGAGTTAGTTGACGGTATAATTATAATTATATGGCTCAGAATTCTTATTAATTGATAATTGAAATAAGCTATAGGAGAATGAAAGTGAAAGAAAGACTCAAATGATTATTTGAAAGAAGTCGATTATAGAGTGTCCTAATAAAATAAATTATATAAAAATTAATCCGGAAGGTTAGTTGGAAAAAATTTGATATAATATTTATTGCCAGGGAAAATAGGGGAAATTAAAATAATTTTTTTTTTCTAAAAATGTAACATATTATGTTTATAGTAAAATAAAATTTAAAGAATAAAATTCCTTTAATAAAATGGTATTTATTGCCTGGTTGCTGTGTTAAAGGGTTTGATTAATTAAAATCAAGTAAAGGAAGAAATAAAGTGAATTTTAGAATATACTGAAGAATAAAATGGTTAATAAACGGTACAAAGAAGAATAAGAACATCTAATAACAATAAAATAGTATACATGGAATAATGCAGTGGATTTGGATAAACTACATATAAGTCAATGTTAGGTATACTTTTTTGGAACTTCATATGAGTGTCAAGTAAATACATCTACAATTAAGCTGAAATTGGATGCATACTTCTTGCGAATGAGCGTTTGGACTGCGACGAGCTTGTAATCAGGTGGATTTCTGTAGCTGATTTGGATTTGACTTGCGTGGCATCAGTGTTCTGGTGTGACATCTGAATTGTCCTGCAATAATTGGATTGAATTAAAAGGGAGAGCAGTTTTTGGATAGCTAGTGGCTTAGTAGCTGTTACAAGGGGGACCGTTCCAGTAGACTGGGATTGTTTGCAGTAGTTGTGTCTGAATTGGAACTATACAGGAAGTGATCAGCATATGCAGCTGAAGTTGAATTGGATCAGGCCTGCAGAGGAGTGATTATTTGAAGTTAAATATCTTCAGTGTGTAGGACATCTCAGCAGGTTGGTTGCAGCTTTTACCGCAGGTGTGGGCCAAGTCATTTACTTGGCAGTTCAGTCGGTGCAGTGGAGGCAGCTTGTACGAAAACTGGACCGGAGCATTGAGCTGACGTATTAAGTGGAATTTGTGACAAATATATGTAAATCAAACATTAATAAGTTCCTAATATTGAATGAATCGCATATTAGACAGAACTACTTACTTTAATAAATATATGAAATAACAATAGGTGTACCAGATATCATTTGGTTGACATTTTACTTTCATTAATTATTTGACTTTGACAGTTGGATAAATGTCATAAGATTTCTATATAATTTCATTGTACTAATCAACTATCACAAATAACGAAGTGTCAATGCATGAACCTAAACTGAGTGTAGCGTCTTTGTTCTCATAGAGCTAGCAAAAGACAAATAAACTAAAATAAGAATTTAATAAAAGGGCATATATTTTACATTAATTTATCTAAACAAAATTAATGTCATACAAGCTTATATAGTCTTTGATTTAATTAGATGCGTTAAACTAAATAGCACCGTAATGAAGTGCAAACGAAAGAAATTAGGGGCAGCACTGTGGAGCTATTACAATATGTATGTAACATATATAAATGAACTAAGAAGGACATGACAATAATATAAAATAAAACGATACTGAAAGTAGACATGGAGAAGAAAAAAGAAAGTGTTACCGAAATTTATGGTAAAATGCAGCAATAAAATGTGTCCAATATCAATGTCTGAACTTGTTAATAACGTAAACAACTAGCTCATACCATGACCCTGGCCATAAAGAATGCTTAGTAAATTTCCCTAATAGTTCTGTAATGCTAACTGGGGCTTCGTAACAATATCAGGTTTATATTTAATTTGGAAAATGCCCTTGTAGCATTATCAAATATGCCCTTGTAAATGGTAGCTGCTTATATGGGGTCCAGGGCCTGATTACTCTGACTGACTCAAAAGAACAAGTTTTAACAGAAACATTTATTACCTATTATGTACATGTAATAACTTAAAAATAAATTATATATTGAATTAAATACAAAATAATTTGCTTTGCGTGAATCCTTGGTTAATTATTGGATGTGTAGGCTGCCCTTCATACACCGGTGTAGGATCGTGGTGTTCACGTCGCCAGGTTGTCGGAAAATCGAGGGTTCTCACGTTTACGTTGGCAGTCCTGTAATCCCAAAACAAATTAAAAATGACAGTTTAGTACTCATGTAAATAAACGGGAGCTTTGTAATTATTTCAACTATAAAGTGACTTGATTGAAACTCCGAGTTGTTTAATCTGTGTTAATATCTATACCAGTGCACGTTTTAGTGATAACCAGGAAGTGCATTTAGCCTTTGACCTGAGGTCGAATTCTTTCTACTGTTATCTGCGCTCCGGCACGTGCGGAGGTCATATACACAACGAAGATATTTTAACAAGGTCGGTGACTTTTGAATTCTGCAATACTTTAAGTAACCCCGCGTAAAATAATGGACTGGTTTTGTAATTTTCAATTCTGTGATTCAAAAATGATTTTTACTTTAATGTACTCGGATGTACCCT
Organism: Agriotes lineatus; assembly: GCA_940337035.1. Lineage (NCBI taxonomy): Eukaryota > Metazoa > Arthropoda > Insecta > Coleoptera > Elateridae > Agriotes > Agriotes lineatus. Next base: position 3,231,916 of record OW679198.1, on the reverse strand, counting down.
TGAAATTAACTGTACTTTGGCAGGTCTTTCGTGACTTTACTAGATTCGAGTTTATTGCTATTTCAGTGCTCTCCGTAGTTATACTGGAATGTTAGTTTTATTCTTACGGAATAAATCCAATTGAAACTCGCCGATATTCCAGCCAAGCTTAATTGTGATTTATTTGTCCAGTGAGATCGCCTGGATCGCTCGCCCACGAAACTAAGTTATTTCGATAACCAAATATAATCTTAATTTCGTATGCGAACACTCGTGACGAACGCGACGGAATTGTAAGAATAAAAATTTGCACAATCCGATACCAGATTTATGCGAAATAAACTTGTTATTTACAATTTACAAATCAATCCTAATAAACGCAGTCCGATTCCAGAAATACGTTTATATAGGCGGGTACCTGGGGGAGATCGAGTTACTATTTTCGAAATCTTCCGGTCGGTTTCTGGTGTCGGAGACGCGGAATCTTCCGCGGCCGAAGCCGCTGAAGGCGGCTGGAAGCCGGGTTAGTTTCTGGTGACCATCTCCTCGAGCTCGCTACGCGATCTGGTTTTATAGCTTATCGCGTTCCCTCCTCTCGTATCAATGTGCGCGTTCGTTTCGTTTGCGCACAGCGAGGAGCTGGTGCAACTCGAGCGCGAGCTGAAACTTTCCGATTGTTGCAAACCTATTGTTGCGGCGTTTTAAATGCTCTAATATTATATATTATAACAAAATGCATTTAAAACCAGAGCGAAACGTTACAGTTCTAATTAGTAGTAATCCAATAGATAAGGACTCCATAAATGCAGAATACAAGATGAGTTTACAGAGACGGTGCAGATAAAAATATTTAATTTTATAAGTTCGTAAGAATCAATTGAGCGAAGTAGTAAAAACCCTAAATAAAATCATCTTTACCAGGTGCTCCAAAACAACCCATTCACATGACATCCAAGATATCATATAATCGTATCAGGAGAGAAAAAAATATTAGCATAATCTCTGGGTGGCGCATATACAGTGCGTCTCACTTTAGACGGTGCCACCCCAGTATTTTTTTTTATATATCATCGATTTAAACTGTTTCTTTTTTCTGATTATACCCCTCTAAATTCTACTTTTAAGGTAAGTTCCTTTTTGATAAAAATATCCCTATTTTTATCAAAAAATTTTGTTAATAAAAGGTTTTTCAGAATCGTTCAAATTCAAATAAGCTAAATCCGAATTTCCTTAAAAACCAAAATTTTTGAAAAAGGACACCGTGTGATTACGGGACTGCTACGACCTATGCATCTTCCCGGAAAATGCTCATTTAACGATTCTCTAACCATAACTGCATAATTGATAGTACATTTCCTGCCGCACTGCAACTGGAAGATCATGTAATGCATCCCATAAATCGTTATTTAAAATTTTTGGGAGATTATAATTTTTGTAACCAAATATTGGATTTTGCTTATTTTAACGATTCTGAACAACTTTTATTCACAAAATTTTTTGAAAAAAAAATCCTAATACGACTTCTCCAATTTTACTGGTTATTTTAAATAGGCTAGCATTTTACCGTGAAGGGAAAGTAACACACCCTAAAAGTAGTATTTAGTGAGAGGTATAATCATACTAGAACGGTGCCGTCTAAAGTGAGACAAACTGTATACCAGTAAACTCACTTTTTCATGATGCTTAACAAACATAGCATAAACTCAGAAAATACCCAAAACAAATAATATCTGGCATACTATAGAAGGTTATTTACTAACTATAAAGTTACAATAACGTTAACTTGGCACTAATGGTTGCATACCATATACAGAAGTCTCAATCAGTGCTTTAGGTTCTACGATGAATAATCTCCACGATGGGCACGCTTTAATAATACACGCATTGCTTTTGTGACAGGCATCGTGAGATGCGATACCAGGTGCGCGAAAAATTTAAGCAATAAATTGAAGCGGAACTTGACCTGTTCCACCTGACCTCACTGACAGTGATTAATAATCGATTTGTATATCTGTGTATTGTAATATTCAGTTGTAACAAAATTCGGTTAAGTTTTGAACTGGACCCAACGAGCGAGAGTTTCTGTCAGCGTATCTCCGCGACACCCCGACGACAGCAACAGGCAGCTCTCGCAGTGATGTGCTTTCTGGCGCGCAAATTAAGTGTTACTGCCAAGTTTGAAAATCTATCGGCGAGACATCGCCAGAGCAAACTTCGAGCTTGTAACCAGGTTAGCAAAAGTGAAATAGCCACCGAAGCGGCAATAAACCATCGCCATCGATAGTTGCTATTTCAGGTTGCGCCAATGTGGGGCATCACCAGAGTACTACAAGTGCTGGCTTAATCACTTCCTGGACTGATTTATCCGCAGCTAGCTGATTGCGCGTATCAATTAATAGAGCAAGAACCTTTCTTTGTGCTGGTACAGAACCTTCAAGTTTTGCGCAGTCAACATAAGACTTGTGTCGAAAATAAAGACTGGAGCAAGCAGTTTCAGGTGAATGGCATTGAACTTTGAAGTATTTGAGATCGGGGCGCCCGTTCTTTTTTAAAACAACCTTCGAGTGACGTTTAACTTTATGATTAAGGAGAACTTATTTTATCAGTCGATTTAACGTTATTTCAAATAGCAGTGATTGTAGAACTAGCTTTTGCGCGTTGATAACCCTTTCTTATAGGTAACAATTCTATGTAGAAAGACCATTTATTATAGGAGCTGGCTTCGATTGGCTATTGTTTTATGTGTGTATTGAGAATTCGTTTTTTTTTCTTCCTATTATTATAGGCCAGCGGTCTGTTATAACCACAAAGTGGTTCTATGAGCCCTCTTTGCCCTTAGGCCAATTAGGTGGCTAGCTTTGCCCGTCGAAAGTGAGGAAGAGTTCTTTTGTTAGGGGTTAACGACTACCACAGCTGTTAGTGTGGTAGCCGGGAAGGGTAGATTTTTTAAATCCGTCTATAGAGTCCGCATGGAAGCGAACTCGGGCTGGCCGCCTGGGGCGACTATTTACCCGCTGGGCGATCCGCTCGCCTTTATTAGGAATTCAATAGGCTATATTTATTGGTTTTACACTGAGTGTGAGAAAATTAACATTCATTTAAGTAGAAGTTAGTAGTATACATTTTCGGTTGTTACGAGCCCAAATTTAGTGAATATTTGTAGCACTGTCACATTATTTTTTCTTAACTACCAACTGGGATTAAGGTAAAGGGTGTCTTATAACTAAGCTAGCTGGCAATAGAAAGGGCTGATAATTTATAGAAATACAAAGGCGTTCGGCATGCCGTGCTACAATTTGACGTCCCAACGTAGGGTTACAGTAAACCAGTGCTACAAACTGACCTCAAATAGCTGCGGCAAGTGCTGAAATATCTCAGAAGAGGTTATCAGAACTTATTCGCGATCGCAATAGTTCCAACGTTTCTCAAGGATAACTCTAGAATGCAACACGTAGACAGAAGAATAACCTGAAGGTACTTCATACATCAACAAACTTTCAACATATAGCACGATGAACCTCGGGACCCTTACAGATGTGCCATAGCAGGAAAACGACACGAATATAAAACAAATAGTAGAAGAGAAAAACCACGTGAAGGTAAAGATAAACAAATTCTACGTGATCCTATTTCCCGAGAAAATTCGCTCATAACCAAAAGAAAAGCCTCCAACATGCGCGTCGTATAGTTTCAAATGTGAAATATAGAAAGCTGCCAATTCACCCAAAGAAAAACATTCCCACCCTAAAGCTGAGTAAATAAAGTTTTAGAATGAATGGTGTATCTAAACGAAATCAAAAATCACAAAAAACTGTTTAGGCAACCTGAAGTTTCCGGAGTTTCCGAAACTACAGTAAAGGAAAAACCAATAATATTACAATTTACGAGTAAGAGGATGAAGAAGAAGAATATGAACACAATTTCCGCTACATTATTATTTATCACTTTTGCTACCTTTTATTGCTAGCTAGCTCAATAGCAATGCGATTTCTCTTACCTTATTCTTTCATTCGTGGTTAGGGAGAGCCCATGTTGAAATGAACCAGAAGTTAGCATAGACTTGTGCTAAGCTGAAAAGATTCGCCCCAACAACTCAAACAAAAGGTAATTTGTTTACATAAAAATCAACAACCAATAACTAAACCATATTGCCTATTAAAAACGAATGCTAAGTAAAATTACCGTTATAACACGAATGTAGAAAGGAATGGTCATCTTTACTCTGCTCCAAAAAACTGTTTTCAAATTAAGGAACAGTAACGTCCATCTACGCTTAAAAGGCTGATCCTTCTACGCATTTATTTCAACAATAATTAAATCTATTGGCGAACAGATCTGTTGACTGCGCATTTATATTAAATAGTGATTAATTTACCCAACCGGGCGCTGCTTATATGGCTTGTTCGCGTTAATAACCTATGGCGCATACGTCAACTTCCTGGCATACCAAACAATAATATAAATTGCTATTTCCACAGCTGGTTGCTCACTGCGCATCAATAGAAAACCCACATATACGTATGTTAGCCAGCCAAGAATTATTTAGCTACCTTGAGTATTTATTGCCTGATATCGATAATGTAATACCTGGACTGTAGGGCCTCGTAGCCCTCAACGGCGATGTTTTTGCTATTGCGTCACTCTACGACGTTGCCGCTTCTTTTGTTGCTTTTCTGGTTCCAGCTTGTCAAATTGAAACATCTACGTGGCGCTTAACTGTTGCTATTTTCTTGCCTGCAGTCCTCCAGGACTCGTTGGAATTTTACGTTTTGTAGCATCTAGCTTGAAAACTAGATCACTCGGATCTCACTTGTGTCCACGAACAAACTAAATTTTCTCACAGAGCACAAAAACTGAATCATTTAGAAGTACTGTCTTATATTGCAATGGAAGTGGATTTCAGCCATTCTCGCCATGTTTCCAGTCTTCTAGATATCGTTGGAAATTTTTTGTAGTCTTTGAATGCTATCGCCGTATAGAAATTTAAATAGCCCACTATACACTTCATGATGTCTACCTGCCACCTGAGGAGTTCTTTGTTATTTTTCTTCGAAATGGTCTTTTCTTCTTGTTTCGCTTTTCGTGCACTTCTTCTTGTATTGCTTAATGTGGCAGTGTGTCTTTTCTGCAGTGGTTTGATTTCGTAGCATTTGTGGTTATGCTTGGAGAGTAGAGTGAATTATAATGGAGCTGTCTTCTTTTAGAAATATAAACCAGCCTGGTCATCGATGTGCTTTGTCCACATAGCAGCAAAATAGGTATTGATGTTCAAGCTTAAAGCAACCCTTCTGCAGTCATTCTCTCCGGTTTTTTCTCTTTCACGTTTGGGTAGGTAGGTGCTTCTCAGTGCTTGTGTTCTGAAAATTATCCCGAACTTTCTGTCTTTTGGATTACACCATCTTCTTAAGCGTTGGCAATTATTGCGTAAGCTGGGTTGCTTACGTTTCTATTTAAGGTGCCAGAAATTTTGAGCATCTTTGAGCATGTTGTTTTGGTAACTTTTAACACAACTCTGGCATCTCATTTTTTTTAATTTGGGGATTATGGTAAAAGTTTTTATTTCAATTTAAAAAGATTTATTTTCATGGTGTAGGAGTAGTTTTTTTTAGTTCATTTTGATGTACGCTCTAAGAGCCAACTTTATACTCTAAAATTACTTCTAAAATTTTTGCGACGTGTTGCAATCTGACTGGTTAAACCAGAATCTCCCGATATTTAAGAAGCATTTCTTCTCAATTAAGAAACTATTTAGTTCTCCTTGCACGTTATTTGACGTGTTTTCACAGCGTTTGTCTGTTATCTTTAAGTGGATTTTCAGTTTCAAGCAATCTTAAAATTCTACTACAGGTCACCTTTAAATGATTCTTCAAGTTACGTTGAATTGAGTCGTCTTACATCAACCAAAGTAGTACCAACGCTCTTTATTTTTCAGCTGTACGAGTACACTTAACGCTTTGGTGAAAAACCTTCACGTTATTGTCAGCCCCCCTGACTTTAGCTTTATTTGATTGGCTTATTTTGATAAAAATAGTTGCCTTTGGCAATATTCAGTTTAATAGTGAACGAATTAATTTTTGATTTCATGTGACAGCAACCTATCTATGGTCGCGCAGCCTACTTTCTCCTGTAGTAAAGTGCGTTTTACGGTTTCTGAATTATGTAGAGGCTTTTCTGTGGAGTGTGGGGGTTACAACATATTCATCTAAGAGGTTTGCTAATGAGTTTACGCTTACCTAGATTATAGAGATTTCGGCTTCGCTTAAGCGTTTCCGCACGTACTAATCAATTACATTTTTATCATTCTCTTTACATATCCGTATAGTTTTAAGATTGTTGCATAATAATGTAGATTGTAAATTCAGCCAAGTTCTGGTAATTTTTTATAATGGTTTTTCGGATCGTATGTTTCTGGTTTACGATTCCGCATGTAGGTTTCTTGGGATGGACTTCTTCAAAGCAGTGGGCTTTCAAATATAACCACTTGCTCAGGAGTCAGCTAGCAGGTTTCCTACACTCTTTGGAAAACCCAAAATATTGTATATACGTATTAGGTTAGTTCACTGTTAGTATTATTTTCAGAGAAACATTCTAAATTGCAGATAAAATAAGCTGTTTCGTATTTCTAATCTACTATTTCTAAAATACCAAAACGTTGATTTTCCTATACACATCTCCTAAATGGGATACATTTTGCCACTTACCTATGCATTTGAATTAAGCGATAGCTGGAGAGCTATAAAGTTGAAAACTACATACTATAGCACTTACGATGCATTATAAAAATCTCCAGTCTGTCAGAATGGCACCAATGTCTTTAATACATTTTTTATATGTTGACTAAACTATAGAAAGTAATTTTGAAGCAAATAGAGTCAAATAAATTTGCACATATAACATCTTGAGTATATATATAAAACTGCTTTTTAAGTAATTAGTTATTTCTTGTAAACCTTGCATGTTTACACAAACTGATGAAAGGTAGCCTAAGTGGATTGTTGTTAAAACAGTATAACATTACTTGTTCCAATATTTACAAACCTTGGCAGCTAATGTGAATATAATCCTAGTTAGACAAACTATTATAGTAAATAACCTGCAAAGACTAAAAGTTTCATATGTGGACTTAAGAAACGGTATCGATTTAAGACGAATTGTCAACTATCATAGAATTCCTGTAGCTATAAACGATAAAAGCGTGTTATGCTTTACGGCCGTTATTTTGTCTCGAAAGCGCAGGGCCATAAAGCCCTGCAATGTACACAATGCATAAGGATGTATTTCCGAGCTCCTTGCCCGAGAACTTTCCTCTTCAATATTAAACTTCATGGGTTCTCGTTCCTGGGATCAACTCCGCTCTGTCACTCAGGAACTGGAACCGAGCCGCAATCTTTGTTATCCAGGCTAATGCCGTTTGACAATGGCGTAATCCCTTAATCCCATACCCTATGGCCGCCGTCTACTCTCACCATAGATTTTCTTTATAAATCCACCGTTATAATAATGGCGCGTTCCGTTTTAATGCTCGCGTGCTTTTCTAATGTGCTCCCATTTTTGTTTTAGTACAACTTTGAATCCCTTGCTGTCAAGTGGACAGCGACTTTAATAATTATTCTTTCAGCTTTCTCCTCATTCTTGACAGCTGACGTCGCCAATGCATAATTAAGTTGTAAAGTGTTATTTTTGTTGATTTATTCTTCAGGTAGTATGTGCCCGGAAAGCACCATTTCCTAGCTTGTATGTCTGAAGCATTTGACCAAACATGAATTTGTCTAAATGACTGAAGTCATAAGTTCAAAATTGAATTTTAAGAACAACTCAATCTCAACAAAATACACAAGTAACCAAAAGTTTTAAAGGGTTAGTTTAATGTATTTCAATTGTGCGCCATAAGGCACCTCCTGTAGAGGGGAGATCAAACAAAACTAGGAAAAATATGGCAACTAGAGTTAAGAGTTCATTTCCAAACTTTTTATAATGATGCAATTTTAGTGCATTATAAGTAGCGTTTAGATTGATCTAAAAACCTATTCGACAACTTGACAATTGACAACAAATAGCTTCATTATAAAATATTGGTTCATAATAATTATTTTCCAATTTCAATATGCTTGTTTAAACCGATGTTCTAGCTAGATGGCTATCTAATCCTAAATACGGCAATTTCTAGTAGCAGTAATTGAAAAACAAATTTATGGTCTGCAATTACAATTACCAAATAATTTAAAATTGAATTACTGTTCATTTGAGTAATTGGAAAGCTGGCAACTCAATTACTTCATTGGGTGATTGGTAATTGGTAAATAATTACTTATTTAAAGTAATTTGCCCAGCTCTGATTACAGCGAAGTATATGCGTCTACTGGGTAATCCTTGCATGGGTATCATCGTCCATTTGGTATACTACATTTACACCGCTAATGCTTGTAAGAGCCTTGGTATCGTCCGGATAACAAACTTAGATTTCGAGCTCATTCCGTCAGGGTTTGCTAATTGCTAATTGGAACTTTGGCTGGCTTGCTGTTTGTCCATCAACACTTATTTTCTGCAGGAAGTAAGAAACGTGACGTCGCGTGCTTTTGATTGTCTAAGAACTTCCTATACCCTTGTGTGTGTTGATAGGCGTAGCAGTATTGTATTGCATCCTGTTTGCTTTCTTGTGAAGGGAAATGCAGTACCAGTTTCTGAAATATAAAATTCCAAAACCCGAAGTAGGCCCACTCCGTGTGTCGAGTACGCACATCTTGTCAAAGCTCAGAATCAGATCGTTTACGGTGGGACCTTCTCAGTACATTACTGGTTAATGAATTAGACCACCGTGCTGGCGCTTAACCAATAATTAACACCCTTTGACATTTCTACTGTTTAAATTTTTCTAGCAGGTCTACATTTAAAGATTTAGATCCCGCCTAACCCATTAAAGTTAGTTGTGTGTAACCTTTTAAGCCTGCTACCGGCAGTAACTAAGTTTTCACCTTTTCCTGTCAACTTTAGGGCTCAGAAGTGTTTTTTGATATTGATATCTCTTCAGTTAGAGGCATCCATAAGTTATAAAACTTTATATTAATTTCTACAGAGGCCCTTTTTAATTTATTATTTTACTCACTACTGTCTTGTTTTTGAACGTGGCGCTGCCATAAGTCTTGTTCTTAGCTCTTCTTTTTTCTTTTAGCTATAGCGTAATACATTTTATAGTCTAATTTATCAAGTCTTCAGCCTTTAATGCGCTATTTTCCAATTCCTGTGATTATTTTCTTAGGAAAACCGTCCAGCTTAGTACAATTTTCTTAAGGTTTATGTTTCAATATTCGAATTTTTCTCTCCCTAAAACCCATATTTTTGTGGCTCAATATGGGCTTGTATACTATACTGTTTACGCCAGAAGCTTGTTAATCCTATGTCCTACCCTTGGGACCGGCAACAGCAGTCACTGGGTTACTCAGTGCGTCCAGTAGCTATTCTAGTCTTCTAATGTTGAAAAAAGTTGAGGTTATTTGAAGAAACAAATCTTGGAAAATACAGACTGCTTCTATTTATTGGCGCTACAGTCCTAATTTCTCGTGTCCGCTTCTCTTTCCATTGACGATATACTTTCCAGTGTAGGACTTGAAATCTGCTTTGCGTTTTCTTCAACGGCATCGCTCCAACTTGGATAAGCACTTTGCCTTCTTACGCAGCTCTCAGTACTAAATTATATCCCATCCCATATCAAATTTCAGACAAACATCTTTATACGCATGCAAATAAAATGAAGCAATTGCGTTTTGTTTAAAATTCAGCTTTTTCTCGTAAACTGGATGCCATATTCGTTAATTAAAGCCCCAAGCACCGAAAAACTCCGATTCGGAATAATTAGGCTGGCTAATTAAGTCGCCGAGAGGGCCAAGGCTCCCGAGTGAAATAAACGTGTGGAGCAGCCAGCGTGTCTTGCAGTTTTCACATATAGCTTCCGCACAATAGGATTTAATTCGCGCAGGAAGAATCGCCGACCAGGAGACGTGTTCCGGAAGGAAAACAAAGCTGCGGCTCGTTATATCCCAGTAATTAAAATATCACGGGAGGCCGCGCCCGCCGAATGCGCCATCATTTTCTGATTACATGAATACTCAAAGGTCGGGATTAATTCTATTGCGGCTTTTTGTTTTCGAGTTTGCTGATTTCATTACCTCGCGCATTCATGAATCCAAAAAATATGTACGACCTCGTCGCCTCGTTGGCAAATAAAGTGGATGTGCGGCGTCCAACTAAAATCGCGAAGTCGCTGCTTCCGCACTTGAACGAGTTTGATGAACGCCACCTCTTCACGACCAGCGTGTGGGCCCCATATTGTGGCGGAAATTTGACGAACTTGTAAATACGGCTGACGATGAAGCAGTTTGCCGTAGCTTATTGAGTTTTCTAGAATGTGAATGCAGAATTCTTTGCGTCATTACAAACAAAGCGTTCTGAATTTTAATTTAAAAATTTCCCATTTGATGAAGTGCAGCGTGCGTGCATTTCATTCGTGAATGGGTCATCCGCAGTAGAGAACATTTACATCAATAGCTGGGTGTAAGCAAGCTCCAAGTCAGTGGATTCCACATTTATAAACAAATAAAAACAAGCACGGGTTATAAAATTTAAGACAGGATGTTCAAAGCATGTGCTTTGAGTGTTGAATCTACCATTATCAATAAAGTATTTGGGTTTTTTAAAATGATGTTTCGCCAACAAAAGTTATTCGCGGAAAGTGCAAAAGAATTCTTTCTGGACACGCAGTGGTCCACTTGTTCTAATTCCTCTTAAAGATCTTCAAACTGTAGAGCCCCTGTCCCACTGTAAAAACTTCTATAAAACGTTTTTTATATATATTTTTCATCCAAATGACCTCACGTTCCATAAAAATATTTTTTAAGGCATGTCCCACTGTCAAAATATTGTCAAAGTATTTATATATAGGTGATCAGCTGCAGGGCCCCCGTAAGGGCTACTGGCGCCTGTGTGCAAAAAAGGATTTTGGCGCCCCTTAAGGCATTTTGGATCATGTTTTTTTATTTATTTTTTTGAAGGTAGGTAGGTAGGTAAGTGCTTGAAATAAAGCAAAAAACTGAACTTTAGAAGTCATATTTATTTGTAGACTAAAATATCAAAATGAAACAAACAGAATAAAATCATAACAAAATAAATTAAAATAAATTCTTGTTTACACCCATTTTAAAGCATTTACTTAACTAATGGGGTACAGACACGTTGTTTATAAATACTAGAAAATAACCCAAACTAAAAATCACATTTTTTTAGGAACAAATAACAGAAATATTGCCTAATACCTACGTATATATAAGTACTACTTTCTACTTATACTTAGATATTTTGAAAGATATGCAGATACTTCTGATAACAAATACCTAGGTAACTTCGTTATAAAATCAAAAATGATAGCTAGGTACAATAGAAAAATAAAAAATAGCTATTGTAGTAGCGATATTTTCCGAGACTTTGCTGTTGCAAATTCATTAAACACATCGCTAAAATTTATACCATCAAAAATGTCTTGTTCAATTGCTAATATTGCTAGCCCAGAATATCTTTCTGAAGCATTGTCGATCTTAAATAATTTTTAATGATTTTTAACTTTGAAAAAGATCGCTCCCCAGAAGCTACAGATACAGGCAATGTCAGAAGAATTCTTAGTGAAATGCTTACGTTTGGAAGGGTGGAGATTAAATTGTTTTCAAATATATATTGTAAAATACTTAAGGGGTCAGTATCATCAAGTAATGAAAACAACTTTAACGCTTTAATTTCATTAAACAAATCATTGGAGTCTATATCCTTATTATCCTGATCTGTCAATCGTTCTTCAAGAACAGAACAACGTTTTAAAAGATCGCTGTCACTTAATTTGAATATGTCGCTAAAAAATCCGAAAATATTATCATACTCATTTAATAAGTCAAATCGGTTTTTTAGAGAGCTTAAAGTTTGATCTATAATTTTTAAGAAAAAACTAATTTTAAATCGGTTTTTGGATCATGAGGGGTCTCATCTCGGTGTTCATAGTCAAATAGTTTTGGTTTAAATTTCCTTCTGACCGTTGGTAACTGTGGAAAGTCTTCTTCAATTTCGAGAGAGAGTGCTACTTCTTTCGCTTGTACAAGAATTTCTTGAAATGATTGGTCAGATCTATATTACTGGAAGTGATCAACTACATTTTTTAGGTAGGTTTGGCATACTTTAATATTAATTGTAGAACTTTGGATTTGTTTACTGACAATATTTATATGAAATAAAACGTTATGCCAAATAATAATTCCACAAATAAATTGAAAATTTTGTACAGACGTTAAGAGGGAACTCGCTTTATGTCTTGCATCAATGTGAAAGAAATTATCTTCAGCTACTTCTAGAGGACTTTCGCAAACCTTAATTAAATAAAGTTTAAGGTGCTTTATTGCATCAATTCTGCTGGACCATCTTGTCTCACTTAGAGGCTTTAAACTTAACCCGGGGAAATTTTTTCTCATAACATCCCACCTTTCTGTGGATGACGAAAAAAAATTATATAACTCTTGCACAAGATTAAAAAAGTATATTATAGCATCTGACACCTTAGAAGCGTCGTTTACTGTTAAGTTCAAAGTATGAGCCGCACAAGGTACAAAAAGGGCTCTCGGATTCGCATCAAGAATGCGTTTTTGAAGCCCAACATGCTTTCCCTTCATGTTTGCCCCATTATCATAACCCTGTCCCCTAATATTTTTTATATCTAAATTTAATTTTTTCAAAATTTCTGTCACAAATGTATATATCCCTTGCCCTGTAGAGTCCAGTATTGGATTAAACGCAACAAAACTTTCCTTAACTTCAACCTTTTTTGAAGTGGTGTTAAGGACAACATACCTCAGAACAAGACTAATTTGCTCAGTATGACTTGTGTCTGGTGTACAATCTAATATTATTGAAAAATATTTTGAACTACGAACCATTTCTAAAGAAAAGTAATTTAGAAGAACCTTGAACTGCCAAGCATTGTGTAGATGAATACCTAACAATCGCAATAATTCTTTCCAACACGTCGCGCCAATACTTTTTTCCGTTTCTAAAATCCGCAGGTGATGAGCATTAACAGTCGTAGATGTCTCCAACATTTTTTTAAAGTTTATCCAAGTGTTCATATAACTGTTGTGTAAAATTTACGTTTCGTGTCTCTTCATTAGCAAAGACAAGTGTTGCCAATCAGATACTCCATTTGTGTCACAAAAAGTGTTAGGAGTTTTACAGAACAACTTACAACAAAAACAAAATACAGAATCTTTAGAAATAAAGTAAATAAGCCAAGTCCTTTCGACTTTTTCTCCATTTGCTAGACTTCTTACAAAGTATTTGCACGAAAACTTTCTCCTATCTTTATTACTAAGAAAGCTAAAACTGATTCTATCAAGGGCGGACCACGTTTAACCAATATTCTAGCTATCTCATTGGTGATTCTTTCGGGCCACAAACCGGGGTCGGACGGAATTATATCGACACTAGCCTCATTAAAGCCTTTACCGAAAGTGTCACTTGCAGCAGGTATTTCGGTAGCTGACATTACCAAACTTCTTACACAAGTTGAATTACCTGAAGTGGATTGTTCAAGTGCTGTAGACGAGGATGGTGTCATCGCTTCATCGGGCTCTGCATCAGTAGAAGCTGTTTTGCTGCTACAACCGCCGCCACTTGTTGCAGGACCTAATGTTACCTTGGTCGCCTCTGTTGAAATTTCAGATGGTCCACTCACGGTTACTGATATTACGGATTTAGAATCTTGAGATTCGGTTGCATCGATAGTCTCCGTGGAATCTTGATTGTTTTGCAAGTGCTTTAAAGATCCAGCCATTTTTTCCCTTTCTTGTAGTCTCAGTTTCTTTTGCCCCCGAAACTTCGCACCTGAAGGTCTCTTTCTTTTATCCTGAAAAAACAAATAAATAATTAGTTCTCATAGAAAAACAAGAGAATCAAAGAAATAGATGTATTGAAAAAATGAAAGAATCGTGTTTAGTCAAAACTATGTCCCGAAATCAAAATTGAAATCCAGGAAGAAAAGAAATTTCAGATTATCAATCTTTTAAAAAAAGAGTTAGAACAAAAGAATATTATATTTTCAAGTATTGATGGCATAAAAGTTACCTTTGAAAAAGGGTGGGAATTAGGAATTAACTTTTAAAGTAAGCACAATTATAAGCACCAAGTTTGCATATTTGAGTAAAAAACAATTTGTTCGAGCCCTTTCAGCTTAAACCCTTTCAAAAATAAAGGCAGAAAACATATTAAACTAATTTGATCTTATAGCCCTTAAAATCCCTACAAAATGGTTTTTTAAAAAGATCGATAGCATAAAAACTAAGCGAGTTATGAATAAAAAACCAATTACTTTTTTAAACTCGTACATGACATTTCAATTAATAAAAAGATATTTGAGAAAAAAAAATTAATTATAACCAGTATCCTATAAAGGGTTAATGTTGATAGTATAAAGTAGGGAACACTTACCATTTTATAAAAAATCAAACCGTTGAAATTGCAGTCAGCAGATATTCAGCACTTAATTTTTTAGAAAAAAAGTAGTAAACAAAATATTATACAACACAACACTTGACAAAATAAAAATAACTTTAAATGTAAAAATTAATAGGACTATTCAATTCACCTGTCATCTGTCAAAAAGTGACCAATGAAAATCCAGAATTCTGACGTTTCTTGACCAATCAAAAAAATATCAGTGGATATATCTTCCTAGAAGGTATTCAAGTGACTATTTTTAGAAATGCGATTTTTATTAGAAAAAGTCAATATTAGTGTTCTGTTACTATAGAAATTGAGTAGTTTGTTGCTAGATTAACTGAAAACTAATTTGAAAAGGTAGTTTGGTTCATTAAATAGTCCCTCGAATACCATTCTTAGTCAAAGTTAAGTAGATTATTTTTGCGGTGGTATCACTACTCATGTCCATTGCGCTTCAAATTAGGACTCGTGCTAGCGCACTCGTCCTAATCGTACCGAAGCGCAATGGACATTCGTGACACCACCGCAAAAATAGTCGACATAACTTTGACTACTCATGGTATTATAAGTGATTACTTGTTTTTATGCACTTGTTGCACGGTCCAGTGAACTAACCGGTTTAAAAACGATGCATCGCTTTTATAGCGCTCCAGGCATCATTCATGTCTGAACAGGAAAAATCAGAAACTACCGATTGACATGTTCTCGCAACATAGGGATCGGCAGTAACCGGATGATATACTAATAAAATTTCGTGTGTATTTATACCTAATCCTATTTAATTTCTCAACTTTTATTTTAAAATAAATTTTTGTTTTTTGTTTTTTTTTTGCAAATTTTTTGTAATTTTTTTTGGACCCTGGGTTTTGGTGCCCCTAAAGGATGGCGCCCGTGTGCATTGCACACTTTGCACATATGGTAGCAGGGCCCCTGATCAGCTGTTTGAGGCAAAACTAAACAGTGAGGTTCAATTGCAGTGCTTTGGTTTGCGGTTGCCGCTCTTTTTACATAAAGCCATAAAGGCTTCTTTTTTTCGTTTTCCAATGAAAAGCTTATATGCGAACCAAATATTACTATTTACAGAATCTGCAACAAGTTTGACGTGATATGCTCTTCTTCAAATAAAACAAAAAGACACGTAAATGTTGAGTTAAGGTTAGGTTTATATGCGAATAAGTATATATAGTGAATTCAACCTGACATAATTCCATTGGTATGGCGGTTTCTTAGTTACTAAGTGCTTCTAATTTTTATTAAATAAAATCGAACTGAAATGGAAATTACATGCTATCCACAACACCAGCGTCTTTCCGAGATACACACCAAAAATGAGGTTAAGTGTTAAGCATTCAAAGTTCAAACACCAGTTTAGCGCACCTTTTTAAATTCTCAGTAGGCAGGGCTTAACCGTCAACATCCAATGAAATGTCTGCTTTTATAAATATTATAGAAATAATTCTCTTCAAAAGCTTTTATAGAAACCTATTACCTGACGTCATCAAAATACCGACGCCGCCGTAAGCAGATAATTCGGTGACATCATTTCTATAAAACTGTGGGCTGTCACATTGTTTATAAAATTTTCAATTAAAATTTTAGAGCCGGTTAGGGGATTAACTTTTCATTGGTACACAAAAGGTTGCTTTTTTCATATTTGTGGAATGATTTCCGAAAAAAATTGTTTTTATGGCATTTTGTTACACTGCGATAATACAATTTTGCACACGACTGCAAACACGTTATTTTTTTTTATCGAATCGGTTCAACTGCTCATCTCGCCTATAGTCCAGATATTGTCACCAGCGTTTTCCTTTTGCTTTCACATATTAAAAAGAGCATCATGTGGTAAGAGATTTCTTGATGTAAATGCAGCGGCTGCTGAATTTCAGTGGATGTTTGACGATCTTCCAAAGACGGAGGTCTTTACCTGCTTCGGGAAATATTGCAAGGAATGAATAAATGTATTATGACTAAGGAATAATAGCCTGAAAAACGATAAAGTCATTTTCTTTATAAAGTAAATTAAGAAAACATTTCTTTTAGTATCACGAGACAGTTCTAAGTTTTATGATGCTGAACATATGTTCATATCCTTTATCATATATTTTCTTAATCAATGATAACTACACGTCTCTTTCTTGTTTTCTCGTCAGCAAAATGTGGTAACTTTTTTGATAATTTCTTTTGTGGTTTCGTCAGCAGTAGGGTTTCCAGTCCCGGGATCCGGTCCCGGGACAGTCCCGGGATTCTACCACAAAAACCGAGTCCCGGGACCACAGCCAGCCCAGGCGAAGTCCCGGGACCATGTCAACATGCGTGCGTATACTCGATATCAGAGAATTAGACGGGTATTCACCGGCGTCCGGCGTATTACTCATGCCTCTTGTACATTCTGCATTATTTGTGTTTTGCGTAACGCATTGTTTTCGGTAGGTTAGAAGAGGTATTGTTTTCGGTAAGTTAGAATTAAACCTGTGTGTTGTTTCAGCCACATTTGCATATCTTCTTCTACTTATGTATTTGTCTGTTTTTTTGTTGGATTTAGATATGTTCGAAGAAGCTGAATAATTTATATTTTTGGATTTTAAGTGTGTTCGTTATTTGTCTGCTAAAGCGTTACAATTAGAATGAATTCCGATTAGCAACCTACCTTCATTCTACATTTTAAAAAATAACGATTTGAAGTCAGTATGGCAACAGTTTTATATATTGAAGATAAACAATTGGCGAAATGTAAAGTGGGTTCCTACAAAATTATCATAATCAGAGGCAGCTTGACGAAAGGATTACACACGCACTTTGCAGTTCAAACAAAAGCAAAAGCGACAGACATTTTCAGTACCAGAAGAAAACAATGAAGTTGTAGACGAGCCCCAACGCAAATTATCAGCACAGAAATACTTGATTCAACTTAAAGCAGTGGTTTTTCTTTGGAAATTTCATTCGGAGATTTCACCTGAACACTATTTCCGTTTCGGGACCATTTTCGGGATCTTCGGGACTAGTCCCGGGACCTGAAATTTAGCTCGTAAGTCCCGAAAACACTTTTGGTCCCGGGACTTAGAGACCCTAGTCAGCAGCAAGTTATCTAAACTCACCGATAGGGGGTTGTATGTCAGGAAGGTTTTATATTAAAATAACATGAAATTCTATCTCTAAAATATTTATTGGTTCATTGAGTTTACAATAATGTGACACATCCAAACTGGAGAGCGGTCAGTTATATCCTGCTACCTTACAGGCTCGTTATCCAGGTAAAGACCAAGTTGGGGGGAAAGAAATGCAATTCCTAGATGTTGCTTACAGAGGGCACAAAGTCCAAGTCCATTGTTAACTGCGAATTGGTCTGGTAGCGTACGGTTCCTTACAGTGTCCTATTGATACTTTAACAGCTTTAACAAAATAAATTATAACACAGGCTTACCTTACGCAGTTGGTAAAATACCCATTAGGTCCTCAATAATAAAGACGGCAGAGTGGTAGAAGTTCAAATACAAACTAAATATCAATCGTTATAATTACAATATTAAATAATGGGCACCAGGCAGTTACGTGACTTAAAATACTTCGATAGAGTAACTCGCGGTAACTATGCTAATGGTTTAAGAACACAAAAGGCATCAAGAAAGCAAAACCATATTTTCAGCAACAACGACTATATTTAACAGGCGAAGTATATCTATATATTACAAAGTGCAAATACACCGCAATTTTGTAATGGAGAAATGACGAAAAACTCAAAAGTGTAGCAACGCATATTAACGATGGTGTAATTACACAAAAAGATTATACAGTATGTGACAATTCTAAAATAGCAGGTTTGAAAGCAGTCATCATTAAACGTCTGCTGGGAGATTAACTTTTAGTACCTTATTTCAAACTTGTTAAAAACATTTGCTAAAACAAGTTGAATTTTCAGGTATTTACTCTATTTTGTCAGTGCAAAAATTAACATAATTAAAATTTATATAAAACTCTAAACGTTATGTAAGCTAAAGTAGAGAAAGTAAAGCATAACCTTCAATATCGACGTTTTTTCTAAAAGGCATCGTTCTAGGCTGGGTGCAGACCAACAGCTGGAAAGTTCACCAACTTTGAGAGATTTTAGCTGCTTCGGGGCTCATTTGAAATACACAAATAAGACGAAATAAGACTCCACTCGCCAGGAAGCAGACGAAAAAGCATGACGACGTTGAAGACTGTCGACCAACGTATAAAAAACGTACCTAGTAAAGGTTAAGAAAAATATTTGTGAAGTACTTTAACACTACGGCACAAACTTGACTCACCACTTAGTTGGTGTTCGGGCTTATAAGTAAAATTTATAAACTACAAATCCTTGTTTTAGGATTTGGGCTATGGTTCTCAAAACTGTAACCACAAACACATCGTCACCACTCGGCAAAGAGACTAAAAGGACCACTTGTATCTAGCAAATACGTATACAAGAAATTTATGTACTCTTTTGTTTACAACTTTATATCAAAGACTTATTAGCCTTTGTTTTCAGCACCAAGTCTACAGCGAAATTAAAGACCGCAAAATTTAATCAATAGCGTTAGAATTTGTCATAGAGAAATATTGGCTAACGAGATGGCGCACAGACTTCTATATGCAAAATCTATGACGTTACAGCTGGTATTCTAAAATACCCTTTTTTTTAATCGATTATATTGTTCAACCTTACCATAAGAGCTACTGGACGACTAGAAATACTATTAATTTCTGTATGTTCTTCTATACGGTTTCTCATAACAGTTGTTATTACCTTAGAAACAGTATCCATCAGCGCAATTTCTATGTCACTGAAGCAGAGAACCCCTCCCCTGCAATATAATTAATTCCACTTGCATTATTTCTACGAGTCAGATACGTTGTTGATGTTATATTTCTTTAAGATAATTACCCCTTTAATTTATTCCTGCCACACTCTATAAGTTAAGACGTGATTGCGTTAATATTTCTATTTTTTCTTTGATATGGAGCCTTGGCGATTGCTGCAGCAAATTGTTTCTATGTCAGTTGACAGTTTGCATAAAGAAATTTGTTAGAATTCATCTTACAAATACTGTAAAATGTGTGACCGAACTCAAAAGCCACTAAACTTTTACGGATAGTTATTTCTAAACGGAGGTGACACTAGATTATTATTCTTAGCTATTTTCACTGTACAAGTATATTTGATATACCGAGTATTTTCTTGACTATAGTGTCCAAATTAAACCTAAGGGGTCTAGCGTACTTTCTATTAGTTTTGTGCTTCAACTGACAGTTTGCGATAAGAAATTAGATTAATTGCAGCTTCCAAACGCAATAGAACATATTGGACAAGCTTCTAGGTCACTAAGTTCGTCCGGATAGTTTTTTCTAAAAGGAGGATGACAATGGATTACAAATTATTACGCATAGCTAATGTCATTATGTCGAGCAAGAATGCTCTACATATCAAGTGTCTTATTAAATATGGGGCTGCACAGTTGAATAGTTGTTCAATGAAGCACTTGTCTAGTCAAAATCAACGTGACGGTTTGCAATAAGTAATTTGGTGAATTGCAGTTATGAAACTCTATATAACGTACTGGACGAGCTCCCATGTCTCTAAATTCGTCTGAATGGATTTTGAAGACCTGGAAAAACATTAAAAAATAGTATGTAGGGCTATTTAGTATGTTACCGCTGTAATAAAAAATGCTCAATTCTTTTAATATTACTAAAACGAAATGACATTTTACCGGATTTATTTTTTAGGCCGTCTTTTCTGATTAATCCCGCAATAATCGTTAGGTTATTTACAACAAATATCCGAATGACGACAAGGCCGTCCATTGCTGTACTCCATTTGCTGAGCTACAAATAATTTACAGTGGAAAAAGCTATACCACTTGGTATTACATCTCTTCTAGCCGACCCTTCCTATCTCTGGGAAAACTTTGTTTATTCTTTCCATGCCATTTTCTAGAAACCCTATTAGTTTAATTGTAGCGTCAAAGAATTTGCTTCGACAACCAAAAAACATATATTTTAAACGAAAAACCAGGAAGTATTGGCTATATATTTAATGTTACAAAATGTGATTAATCCATTAATCTCTTTTAGCGCTAATAACATTATATATAAATATGTATTTAGGAAATCTAAAATAAAAGCATTTTAAAGCTAAAACTTATAAGAAAACTCCACCGTTCCCTTTTCAAGGTTCCTGACCACTAACCTAGCATGAATCTTTGGATCTACAGTTACGTAGTTCCCTTTACATTAACTTTCCTTGTTTCAGCGCTATTTTTTGTATGTAACACAAATTTTCTTTTGAAAATGCTTCTCCTTGTGTGTTGGAACTCAATGTGGATGATTTTTGTCTTCTGGAGATAATCGTTCCTCCCGTTTTATAGCTGCTAATAATTTTTATCTAATATATACTGACAACAGTTGCAGGTAAAGCGAGAAAGATCCTATTCGACTGAGAAAGAAATTGTTGTCATTATAGGTATTTATACTGTAGTATCTATGCAGAATTACAGCAATGTTGATAGATATTTAAACGTTAAGGGATACATGAATATGTTTTCCCCTTAGGCTGACATGGTTACAAACCGAGGGCTCTGGCACGAGGTCTGTGAGGCCCTCGGTCTGTAAATCCGAAGGTAAAAACCGAAGGTAAAAACCGAAGATAAAAAACATGAGAATCTCCGTGGTGCATACATTGTTTTATTTCCTAGCATATTAGTAAAATTAGTATAAAATTTCAAAATGCCATAAGTGGCATGTGTATATTTAAAATAACAATCTGTAAATAACACCAAGGATTGACTGCATGTATGGTTGCTAAGACGTTGTTCGTAATTGCATGGTTGCCATGAGATTGAGGGAGAGACAATTTGAAAAATCTCTAGGTGGTAATGAGTAACTTTTCATATCTTGTATCTATGATGAAAATGAACAATATCATGTTGCCAGTAAGTAAATATTAATTACGAAATGTGCTTGGCATTACTAACGTAAAACCCTACCCGCTTCTAACAGTATGTTGCTTCTAACGACAGCCAATCAATTTGTGTAAAATTGTAGTAGAATTTTTCAATACCTTTGTTTCAATAACCTTAATATCAAATCTCTTTATGTTATGTGTTTTTTATTTAAACTTTCTACTACCACTACAGGTCTTTTGATTAAAATTAAATAAATTCTTTGAATGTAACTTGTATGCTCAATGTATCCTTAGCTATTTTCCTTATAGCTAGTTTATACCATAGTCCATTCCAATTGCTTCCCATATTTTTAATGAAGCTCAGTAGGGACAGAATAAACGCAGTAGGAAGTTGCTTAATGCGTTTACTTGTTGGTAGCCATAACGTAGTTTCGAATAAAATCAATATAACGCAAAGTCTGGACATACTTAATCCACCGTAATTTATGAACTTTGTTATAAGACTATTAATCACGGAACACCGTCGCACAAGCGTCAGTTCTTCGCCTTGTGGGCCTCCATGACATAACTATTTCCGCAATAGAACGTGATAGGGCAAAGGTAAGAATCTGTGTAGTGTTGACGTATAGTTTAGCCCTTCTTGACAGCATGGATAGCTTAAAATGAGTGCAAATTTAAAGCATGTTGAAACAAATATCTAAACCACATTACGTCAATTTTGAATAATGACCAATTTGCACTTTAATAAAAATGTTAAGTAGAGTTATTTTTTAGCTACTAAAAGACTAAAATAATGAGAGCGATTACAAGTTGGAGAATAAGAGAAAAATGCGGACAAGGAAAAGAAACACACACTTCTGACAAAATAACGAAAAAGCAAGAATAGGCCATGATTGCATAATTAGTATACATTTGGAAAATATTGTTTAGAACATTACTTGAACGAAATAAATAGGGAAAAATAATCAATAATGAGTAAACTTTTAAAAAGCTAGAATCAAGAAATGAGTCTGAAAAGTCTAAAAAAAGATCTAGGAATATTTTCTTCTAACATTTATAAAACTAAGCGAAGACAAACTGGTTGCTTCCTAAATATATGAGAACGCGGAATTATACAAATCACATACACAGTATAAACACTTAAAATTGGTAGTGTACCAAACATATTATACATGGCAAATGACATTTATATAGCCGACACATCAAGTAGAAATCTAAACTAACTAGAGAAGTTGAACAGAAATTGGTAATACTACTTTAATATTTATAACAAACATCTGATCATTTAGATAATGTTGGGATACAGCTAGAATTGCATAGGGGAAAAAATAATATCAGGTCAAAATTGATACAAAATATCTAGAATTAATATTAAACGACGCCACAAAATGTAAACAAGGAAAGCAAGAATACAGTTATATGCATCTCGTACAATAAAGAACTACAAATAGCTTGACGAAGCAGGAGTTGTGAGGACAAGCAAATGATCTTTAAAAAAATTTTTACACTGAAAGACCTTTACGGAAATCACGGTTCAAGTAAAGAAGACACAGAAAGAAACTATAGCATTACAGAAAACTAAAAAAAAAGGATAGCAGTATTATATTTTTTCAATAGCGGTGGAAAGAATAGGAATGGGAAAATTTCACAGTCCGTACTTAAGTCAAAGGATTAAATCTGTGGGAAAATAGAGACTGATATACAGCAAAAGTACAGACGAACTGAGTGGCGGAGTTTAGAGATCAAACAAGAGGTTAGAGTAAATAAAAAGAGTTGGAGAGAGTACATATCTAAAAGTAAGACTACATACGAATATTATAGAGTCAAGAGAAACCAGATTTATTTATTTTTGTTATTTATTTATTTTGTACTCAGCCAACTGCCGTTAGGCCAATTATAGGCTTCGCTGTACATTTATAAGATAAAAGAAGTAAAATAGTAAAAGCTAAAGGCTGTGCAAATTTGGACAAACAATGCAAAAAGGCTTTAATGAAAACCAAAATATCTTTTACAATATAGTGAAAATACTCAGGAGCATAGAGCATACAAAGGGGAAGGCATCAGCAGAAGAGAAAACATAATAGCTAGACAGAGACACATTTCCAAAATTTTACAGAGCACATAACGCAGCCCAGCGAAAATCACAAAAACCATTTGACTAAAAAAGAAAGAAGAAACTAGGAACCCGCTATGACAATAGACGAAGTAGGGGCCTTAAGAAAATTAAAAGTAGACTAACTACCGAGATAGACGAAATAGGACCGGAAATGATAAAATGTATGGGAAAAATGTAAAACAATACTACATGGATTTGATCAACAACATACTGACGACACACTGGTACTGGAGAATACCGATAATATTGTTATTCTGCGAAAAGGAAAGCAAATTTACTGAACCTACAGAGGTATCTCTCTCCGCATATAACGATCCTTTTTAATTCCGGCGTTAGGAGTCCTTATTCTGAGCCATATAAGCCTGCTCGTAGTTTCAGATAAATTGTCTTAGCTTTACGCAGTTTTGGTGGAAGTAGAGCTAGCTTCACGCTGAGTTTGAGCGACGTGGAGTCGAATTTTAGCATCACGAGATTTGCAGCCTATGAGACAACTCCAATATATATACCATGCTCGGAAATCGCTTAGGCTTAGCAAATTATTTGCCTTTTGCGGCATGTGAACTCTGTGGCCGTCCTCCAGCTTAAGGTGAGCGCAATTGTATATTTCTCCCAGATTTTTGGGTGATAGTTTATATGGTATTAGATCTGCATGCGCTCTCTGGTACACAGTAGCGTAAAATTTCTTCCTGGAGACCCGCATAGCTCCCTGGTTCAAGTCATCTGGCCTTATCTACCTGAGTGACGCGGCTCTTTTTTCGCTAGAATGTCGAAAGCACTTATATTTGCACAGGAGCGGAAATCCAGCTTTGACAGATTAAACAATTATTTTGTTATGAATTACCATAAGTACTAGCATATGCTTTTTTCTGCTCATACGCCATTATTTGTACAGTTAGTTAGCCTGCAATTTGCGTAGCATAACATTGAAAATCTTCGATACACACGCACTGTAATCTAGTAAGATACATTTTTTGCACAGCCATGACTGTCTGTCAAACAATTTCGCTGCGATATCGGCTATCACGTGTGCCAAAGTTTTTCCAAATTTAGCTTGAAGATTTTTAAATGAGCATCCAAAGTAGTTTTTGCTTTTTGTCCGCGATGCTCCTTCAATTTATACAAGCCCTCGATTTGTGTGCTTCCGTGGATTATTTCTTGTTCTCGTTCAAGACGCGCTTCGAAAAACAAATTGTATAATTATAGAACCAGGTTGTTTACTGAAGGGGTTTACTCTTGATGAAAGGAGATGAAAGATTTTGAAATAAAATGTGACTGGAGTAGCCAGACCTAACTACCCCTTAAGACGATTGTAGCCTGTGCCTGGTCACAAATAAATACATTTCAGAGTTTAAAAGTATATTGAAATATTAAATAATTACAAGTCCTTATATATAATTGAATGTGTGTCGTGTTTGCTGTTTTGAACTGATAACCTATTATTGGTATAAGCACAAAACACGAGGTTTGCATAAC
Organism: Agriotes lineatus; assembly: GCA_940337035.1. NCBI lineage: Eukaryota > Metazoa > Arthropoda > Insecta > Coleoptera > Elateridae > Agriotes > Agriotes lineatus. The sequence continues at coordinate 3,206,900 of OW679198.1, read as the reverse complement.
ATACCTTGGCGGTAAACAATGTGTGTGAAATCTGACCTATTGATAGTATTGTAATGCCGCTGTCTGCATAAAGCTTCCTTATAGTATTGCAACGTACCCAGTAAGCCGACACCAAACCTGATTCTGTGTACAAACAGTTTAACTGGCACATGTTGTGGACTAGTTTTTATATTCTAATTTTGTGTCCGCATAATTTCACTTAATTGTTTTATCTGATGTGCAAACACTAGTTTGGAACAGCTTTTAAATGCATATTGCTGAGAATTTGCATTGCGGCCAAGTTATAATATATTGTTATGATACAAACTTAATATGGTTTGAATTAATGTTTGTTAAAATTGGGGTATTACAATGTGATAAAAATAGTTCGGATTGATTTGAGAACAAGGCAGATTTGTGTTTGAAATGCAGCTATTTCGCCATTTCGGAGTATACGATAAAGAGCTGCAGAAGGGGAATAAAATAATAAACGTGGAAAAACAAAAACAGTAGCAAAATCGTCAAGCTATAAAACACAACGGATAAGCTTGTGGAGAGGGTCAAACTTTTAAACAAGTCAAAACAATTATTGCTAAAAGGGAAACATGGGTTAAAAGACCACTAAAAGAATAGGAGCTGCAAAAAACCTTAGAAGATTCCTTGGAAGGGGGACACTTTAAAGATAAACAAAATTAACAGTGAACAAAGGAGTGGTAGTACCAGCCCTAAACTACGCATTCGAGTCATGGACACAGAAAAAAAAACCCAAAAAAGGGAGAACGTAAATTAAGTTCCTAAGAAAGATGACGGAAAACAAGAGTGTACAGGTGCAAATATACAGACACACAACTGCAACTGAATGCCAAACAGATTCAAATAAGGAAACACCACTGCAATGGTTTGGACCTCTGTATCGGATGGAGGAAAGGATATCGCGGAAGGCGTATAATACAAGTCTGATTTAAAAAAGATGTAGTGGTCGATATACAAAGACCAGGAAGACAATGAACAAACGTTAAAGAACTAGCGACAAATAAGAAAGAATGGAAGAAGCTCTGGAGAGCGACATCTCACAACCCACAACATAAAGAATTAGAGAAGTTCTTCTCCGTCGTATATTCTCCAGTTTGAAGAGTCCCTATTTTCAATAATTTTGGAATATCGTCTTTTTACTTCCTTTTACGACAAAGGAAGTATTGAATTCGAAATTGAGTTTTCAACATATCTTTACTATTTCGAGTCTCCTGAACCCAAAAAACATGTTTTTGTTCATTGGTCTGTCTGTCTGTGTGTCTGTCTGTCAGTCTACCTGTGAACAGAATATCTCAAAAACGAAAAGAGGTATGGCGTTGAAACTTCATATATAAGTTTTGTGTACTATGTAGATACGACAGCAAGCTTTTGAAGAAAATCACATAACGAAAAGGATGGTGTTTACTCTAGTGAGTTTTCAGTTTTTTTCGATTTTTTCAAAAACCGCTCTAACGATTTTTTTCAAATTTTACGTTTTTATTAAATTTTTAATGTGTATTGATGTGAGGTAGGTGATTTTCCAGTTGAATACTTCTAAAATGTTTCTTTTGTTTTTTTCCATCTTTTTTTATTAACTCCTATGTTAAATAAAACACCGGGTATATTGTTACATTTTTGAATTCAGGTTAAGATTTTAGAGAAAATTTGTCTCTTCAACTAACATTCTATGTTGTACAGTTTTTGTAGAATTTGTAATTTTTGAAAAATTTTGACAAATGCTTAAAATTTAAAAATCAAATTTTTGGCTAATTTATAAGATCACTGTAAAAGGAAGTTGTGTGAGTGTATCACACCAGATTTTTTTCATTGTTGTCTAGTTTGTGCTGTATCCATTGCTTGTTTCAGCTGAAAACTCATGAGTTGTTTAACTTGATCCGTCCATCTAATTGGAGATCTTCTTCTTGGTCGTTTTTCTTGAGTTGTTCCTTGTATCACCAATCTGTCAAGATACTCATCATTGTTTCTCATTAGATGTCTAAACTATTTCAATATTCTTATGCTGATTTTACTAGATAGCCCCTTTTAAATATTTAGTTGTGAAATGAAGCAATTGGTAAGTTTTGCTGTCCAGGGAGCCTGTAGCATGCGGCGTCAGCAGAATATCCGAAAACGTTGATTCTACTTTGATATGCTGATTTAATCGTCCATGCTTCTGAAGCATAGGATTGGAAACATAATGGATCCCACTAGTCGGATTTTGGTATTTTATCTTATTTGTGTATCTTTCCATGCCTTTTGGACCGAGTTATTGCTTGTTTTGCCATTTTGACGTGTTTTCTTATTTCGGGTTCTGTATGTCGTTCGTTCGTTTAGGAAGTAAATAAGAAGAAAAAACTACTTCCGGGTTTGAAACGTGTCATTATTGAGGTTGATGAGCTCAACATTTTGCCCACCCTCATAATAGGTTTCATCAGGAAAAAAAGCAAAAGAGCACGGAAACTCAACGTGTAAACTACGTCAGAGGCAAAACTCTGAAACAAGTCGAAGAACTGACATGAAGATAGATAGTGACTTAATTTCTTACTACTTAGCAGACTAAACATAACATTAAAACATGTATGCCATTTGTTTTGATTGCTGAGATGGCTTCGATAGTGCATACTCAATGCAGAGATTACTTCTTTAGTTGTGGGAATTTTTACATTCCTATGCATAATGTAGTAACGGATATACCATGGAGCAATACCGATGTCATTGTTAATGATACTGCAGAGCAACTATACCTTCTTAAAATGAAAGCGACGATTATATGCCATTCAAGTTTATACCTTTTTGTGTAAACCATTTTCAACGCCATTTGAATGATTTTGTAGAAAGGGGAAATATTGCTGTGTTTGTATTTGTACCTTCTGTTTTTATCTAGTCCACTTGATATTGCTATTAGATTTAAATAAATGACTCTATAATCTCAAAGGATTGAGTTTCTACATTCTAATCAATATGGGTTTTGGTAGAATATTTGAAGCTTTTGTAAATAAAATACTTTCAAATCATATCAATACTTTTATCTCCTCTTATCAACATGGCTTTCCCCCCTTCCAAATCTGTCACAACTAATCTCCTATATTATTCTGAATTCATTTGCGATGCAATGAATGAGAGATCTCAGGTGGAGGCGGTATATACTGACTCTTCCAAAGCCTTTGATAAGGTAAACTACGCAATTTCGATTCGCAAACTTTCGAGATTTGGACTATCGGGTACATTACTAAATTGGTTTCGATCATACCTAGCTGGTAGGACCCAATGTGTTGTAATGAACGGCTTTGCATCACAAGCTACTAGCGTGAGTTCTGGTGTACAGCAGGGATCACACTTGGGCCCTAAGTTATTCATCGCTTTCATTAATGATCTTACTTTTAGCTTAAAATCCTCCTTTCTGTTAAATGCAGGTGATCTAAAATTATTTGCTAAAGTAAACTCACAGGCTGACTGCCTAATTCTACAACAAGACTTAAACCATGTTTCCAGCTAGTGCAAAATCAATAAAGTGTCACTAAATATAAACAAATGTCACGTATTGATTATGAATACCAGCTGTATGGCAATATACTTAGTGAAGTGTCTAACATACGAGACGTTATATTTAGCAACACTTATTATTTTGATAAACATGTTTCGCACATTGTTAGTAAAGCCAACAAAATGTTAGGCTTTATTATGTCGAATAGCCAGAGACTTTAAAAATATCGATACTTTAAAATTGTTGTACTTCGCATATACATATATGCTCACATCTTGAATACTGTAGTTTTATTTGGAATCCTTACTACCGAATGTATATGAACTGAATAGAATTAATTCAGAAGCGATTTATTAGGTTTGTTAGCAAAAAATATGGTTTGAGGTCTAACTATACTTATAATTTAGAACATAAAAGTTTATCGTCTTTAGAACATAGAAGGACTCTGCAAGATCTTAATAGTAATTTACGATACAAGTGCGTAAAGCTACTCTTTAGGCACGAGTGGGGTAGAGTTAAAACGCGAGTGAGCGATCGTTTTAAGCCCCACGAGTGACTAAAGATGCTTTACGCATGTGTATCGTACAATATTTTATCTACGATAGAATCTAGAAAACACGGTAAATATGAAAAAAAAATTAAATGTAAATTCGGATTACCAGCAACCGGTCGTAATTTTGGGTGTTTTAAAAATTTTAAAACACGTTGCTACTCACAACGTGTCTAATGAAATCTTTTAAATACGTTACTACTGACGACGTAAACTAATGAAAACATGTTATTAAACAGTCGTTTTACAAACTTAAAACTGACAACTAAAAGGAAATTTTACACACTGTCGTATTTAAAGAACTTTTTAAAATTATTCATAGTTTTTACAATGACTGCACAATAATACCTCGAATTTACCTTTACGTTCCTACATACCGCACAAGAAAATCTTTACTATTTTGTCACGACCACTACTCAACTAATTTTTCATTGCACTCTCCCAGTCAGAATTGTCAGAACTTACAATTTTTTAGCTCTTTCAAACACTGACATTTTTCTCAATCTTTATCTAGATTTACTAAATCTGTTTCACAATACTTTTTGGATGACTATTGTATCAAAATTAACATTCACTTCTAGGATAGTTTGTGGTTTCCTTGTGTATAAAATGTGTAAAAGTCCACACAATTAGACATACGTTGTAACATCAAAAAAGCATAATTTTTTTTCTTTTACTTTTTTTTTTAGTTTTTGCTACTTTTGCAAAAGATATAACTTCACTTTAAAATAAAATTCGTCTGGTTTTGACATGTACAGTTTTGATCTGATATTTCTTGCTTAAATAATATTACTCGTAATATTGTAATGTTAGTTTTACTTACCTGTTATATATTTTTTACCTTGACTCAAAATGCACTTTTGTTTAATTAGTTTTCTCATAGATTGTAGGTTCTTTTTTTCCGTAGTTTATATGTCCAAACCTATTATTGGATGGCTGCCTCTGTTGGTTTGGCTGGTGTATATACAATAAATAAATAAAAGATTAAATGTATAATTATAGGCAATACATTTGCTATTAATATAATTATCGCGATTTTTTATGAGTTTTTTAAAAGTAGTCGCTTTATCCACTGCTTGTTTATCCAATGGGACCGCTACAAAATTATATATTTTATTGTTCATTGAAATTTTAAACAGTGTTTAATATGATCGCGTCCTTGAAAGTTAAGATACATTTAACATTCGAGGACGCGATCATGTTAAACACTGATTTCGATTTAGCAGTTTTTAGTAATTACTATTGATTGAAAATTATTGCCTCAATGAACAATAAACTAATGAACGTTCGAGTGGTAAAAATATGCTCGAATGTTAAGACTGGCTTACCCCTCTAAATACGTTAATTACTATCAACTGATAGGAACAACTTTATAAACATGGCGCTCAAATCTCAGAATTTTTCAAAACAACTTAACTTATTATTAATAATTACATCAGTGATTACGTGAGAGTGCGTTGCCTAGGTGATTTAACAAACGTAAGTAAACAGATGCCACAACAAAACACTCGAAAAGCGCTACTTCCGGAAATGTGCAGAAACCGACGCCACTTTAACAATTTCACCAAATTTTATTTTTAGGATAACTTTCTCACTTTGTTTGGCTTTCTTGATGCAAAATAGGACACCAGCCGTGCCCACAACAAGTCCCACGACGGACAAGAGCTCCTCTTTCCCTCCGTTGGCTTGCTGTAACAAACCTGATGCCTTCGAACCCCTCCTGCAGCGTGCACCTCCGTCCTTGCAGTCCTTGCCCTAGTTCCCACGGCACCGTACTGCTCAGCAAGAATGGCGCCTTCTCCTACCCACTTCCATTGCTACGCTAACCTTGCAATTGCCCCAGAAACTGCCACAGCAACACAGCTATCATTTGACGTACTTCAACACTTTTTAAAAACTTCCGTAGGGGTGCAACGAATCAAAAAAACCCTCTATAGCTTACCCAAAAAACAATGTACTAATTATGAAACAATGAATCTGGAAAAATGGGTATTTATTGGCTTTTAAATGGATTATTTGTGGCGAAGCCAAAATAACGCACCCCACAGCTTAGCTTTGCTTCCCCCTTTTCTTGTTTTACATTGTCACATTGTTATTTATTATTTCTAGCCTGCTCTGATTACATGTTATGTTTCATTCAAGGCTAACACTATTTTTAATACATTTTTACACATTTTTAACTGAAATTCAATGCCTCTCATTTTGCTTGAAAAAGCTTTCAAACCACCTTACAAATTATAGGCAAAAAACTGACTGGTCGGTAAGTTGCTGTTTGAGTTGTTTCTTTATCTGGTTCTGAATAAGTGTTATCTGAGTGATCGTCCACTGTGAAGGTTAGTGTCCCTACTTTAAAATAGCACCAAATATTATGTTTAGCTGGTTTTTAGAATTAAAGTTGTTTTTAATTATGAAATTAATATCAGATATACAGTGTGTCCCAGGATTGATGTTACAAGAGGTGAGAAGAACTAAACATTTTTAAATTTTATTTTAAGGTTCTAGAATTCGGTCCTGCTTGGTTTGAAAAAAAGTTAAGAATATTTTCAGTTTTTGAAAAACAAGTAGGCCTTGGGAGGGAAGCGAAAACTATTTTATTTTCAGGTAAACTACCCCTTTTGTTCATGATAACGGCAAAATTTTATTTAGAAAAGTTGTTCATAATGATAAATTATGGAACTATAGAAAATTTCAGAAGGATCTGTCGACTTAGATTAAACCGTTATTTTTTAGATTAAACGATCTAAATTGTATTTATTAGTGATGGGCCTATCCGGAATGAATAATCGGAAAGTTTCCGATTGGTCAAAAAATCGGAAGGTTCCGATTATTTCGGAACGTTTCGGAACTTTTCGGAATTCGATTATTTTACTGTTCGGTGCACAAAATTCGGAACTTTCGGAATTCGATTATTTTACTATTTGGTATACAAAATGAGAAAACGAAATGTCAATTTGAACTGAACGGAATACGAAATATTGTGTTGACTCACTTGACTGCTATCCTATGCTGGCACTAATGGCAGTGGTATTTCGTAGATTAATTATTAGATAGTACACCTTACAGACTTCAAATTCATGTATTGTTTTATACTATCTATATACTTTATGTGCCATTAAACTTTAAAATATCACTACCATTTTCCAAAAGTCTATTAATGTAACTACTGTAATAATTTGAAAAAATATTTTATTTCCTCACATTCCGCTGTGCGATTCAAACTCATAAATTGTTTTACTGGCCGTCTTAGAAACCCAAACAATAGATGCCAACGCAGATAAGGGCTTACGGCGCAACGGCGAGTGCCACATCGCAAATTTGCACGCACTTCATCTTCCTTCCGCTTGTTGTTTCGCTCGCTTGCATTTACGGAATGTAAAATAATCGGATGATATTCCGATTTTATAAACATTCCGAAATGGAACATTCCGATTATTGAAATCATCCGATTATGCCCATCACTAGTATTTATTGAAAATGATGGTTTAATCTGGGTAAATAAATATTTTTGAAATTTTGTATAGAGTTATAATTTCTTATTCTGAACAACTTTTCTTAATAAAATTTTGTCGTATCATGAACAAAAAAGGTAGTTTACCTGAAAATAGATACAATCTAAAAAATAACGGTCGACAGATCTTTCTGAAATTTTTTGTAGAGCCAAAATTTATCATTATGAACAATTTTTCTTAATAAGATTTTGCCGTACCATGAACAAAAAGGGTAGTTTACTTGAATACAAAATAGTTTTCGCTTCCCTGTCAAGGCCTACTTGGTTACCAAGAAAAGTTGTTGAGAATGATAAATGATGGCTCTATACAAAATTTCAGATATATCTACGTACTTAGATTAAACCGTAATTTTTAATAAATTCTATTTATACAGGGTGCCCGAATTTCGTAGGGACAACATGGGTAACTTTTGTATGTGAAGAGATAGAAAGATGGTTAAATTAGCAAAAAGGTGCAGGTTTTAGAGCTCATTAAGAATCCATCTTCAAATTTTACTTGTCATGGCCCACTTGTCTAAAATTTAAAAAAAAAAACAAAATCTCCTAATTTCTTTTATATGCCGTAACTTTTTTGTTACTTAAGATATTGAGATGCGATTTGAACTAATTTGCATGGCAATTTAAATACATTTATTGGCACTTAATAAAACCAATTTTATTTGTGCAAATTTTTAGTAATCTAACCTAACCTCAAAATTTTAAATTGGTACCGTACAATTTTTTTGGCCCTTCTAAGAGAGGATTTTTTCTGAATGCAATGATGTATTACGTGATATGGAAACTTCTTAAAAATTTTTAAAAACTGAGTTTATTCTTTTTACATGCAGAAATCACTAGTGCTATGATCACAATAACTTTGTTTTTTGTTTATCACGTTATCTGTGAAATTATGTTTCAAAACAAAAAGCGGGCTTATCATCATACGTGCCTTCTAGTAGTGTCAGTTTGTTCCGTATGTTTGACGTGTAAGTTCTACGTTCTTGTAGCACTTGATATAAGCACAAAATACATCATATTTTCAAAATTTTCCGTTATAAGTTGAAGTAATAACACTCACACCACTGACAGGCACGTATGATGATAAGCCTGCTTTTTGTTTCGAAACATAATTTCACAGATAACGTGATAAACAAAAAACAAAGTTATTGTGATCATGGCACTAGTGATTTCTGCCTGTAAAAATAATAAGCTCAGTTTTTCAAAATTTTGAAGAAGTTTCCATATCATGTAATACATCATTGCATTTAGAAAAAATCCTCTCTTAGAAGGGCCAAAAAAATTGTACGGTACCAATTTAAAATTTTGAGGTTAGGTTAGATTACTAAAAATTTGCACAAATAAAATTGATTTTATTAAGTGCCAATAAATTTATTTAAATTACCATGCAAATTAGTTTAAATCGCATCTCAATATCTTAAGTAACAAAAAAGTTACGGCATATAAAAGAAATTAGGAAATTTTGTTTTTTTTTTAAATTTTACACAAGTGGGCCATCACAAGTAAAATTTGAAGATGGATTCTTAATGAGCTCTCAAACCTGCACCTTTTTGCTAATTTAACCATCTCTCTATCTCTTCAAATACAAAAGTTACCATGTTGTCCCTACGAAATCCGGGCACCCTGTATTGCTTAATCTAAAAAATAACGGTTTTTTCTTAGTCAACAGATCTTCTTGAAATTTTGTATAGGGACATAATTTATCATTCTGAACAACTTTTTTTGGAAAAATTTTGCCGTATCATGAACAAAAAGGGTAGTTTAACTGAATATAAAATAGTTTTCGCTTCCCTGTCAAGGCCTACTTGTTTTTTAAAAACTCAAAATATTCTTAAAATTCTTTTCAAACCAAGCAGGACCAAATCCCTAAAACCTTAAAATAAAATTTAAAAATTTTTAGGATATCTCACCTCTTGTAACATCAATCCTGGGACACACTGTATATTGAACTTCTTAACTGGCAAGTCCATCTGATAATGTGATATTACACATATTACACCCCAGCTCAAAATCAATACCACTTAGCTTTAACTAGTGTGGACAGCTGCACAAAAAAGAAAATCACATTTACACATACTGTGATCGTTTTTTATCAAGAACCAAGACCAAGTAACGGCCGCAATAGAATTTTTCCCAACAGTAAAACTTCAAATGGGTAAATCTTCGGAGAGCAGGGATGGGTTATCTAATTTAATAAATTACTCTAGAGTTTAGTAATAATTTACAGATGTTAAAAGGGCTCCAGGTTTGAATTACAACGACAATCGTATCTCCAATCAAATACGAGATTCTACTGGAATATGAGAGAAATAATTGTACGTACTACAGTTTTCACTTAACAGTGCATTTGTATCGTATTAACAATTCAAATATTTGCAAATAAACAGAACAAATCGTCGATGAATATTTGTGAAGCTTTGCAGATAAACTCTGCGGTTTTGAGTAATAAATCTTGTAACTAAATGGTTAATAAAACTAAATATCGTTGTTTGCTTTATACAGACACACATTACAGTCAGATAAAAGTTTCTAGGTTTGATACCAGTATACATTAGGTGAATGTTTTATTGAATTATCTTCTAAAGTTGATAATCAGGCAGGTTTTTGCTCAACATTCTCTCGAAGACAATTTCATATCTACTTAAAATGTAGTAATGTAGGATGCGAACAGAAATAACATTCTAGGATCATTGTTCGATAATTGATAGATGCATCCCAGTCAGATTTGACCAGCAGATATGGAGGACAGGAAACCTTGACAACGGGTGGTACCCTTATACCTGTGGCTATAAGGCATGTCCTCGTTTTCAAATCCAAGATTAAAACTTGCAGAAGTTCTAACAACTATAGTACTTTTCAGGATCGACTAAACTAATCGTCTGGTTCTCAACTGCATGCCAATTATTCCAATAATGTAACTAACCTCGGCCTAACATGCTAGCATTCCGGGACTTTCAATTACTAAATGAAAGACGAATAGCTTTCTTTTGCATTCAAAGTGGAAAGAACTCCCAACAAAACGTCTAGACGAAGCAAGGCATTGCCAACGACGCGTGACGCAGCAAAATATAACTGCGTCATGTCAAAAATTGTTAGGTTGTCTTTAACGATTCTTCCGTTATCACAGAACTTCGCTTTTGTAGAGTGCGCAACTGTTAATTTAATACTGAACCGTAACAGTACGAAGCAGTTATCCTAGCATGGCCTTATACTATGGAGATTAATGGGGATTATCTTCCATCTACTTGGTTTTGGCACTTCGTCTAAGCGCGGAACGCGAGAGCAAAGTTCCACCCATTTTGTCTCATGAGAAAGAGTATAATCTTATAGCTTACTACTCGATTCCTGAACTACCGCCAGTTTGGTTTAGCTTTTTGGCCATCCTTGAAATGTCTTTTCCTGAAAGAATTTCGTGAGGCATTTCATCCATCGCTTCTTACAGCACAAGTGAAATTTTACCACTGGCTGGCACAAACAAAATTGTAATTTGTGAATTGCTTTACCGAAAATTAAATGTAGCCCTATTTTGTCCTGTAGGTTAAGGTGACGACAGTAGCAAGATAATTTTAGTGCGGGTAAGTGCCTTTATGGATTCCAAAAATTATTGTAATCTGACCCATGACTCACGCCACGCAATTTACATTAAAAATTAATAATTTCAATATTTCAACTTCTTTTATTTGACATGTTTTTTACTGTCTGCAAAGTTGGAAATCGAGTGGCTGTTCAAGCAAAGCATTAAACATTTTGTAAACTATGGCAAGTTGAGACCTAGCAAGACCAGTCCTACCGACGATTAAAATGATTTTTACTACACCTCCACGGTTTAAACCAGCAGGTGGCGCTAAAAAATTTCTTTGACTATTCAACTCACCCCCTTCAAGTTAACTATTCACCAATCATAATTTAGTATTTATGTGCAACAATTCCGCTAGCGGAGTTTTAATGACAATTTTTTTCTCTTCCTGTGACATTTATTTAACTTCCTGTAAAATTAATCAAATATGATATTAGAAATGTCAAATTTGACAAACAATTTATTTTACGTCAACAGATTTTTATTTTCAAAGAGGACGTGATAAAATTGATTAATTACTAAGAAATGTCAATTTTGTTCGTTGAATAGTCCTTCAAATGCCGCTTGCAGCCGACGAATTGCATGAATTTTTGTCAAAGTGTTTATTCGTGTTTATTGCTTCAAAATTTATATCGAAGCAATAAACACTCATACACTTTGACAAAAATTTTCGGCAATTCGTCGACCGCTCGCGGTATTGTATATGATTATTCTGCAGCTCACTGAAACTAAATATATTGACATTCGACGAATAAACAAATATTATAAATCGTCGTCCCGTCTTCCACTGAGCTTATTTCGTCGTCTTAGGATTGATGTTATAACATGTCGCAGCAGGTTTTAGAAAATCGCATGTAATTTAAATTGGATTGTATTGACCATAGCATTCGTAAGATTAGCAACCAATAAGCATGCGTAGTTTTCCTTAGGTAGCATGTATTAGAGCAGTTACTTTAGTAACTATGAGAACATTGATTATACAAACACTTGTGTAACCGTTATACAAACACTTGCGTAACCGATTATACCAACCTTTGTATAATCTTAATTTAAGAAGCTAGAAGACGTCTGTCAATAAACAATCCTCTTCTTCCCCATCCTTGGAGAAAGGTAATGCTCGGCGAAATATGTATAATAATAATTGCACGTTCAACATTAAGGTTAAGTGGAAGAGCAGAGCGATTACTATGAAATGGCATTTGTACTTCGCCGTTTGTCATTGTCATTGTTTTTGCTTTATATTCTGTAATTAGTTAAAGACCACTTATTATTAATATTATTAAATTTGTAATTTTCCTTATCTCTCCATTTCGGCCGCCGGCGACAAATTCTGTATCTCGGATACCGATTTACCATTGGAGCATATGGAGCATATGAGTCCACGTGTACCAGGGCCTGGACACGCCTACTTTTTCCAGCCAGAACATATGATATCATATCATAGGCGTAGCAGATTTTCTTCAACTTTTATTTAAATCGAATAAGCAGGGCGTTCCTTACTAGACAACGATCATAGAGCGTACATTATTTGACAATGAAAAATTTATTAGCTTAGTAGAGCCCAATCCCTGACTTTAAATACAGCACTTCTAGACTAATTCGACAGAAACAAAGAACAGCAATGCTAGGTCCATAACAACACGGCACTACAAGTGACTGAGGGCCCGCGTCTGTGATTCAGTCGCCGTGTCTGAACCATATATATAATACACATATATTGCTGGTAGGGCCTGGAAACTTCAGAAAACATTACGGCGCCGACATAGTCTCACTTATAGTATAACGCGTCTCGTGCGCATGCGTGTAAATTCGAACTCCGCCTTTAGAAGCGAATTTTAAACTTGACCACTTCCCCATTGGGCGGGACCACTTTCCCATTGGGCGGACGACGCCGCCGCGCTTGCGCACAGCTCACCGTATACATTAAGGAGTTGGTTGTGTGTCTCACTTCATCGGCCAGTTTCCCACTCATAGCCGCTAGCAATATAGTAAGTATTAGATATATGGTCTGAACAGACTCAGATTCTGTATCCCGCATACCGAATCTCGGATACGGAATCCCCGTGTGTTCAGGGCTTTATAGTCTACCTGCACACAACTCGCTAATCCAAAATTCTTGAGGCTCCACGTATTGCCTAACAAAACACGGAGCAAGTCATATAATCGATAATTTTCGGTCATCAAGTTCTAGTTGTATAATATACGCCAATTTTTTTTTCGATGGATAACCTAAAAAACGCATACCCACATTATTTAAAAATGTTTGTTATACCTTCAAAACGAAATAAAATCAGACCTATATTTATATAACATCTTTTTTTGAAACTGCATCTACGTTCATTTGTTAAAGTTTGTAATAAGGCTCAAAATATCCTGTATACAGGGTGTAACAAAAATGTGGGCCGCTACTTCTAATCAAAATTATGCAAAAAGTTGATATAAACAAATGTCCAAAGGTAGGTCGTTTTCCTGTTACAGTCATTTTTGTGTTGAAATTTAAGATAATTCATGAAGAATTATTATTTTATTTTTAGCTGTAATGAAATAAAGGAGTTAATTATCCATGGTGATATGACATGAATGTGATATCAGTTACCATTCGAAGAAAGTTAAAATGTATCTAGTTGCCTTCCATCAAATATACCAACAAAAAATTAATTATTCAGAAGGTTGTCAGGTTTTTGTAATAGGAAAACGACTCATTTTTGGACATAATATGTTTATATAACTTTTTTCATTTTGATGAGTAGAATACGCTCCTAAACTAGCGGCCCACATTTTTGTTACACCCTGTATATGATGTTATCACAATTTGTCCAATTTTAGTGTAAAAGGACCAACATAATAAATTTAAATTCTGGCAACTTACTGTGTAGAAACCAAGTGAACGATGTATGTAGAGTAGCTAGAAATGACTTGTGTGACATTGGCTGAACACAGATGATATCAAAGTAACTATAATTATAAGCATCTCATTTACATATCAAGCCAAATACAAAATATAAAAGTTAAAACACGAACTCCACGCGGGACGATCATTTGTAAACGAGGATCTCGTAGTCCTTGTAGGAGATTTCCTGGCCGCCGTAGGGGATGTACAGGCAGCCGTGCGACGGGTGCACCTGAAAGTGAAATGCAGGTGCTGAAAAGCATATTTTAAAATGCGGCGGACTACCTTGCCGACAGTTTCTGAACTTCCGTGGCGAACTTTGCCCACATACAGCGTTTCTCCCGTTCGTGTCCGTCCACCTGGCACTGCTCCTGGGGGAATTCGTCCTCCGGAATTGCGGACCCACTCCAGCCGTTGTTGACAAAGAACCTGAAGTTGAACCATTGTTTAGAGCGCCAAGGCAATTGTTACCAAGCATTCGCTACGTACCGGGTGCCCCTAAGCCCCGTTACTACTTTTATAGAAAGTACTTTGACGTTTCTAGCTTGATGATAATGAATGAGGCAACGGAAGCACGTATTGTTTCTGTAGATGCTCAAGTTTGTACCGTATTGAGTTTGTAAAATACACACAATCAAAAAGCTCTAGAGATGGAATTCTTTGTACTTAATTTTGGTAGTGTGCATGATGTTAAAGTTTATCAATAGTTTACCTTTGTTGGAGCTGGGAGAATTTGCATCGACAGCACATTTGAAATTAAACAACTCTCAAAGAAACGAATGATGTGAGGAAGGACAGTGCATTTGGTCTTTGTTGGTTTTCTCAAAGCATACGTAGGCATACATAAGTAAGTTGTTCACTAGTATGTAAAACCAAAGTGAAACAAAACATACATCGCTGCTGTGAGGGATCTTTATTTACTAACCACGGGTACGGTAGAGATGGGTAAAATACTATCACGATAATTTCAAACATTTAAGAAACTCAACCAAGGTTGCTCTTTGGTATTCCTATGGAAGATAATGTTCCGTCTACACCTTAGTTTACTGATGAAGTAATGACTAACTGTTATTGGCAAATGATGAGAACTATGATTCCTATATATTTTAATAACTACTAGAAAGATATAGTGATTCGAAATTTACCATTACCGTAATCAAAACTGAATATCTACTAGGTGGATAAGCGGAAATTATCTTCCAGTGGATATCAAAAGCAGAAGGAACTGTCAGAAATTTAAGTACTTGGTTGTTACATTCACAAAATTCAAATAGCAATGAAGATGCCGCAAATAGAAGAGACCAAGGCAAAAGAAAAACACTTGCATCTATAAGGTAGCAGTCCAACTTACGACGCAGAAAGGTCGAAAATCAACAAAATGAATAGAGAACGACTTTGCATGCTGGATTTTTGGGATCTAAGTCGTGGGATAGCCAAACTGCAACATATACGAGCGGGAAATATGGATGAATTAGATGTTGGCATATTAATTTCATCGGAAGAAAATCACCACTATGTAATTGTCACATTGAGGGGAAAGACGTTACGATATGGTAGCTTAAACGAGTGTAGAAATGGCCTTCAGAAAAGAACACCAAGAAGCTGGAAAACTTGTGTCAATAAGGCAATGGAAGACTACAAGATGAAGATTGGTTGTTATCATAATATCAAAATTTAGCGCCTTTTACAAAATGTAGCCTATTTGCGAAATAACTAGCGGCATTTTCTGCTTTTTTCAAAATAATATTGTAGGATTCTACAAACGCAAGCACTATTTCACAGTTTCTGGTACGCGCAAGTCGTGCTTGGCTGAATTTTAGCTTAACGACCTTATTGGCGTAGTTCCGTCGAGCTTCGGCGACGACGAGTATCAGCCTGTCTGACGCCTACGTGCCAGTTTAAGCGTCTGTCTCCTTGCGAACCATTGTGCTGTATGCCACAACCCAGCACGTGTGTAGGAAAGAGATAACGAGAGACACAAGGTCTTCGTTATTTACTGAAAGTCTCCAACAAGCCTTCTTCGAGTGTAGTTGACGAAAGCATATGCAGACCAGTCAAGTGTTCCGCTCTCCCGGACGTAGACAAACGCGTTTGGGGTGGCATTTATCATTCGTAACATTTAGTATTCATGTATTTCGCAGGCTTTAGGCAGTTTGTGCCTTGTATTTCCGCTCTTGCTCCCATCACAACAGGTTGTTATTCTGCCGGGGTGTGAGTCGTTGGTAACGCTGATTTAATCTATAAGTCCGTTTTGCGGCTTTAGTAAAAGACTCCCACTGTGCCAGCATTTTCTTTGAGGAAGTGCTTGTGCCGAGAATTCCGATTGGCTATTACGCCTTTCATTTCCCATTGAGGATCCATCACCGTTACTTCGAGCTCAAGAACACCCTTTATCGATAAAGTCTTCACTCCGTATCTAGTAGGTACTCCAAAGCCACCAGCCAAGGTACAAGGTTCCGTCGACTGTTGAATGATAGGCGGCTCCATCAGCGCCGTCGGACACAACAGAACGGCTGCCAGGGTCCTACAAGGTATTGCGCTTCTATAACTTTAATCGCTAACGTTGTACAGTGATGTGGTTAGCAAATTAACAAGTGCCGCTCTTTAAGACCCCATATAACGCCGTAATTTAGTCATAAACTTTAGTAGCGTCAAGTAGCTAATAACGTAAGTATTTGATGAAGTCAGTAATACATTTAGCAGTCTGTAACAATTCTATGATATCATACAGGTAATAGGGATACCCTTTTCGTATAATCAGGTTGTGTTAATTATGCATACATATATTCACATTCAATATAATTACTTTAAATCAGCCGTGCTTTTATTTCATGATATTTGCATATGACCTGTGTGTCGTAAAATTTTTTTGTGTACAAAAGAAATTTCATGGCTGCAAGGAATTTAATCAAGTTAAGTCTGACGTCGCACACGAGTACGGTCGAAAAAATAAGAGCATTTCCGATTTCAAAGAGCAGTCCTATCTACGAAACCAAAGTCAGTGGTATCCAAGTCATAACATGTTATTCAATTAAACAAGTCCTCGTTTTGATTGACGAGTATCGAAGTGAACTACACCCGTCCCGGCGAGTTTAGCTGGGAAAATCTTGTTACAGTGACATCGTAACGCAGGTGGGGCGAAGGGTACTTGTATTTCCCTGATTTATTGTTTTAAAAAGTAATGCAGTAAAGTGCTAACCTTTTTATGTCATAACCATAAATTTACCTGTTACATGGAAGGACCAACAAGTGTGCAGTTGGAAACCAGCAACATTCTTAGCTGTAAGCCACCTGCACAATGCACATACATCTTTGTTGGTATTACCACCAAACAAATGCATAAACATCAACAACAGATCAATTGTATCAATTTGCTACAATAGACGCTATTCTTCTTTTGTTAATTGTGGAGGAAAGACAATTATCCCCAGAAGAAATTATGAAAGTGGGTGGGTTCTTTCAAGAAAGAAGCACACAGCAGATAAAAGTTGCTTGGTACCACACAAAGTGTTATTTCCCGTCTCTGTGCTTAGTATAGGAAATAAAGTAAGAGATACAGAAATCGTTTTGATTGTTTTCCCAATTAAAGAAGAGAGCCTGGTCACTTCAAGAGGTTAATTATTACCGAGATGGTACAGTAATGATTTGGAAAGGTATCAGCAACATAGGATGATTTGATACTTTCACCCGTACTTCTGCCATACGCGGGTGCTGAGAAAGCTCATTCTATTTTCATGTAAGATAATTATAGATGGCACGCATATAGAGTTGCAATGGAATATCTCCATAACGATATTGCTGTTTTGCCTTGGCCTGCTCCCATTGCACACTGCGCAGTGGGACCACAGAAGAAACTCTTTCAAGCCTTGGAATTGTACACCTCAAGAAGACGTTGATGAACTTATTTTAAGCACAGCTAGCAAATATGGGACTGTTCTAAACAATATTAGGTCAATTACACCACATAAAAGCGTTACTTTGTCAGTGTTATAAAGAGAGTGTTATAAATTTAATAGCTATGAATAGTTGTCTTATAGATAGAGCGCCCAAAACAAGTTTTGCTATTTGTGGCATTAAAATTATATTTACTACAAAGCAAGTTTCTATCTCCTATTTGACATGTTAACATCACTAATTGGCTCTCAAATGTATGACTCGCATTTATTTTCATCTTCTTCATTTTCAATTACACAATCATAAATTTTTGAGGAATATAAAATCTTTTGGATATAATTTGATAGGTTATTCATTAAAGTGTAATTCACTTCAGCTTGACTCTGTAAGTAGTACCTAACAATTATAGAAATATTTTTCCTATACGTTACTCCATTCTAAACAGTGGTTCAGTTTCCACATAGCCAAATTTTTTCCATAAGGAAAAGCTCTCAAATATCCATTTTTTATCCATAAACAAGAACATTTTCTGAGAATAAAACTTTCAGAATTTTTACTGCAACTGAGTGAATGATATTTTCAAAATGTAACACAAAATAGTTATTTAACAAACAAGTACGTTAATGAGAGCGGTCCAGACATTTTAAAGCGCGAGCGTTAGCGAACGCTTTAATTGTAGAGATTATTAATAGCTAGCTGATTAACACACGAGTTAGTTAAAATATTTTTCCGTTGATCGTATCTTATTAATTTGAAGAAATTATCTCGCTAAATCCTGAAAAAATAGTGATTTTGACTGGTGATTACAATCTTAGTAAAATTGAGTGGGTTTGGATGGTCTCTCGGCAATACAGTTACCGAATGAATGTGCTGCTACGATTTATGATAGCTTCTCTTACTGCGGATTGCGACAATTTAATAACATAAAAAATTCTAATGACACGATATTCGATCTAATATTTTGTAATGATAAATTAAATTGTTTTCTAGTTCATGACCTCATAGAAGCTACGGATGTTTATCATCCTGCGGTGTTATTTACGTTAAATATTGCTTACATAGCTGAATTAGAATTAGCTGATACGTTTTACTTTGATTATAAGCAAGCTAATTACGAACACATAAATAACTATTTGTGTAACTTTGATTGGGAGACACTTTTTGAAGGAGTATGTTTGGAAATGTGTGTTAATGTGTTATATGATATTTTGTATGCAGCTGTAGAAACTTACGTAACAAAGAAAAAAGTAGTAAATAGCAACTTTCCAAAATGGTTTACACCAAAAGTTATTAATTTAGTACATAAAAAAAGGCAGCTCATAAAAGATATAAACAGACTAAGTCACAAAAGGATTGCAATCACTTTCGTTCTTTAAGGAAAATATGCAGGTCTTCCATAGCTTCTACAAATCTAAATTTCACAAAAAATATTGAAAATAGCATACCTTATGATTTAAATTATTTTTGGCGAAATGTACGTTCCAAAGATACAAATGTTAAAACAGAACCATTATGTGTTCATTACTCTGATACTACTGTCTCTAATGGAGTGGAGGTTGCAAATTTATTCAGTAAATATTTTCAGTCGGTATATACGGTTCATAATAACTCGGTTCAACAATCCATGTTTTATCAATTAATCTAAATTATGAAGAAATATTTGGTGTCTTAACAACTTAAATACAAGCAACGGTCCAGGTCCAGACGGTGTACCCGCTACTCTTCTTAAAAATTGTCCAAGATCTCTAGTGAAACCTTTGTTTATATTGTTCAACACCTCTTTAAGTACCGGATCATTTCCTTCCACATGGAAACGTAATTATATTGTGCCTGTTTTTAGAAGTGGGGATCGTAGTGATGTATGCAATTATCGACCTATTAGCATTCAGTCTGCCATACCAAAAGTCTTAGATAAGTTAGTCTATAATAGATTTCAGTCCATCTTCAAGAATATAATAATCAGCGAACAGCATGGGTTTTACCCTGGTAGAAGCACTTGTACGAATTCATTTTCTTACACCAACTACATCAGCGAATCTTTGGAAGAGGGCTTAATGGTTGATGCTGTTTATACAGACTTTAGTAAGGCGTTTAACAAGATAAATCATCTAACTTTGTTATCTAAATTAGAAGCTTAGGGTATAGGAGATCCGCTGCTGTCGTGGTTGGCTGCGTTCATTACTAACAGGTCGTAATCAGTCCAAGTAAACAACTATAATTCTTCCGAATTTATTGTACCTTCAGGGGTTCCACAGGGTTCACATCTTGGACCGATACTTTTTTCTATTTTAATAAATGATATAGCTCTAAATACTTCGTCAAGATTTCTTCTATTTGCGGATGACTTTAAAATTTATGGATAGATTTTATCACCTTATGACTGTCTAGCATTACAAAAAGATATATCGAATTTACAATCCTGGTGTGAATCTAACAACATGGAACTGAATATAAAAAAATGTAAATCGATACGCTTTAGTAAAAAACGAAGCGATTCTCTACAACACTACACAATTAATTGTGAACCACTTGAAATTGTGCAAACTATTAAAGATCTAGGTGTTATATTTGATAGCTGTTTGACATTTTCAGACCATGTAAACCACATTGTAGCAAAAGCTATGCGTATGTCCTTCATTAAACGAATGACCATTGACTTTACAAATATTAGAACTTTAACGGTACTCTAGACAGCATTGGTCCGAACAGTTTTAGAATGTAATTGTATTATTTGGACTCCTACGTATAGGATGTAGGTATATTAGTAGAATCGAAAATGTTCAAAAGAAACTAGTCAAAACTCTTTGTTATAAATCTAATTTAGCATTTGATGATACTAATTATACATTTTACCTTCAGTATTTTGGTTTTCATTTGTTACACATAAGTAGACAATATTACTAACACTGATTCGCCTTTAAGATAATAAATAATATTATTGTATGCTCGAATATACTGGAAATGGTTAATTTACGCGTATCGGGTATGAATGTGAGAAATCCTTCACTTCTTCAACCTCATTTCCACAGAACAAATTATGAAGCGAACTGCCCCCTAAATAGAATTACTGAAATAGTAAATACGTAATGTAACGATATCAATATGTTCGACATATCTCTTTCGGCCTTTATAAAAGAAGTAAAGGATTTTCTTAATTTCTAGCTCAGTAATATGTGTCAACCCATTTATGTTAATGTATATTTTAAGATATTATTCGAATGTTATGTAACATATTCAATGTATAATTATGTGTGTATATTTTTTCTATTTCATGTTGTATGTTTACTAACTTGTATATTTATCTGCTCTACTGTTTTTTTTTTACTTTAAATAATTTATCTTTAGAAATGGTATTATTGCCGTCAATAAATTATTATTTTAAAATCTAATTTTATTCCATGAAAAGAATTTGACACTCAAAGTTTTGACATTAATGGTATCTTTGATTACCTATACCAAAGTCATTTATTAATGGGGTTCTAATAAACGATTTTTAGAAATCGTTCACTAATAAAAAAGCATTTATAAATAGACGGTTAACAGAAAATGTTATTTAATTAAAAAGCATATCTCCGCAAAAACTTAAATTTTACAATTGTCGGTAATTCCATTACCTTCACATACTAGTAGGAGTATGGGAAAATAAAAATCATTGACAAATCTAAGAAATCTTCTTGAAACCATTCTTTCAAAAACCAGTTTTGATTTCCACTTCCATGAGAGTCATACCGTAGGTTTGCAACTCAAAACGCATATTTCCACAAAAATTATATGGCGTGTACCTCAAAGCGTAGATTTCCATAAAATCCTGAATTTTGAAAATATCTATAATTTCTCTACGTTCCCATACTAGCAGTATGGGAGAGTAAAATTCATTGACAAGTCCAACAAAGCTTATGAAACGGTTTTTTTATAATCAGCTTTGATTACAGTCTTGATCGGTATTATATTATGGTAAGTGTGCTCTCAAATTGCAGATTTCCACAAAAACTTAAATTTTTAAATTTTACTTGACTCCACTACTCCCATATGGGAAGGCCATTGATAAATTCAAAGAAGCTTCCTGAAGCTGTTCTTTCAAAAATTAGCTTTGTTTACAGCCTTGATCAGAATTAAATGGTAGGTATGCACTTCAAAGCACATATTACCACCGAAACTTTAATTTTTAAATTTTTTATGATTACATTACCTTTCCATACTTATACTATGGGAAAGTAAAAGTCTTTAATAAATATAAGCAATATTTAATAAGCTTTTTTGTAGGGATGTCGTACCCGGTCTAAAATCAAACCCGGGTACCCGAAAACAATACCCGGGTACCCTAGGGTACCCGAAATATATAACAAAAATATTGGCGTACATCTAAACATCTTAGATGGCTACAATTGTTTCCCTTTACGCCACGAGTGAACTAAATTGAAATAGTACCTACTCACCAATTCAAACTACTCGTAAATATTTTTACACTTCCAAGTGCTATCAAATTCAAATACGTGACTCTTTATCCGAAATTGGTAGTAGTAGCATCAACATCACACAGAGGATGTTAACGTTACTTAATCCCATACTGACGGGTTGAATATTTTCGTGAAGCGGATTTATTGCCTTATATGAAATAAGAAACAACATTATGTGGTACTATGGGATGGGGTGATTTTTGTTACTACTGCATGGTTGCTTTTCTAGCGCTTATTCCTATTGTTTTTAAGTTTTTATCATCTCCGAAAAAGACTGATTTACCGGAAATTACATAAATACGGGTACCCGGGTCCTGAAAATATACCCGGGTTGACTATTACCCGGGTCGGCCCGGGTACCCGGGTACCCGCCGACATCCCTACTTTTTTGTAGAAATTCAGATTGGATTACAGCTTTGATCGCAGCTAAATGCTGAGTGTGCACCCCAAAGCGCATATTTCCACAAAATCGTGAATTTTTAAATTTTAAATGATGCCCTTACCTTGCCGTACTAGCAGTATGAAAAAGTGAAAATGATTTACACAAGTCTAAGAAAGCTTATAAAACGGTTTTTTTAAATTACAGTCTTGATCGGAATTATACGGTGTGCACCTCAACGCGCAGATTATAAGAACTTCAATTTTGAAATTTTGCTTGACTCCACTAACTTCTCATACAGTAGCATGGGAGAGTCATTGATAAATTCGAAAAAGCTTCCTGAAGCTGTTCTCTCAAAAATTAGTTTTGTTTACAGCCTTGGTCAAAATTAAATGGTAGTTATGCACTTCAAAGCGCATATTTCTACAGAAACTTCAATCTTTTTATGATTCCATTATCTTTCCATACTTGTACTATGGGAAAGTAAGTCTTTGGTAAATATAAGCAAACTTTGTGAAGCTGTCCTTTAAAAAAACTGATTTGATTACAGCTTTCATCGCTGCTAAATGGTAACTGTGCACTTCAAAGCGCATATTTCACAAAGACTTCTATTTTGGAATTTCCCATGATTCCATTACTTTGTATATAGTAGTAGTATGGGATTGTTGATTACAGCTTTCATAAGAAGTAAATAGTAGGTCGGTACATCAAAACGCATATTTCCATAGAAACCTCAATTTTGAAATTTTTCATGATTCCATTAATTTCCCATACTTGTAGTATGGAAATGTAAAAGTCATTGGCAAATATAAGGAAGCCTTCCGAAGCCGATATTTTACAAAGTATTTTTGATTATTTCCTTTATCAGATGTAAATGGTAAGTGTGTACGTTAACATAAATTAAAAATATTTGTGTTATCCAAATAATTTACCATGCTGGTAGCTGTCATTGTTATGAAAAATTAAAAATTATTGACAAATCGAATGTTTTCCGAAACTACTATTTCAAAACGTAATTTTGATTAAAGCCTCGATCAAAACGGGAAGCATATTTCTTTAAAAAATTCGATTAAAAATTATTGCATGATTCGAGTATCACTCGATGCTGGTGATATGGATAAGTAAAAATTATTAACAAAACGATCCACGTTTATCGCACTTTCAAAATAAATTTTGAGACGGTCATGGCGATCTACCTCGTAGGTGTGCACCGGGTGCTCCCTGCTCCCGTGCGAGACGTAGGCGACCCTCCGCTGAGGAATTATCTTGCAGGGCAGCTGGTCCCCCTGAAAGTACGCCCTGCCCACGTAAATCGGGGCGCCATCGGCGTCCTTGCCCGCCTGCACGGCGTTGTGGGGCATCGCATTAGAAGTGCCGGAGTGCACCCACATGTAGCCTGAAACGTCACTTCGTGGAAGCTGCTGTAATGGAGCAGGGCTGCGACTTACCGGACATATTTCTGCCGAGTTGCTGATATAATATAGCTCCAATGCAATCTTCTCCCTGGAAAGTGTTATTGGTACTGACTACGCTGGTTTTTCCGGCCAGGTGATAAGGCGTGGCAGCAGATAAAAGGTTTCTGGGAATGTTAGATTATGTAGCGTGTCGATGTGTTTGTTCGGTGATATCTGTTTTTAGAATAAACTGTTATTAACAACAACTATTGGCAGCTTCGGACAAAACATTGAAATGCATATTCTTAACTTAAGATAAATCATAAAAACAATTGTAATTGCTAGTTATAACTAATTAAATGTGTGATACTTTCTTACGGAAATATTGAAGGTTATCATTAAAAATGAGTTGATGTAGTACTCGAATTTGGTTAAATACGCAGAAACACGACTACCTTCTTCTCAGAACTATCAACAGCGTTTGAATTCAAATACAGACTTTTTAGAACGCCAATTTCTTATCAGCTTTATATACTTTGAACGTTACAACAACTGTCGAGTGCCTCGAATCAACGTTTTAAGCTTTATAAATCGGCGAGATATGTAAATAGACCACACCGCAACGCAATTCCCATAAATCCAGTATTTAGAACATAAACTAACGTATTATCTATTACAATTTCATGTGCGAAATAATTGCTTTTCGGGTTTACCGAAATCATATCCAACAAAGCAGCCAGCCAAACAGATAACTGGGTCATTAATCGGTACACGTGTATTAATTAATTATTTAATGGTAAATTCCAACAACGTGTGCGTTGATTGAATGGTTGCACGAATTTCGGGTTTAGCTTGGCAGGTATGTTTTGCCCGAATTTGATTAATTTTAAACACTTTAATACAAATGTAAATGTAACTACTTATGCACTTTTATTCTATTACTACTAGCCCAAGCATCACAAGATATAACATTGAAATTGTTTACAAATGACTGAACGTCAAATCGGCTTTGTGTGATTCACCTTTCTCTGCAGCCGTCACTTTAATAAATATTTTCCAATTTTACTTATACGTTTAAGTGACTATTGCATACATCTGTCGAACGATGTCATTTGACCAATGATCGAACTCGCTTTTTTAACTTTCAATCAATCAAAAATGGCTTGCGTCGATAATTATTGTTATATAACGACTTATGGGTAATACTCCACCTTACTCATTAAAATGATGATGCTTTAGTTTTTTTAATCGATTCAAGCAATAGTCTCGCAAAATATATTACGTGCATAGTTCCTTGCTTCGACAATGCTGACCAGATTGCACCCACGCTGGATTGTTTAGATTGTTTCTAAACAATCCAGCTGGTCGTGCAATCTGACCAGCATTATCGGCAAGTCACTATGCACTTAATACATTACTGCTGATAAGTGACAGCGCCAAGTACAGGGTTATTCATTATAAATTACCCACCCCTTATCATCGTTATTATTGCCTATAGAAAAAAAAGTTTTAAATAAAAGTTATGTGGTTATAACTGAATTTTGTTAAAATGCTATCAAAAGTACAGTGGCGTGCATAATTAAGGGGATACAAAAAAGTAATATATTTTTTAAATGGAACACCCTGTATATTATTAAATTTTTGGAATGATCTTTCTTTCCTGATTTCAAAAATATACCATATGTTACCCTTACCTTATACCGTTTTTGAGTTATTAAACGTCAAATATCTTAGTTAAACTAGTTAACATTATTAAATATAACAAAGTTTTATTCAGGAAATTTAAATATAAATAAATGATAACTAATTTTTATTATTTCATTAAAGAAATGTCACTTATCAAACAAAATAGTTGCATTTTCATAGCTTACTTTAATAATTCCTATTTACAGTAACTAGTTTAACTAAGATATTCAACGTTTAATAACTCAAAAACGGTATAAGGTAAGGGTAACATATGGTATATTTTTGAAATCAGGAAAAAAAGGTCGTTCCAAAAATTTAATAATATACAGGGTGTTCCATTTAAAAAAATATATTACTTTTTTGTATCCCCTTAATTATGCACGCCACTGTACTTTTGATAGCATTTTAACAAAATTCAGTTATAACCACATAACTTTTATTTAAAACTTCTTTTTCTATAGGCAATAATAACGATGATAAGGGGTGGGTAATTTATAATGAATAACCCTGTACACATTACATATTATTAGATAAATTTTGTTTTGCTAGCTTCTTATTATTAGTAGCTTCAGCGTACTTATGCGAACGTTTTGTCCGTCTGTCTGGATCGCCTGTAACTTTAGAACGGCTACAGATATCGAAATTTTGAAAGGGGGCAAAGTTGTTGCTAAGGTCCCGAGCACCTTCATGCGCTATTTGGTTTTGGCGAAAGGTCAACCTGTTTTCGCAGTGCTGAAGCTACTCTTTAGACCTGTACTTGAGCAGTTTATTGAAACATGAATTTGCGATATTATTACCTTTGAATAGGTAAATATATAATAACGTGGGCCGATTTATACAGGGTGTTATGGAAATGAGTGCAAATATTTTAACCAGTGATAAGGCTCACCAAAATGAACAACTTTTCTATTTATCGTTTTTAATTTAATCGCATATTTTTTCAATAATTTATCTCCCCTAAATTTGACCAGCCGCTTGGTCAGCAAATCTAAGTTAGGCCCTGAACACACGGGATTCGGTATCCGAGATTCGGTATGCGGGATACAGAATCTGAGTCTGTCCAGACACGGCGACTGAATCTCAGACGCGGGCCTTCAGTCACTTGCAGTGCCGTGCTGTTATGGACCTAGCATTGCTGTTCTTTGTTTCTGTCGAATTAGTCTAGATGTGCTGTATTTAAAGTCAGGGATTGGGCTCTACTAAGCTAATAAATTTTTCATTGTCAAATAATGTACGCTCCATGATCTTTGTGTAGTAACGAACGCACTGATTATTCGATTTAAATACAAGGTGAAGAAAATCTGCTACGCCTATGATATGATATCGCGTGCTGTGGCTCGCAAAAGTATGCGCGTCCAGACGCTGGACACACGTGGATTCTGTATGCGAGATACGGAATCCCAGATACAGAAAATACACGTGCTCAAATGGAGCTGTTCACACGGCATTCAGCGACGCATACAGTATCTGGCTGCAAATTTTCCTTATCTCTCCTTTTCAGCTGCCGGCGACAAATTCTGTATCTCGGATACCGATTTACCATTGGAGCATACGGTGCATATGAGTCCACGTGTACCAGGGCCTGGACACGCCTACTTTTGCCAGCCAGAACATATGATATCATATCATAGGCGTAGCAGATTTTTTTCAACTTCTATTTAAATCGAATAAGCAGGGCGTTCCTTACTATACAACGATCATAGAGCGTACATTATTTGACAATGAAAAATTTATTAGCTTAGTAGAGCCCAATCCCTAGCTTTAAATACAGCACTTCTATACTAATTCGACAGAAACAAAGAACAGCAATGCTAGGTCCATAACAGCACGGCACTGCAAGTGACTGAAGGCCCGCGTCTGAGATTCAGTCGCCGTGTCTGAACAGACTCAGATTCTGTATCCCGCATACCGAATCTGGGAAACGGAATCCCGTGTGTTCAGGGCCTAAAGGTGAACGACACAAGGTATATTAAAACTGCAAAGTTCTTGCACAAAAAAACATGCGGTCAATAACTTGCCTACCTCAATTGATAAAGGAACGTTGGTGACCAGATGTGAACTATAGGTTTTATCAGTGTGAGTTTAAATTAAAATATTATTCCATAGGCGGGTATGCATTTTTAGAGTAAAACTGTTTTGAATTTTAACTCAGTTTTGAGGACGTTTTCGAAAAAATGATAAACGGAGAAGTTGTTCAGTTTAGCGAGTTCTATTACGGGTTAAAATATTTGCACTCATTTCCATAATACCCTGTATAGAGGATTTGAAAATTTGTTAGTACTTGTGTCTGCATGTTAAAAAAAGTTGTGAAATAAGAGAGGAAAAATATTTCATTAGAAGAAAAAATTTATATTTCAATTTTTAGAACTGCCACAATCACACAAAATTTTTTGATTTTCAAAAATTCCAATTTTCATAATGTGCATGTAATTAAAAGATCAATTACTTGAAAAGAAACAGATTTTCTGTAATAGTTTTTTCATATTTTTGCAATGTGAACTGCCACAAAGACATTTTTTGAAATGTTAATTTACATATTTTTTTTCTGTCAAACATAAGTGTTGAAAAAATATTATTCAAGTAAGATCAAGTTAATATTTATTATAAAATGAATTCATAAGTTTTACAAAATGCAAAACGAAAATATTTTGACATCTAACATAATAATAGGTCATATTATTTTACAAAGATAACTTAAAAAATCTGGTGTGATACACGCACACAACTTCCTTTTACAGTGATCTTATAATTAGCCAAAAATTTGATTTTAAATTTTTAAGCATTTGTCAAAATTTTTCAAAAATTACAAATTTTACAAAAACGGTAGAAAATAGAGTGTTAGTTCAAGAGACAAATTTTCTCTAGAATTTTAAGCGGAATTCAAAAATGTAATAATATACCGGGTGATCTATTTAAAATAGAAGTTAATAAAAAAAATAGAAAAAAACACAATCACAAAATCACATATCTCATATCAATACACATTAAAAATGTAATAAAAATGTAAAGTTTCAAAAAAATCGTTACAGCCGTTTTTGAAAAAATCGAAAAAAACTGAAAAATCACAAGAGTAAACACCTACTTCCGGTTATGCGATTTTCTTCAAAGGCTTGCTGTCGCATCTAC
This sequence comes from Agriotes lineatus, assembly GCA_940337035.1. Lineage (NCBI taxonomy): Eukaryota > Metazoa > Arthropoda > Insecta > Coleoptera > Elateridae > Agriotes > Agriotes lineatus. The sequence goes on along the minus strand of OW679198.1, from coordinate 3,177,967 downwards.
ATAGTACACAAAACTTATATATGAAGTTTCAACGCCATACCTCTTTTAGTTTTTGAGATATTCTGTTCACAGACAGACACACAGACAGACACACAGACAGGCAGACAGACAGACAGACAGACAGACCAATGAAAAAAAATATGTTTTTTTGGGATCAGGGGATTCTAAAACGTGAAGATTTGTTGAAAACTCAATTTCGAATTTTTAGGGTGAATCCAATACTTCCTTTATTGTAAAAGGAAGTAAAAATAGGTACATTATGAAACATTTTTTTGAACAAATAAAATTTAATCTAATTTATAATCTTGCTTGGATCCAAAAGAAGGCATGATTCCACGTGATTCCAATTTTGCCCTTATTACACCATCTCTGTTGTCACCACCACAAACTGCAGCTGAAGCTTCCGTCACAATTTTAACAGCCCGTTCAACCGCTTGCGTGTGACATGGATACGATTTTATTTCAGAAGACAGCATTGATGTAGCCGGATTTTTCACGAAACTTCTTCCGGTAACCCCATTGTTAATGGCGGTTCTGTTATAACAGAAGTACTCCAATCAATTAAGTCCATATAACTGGAAGCGCCCATATTCAGCGAATTTGGAACTTCAAATTTTCGTCGTGATTGCTGTTTGTTACAATTCCGAGCTTTGAAAATTCGACGCACAGCAAGCTCTCGAATATGCTCTCTTGTGTCCCCTAGTATTCCAAGTAGGATATTTTCAGGATGTGCGAAATAACTATTTCGCAATATCACTGGATCCATCAGATAAACTAATCATTCTCCAGACATTAAAGGCTCCCTGCATGTATGACGGTTTTGCTCTAATAATGAACCACATTAAACCATATACTTTTAAAATAAAAGTTACGAAGGTAACCAAGTTTTCTGATGCTTCAGCTGTTGAAACGTATAGCCGCAGTATGCGATTAGCAGTTGTCAGCCATCGGGAATGCACAACTTTACCAGGGCTTCGTTTGGATAAGTTTTCGTCCACAGTTTTTTGAAATAGCATCACATATATCAAAAAGATATTTTTGATCTGTGATGAGATCAGTCCTAACAGACTCATCTAGTACCGGAATATTCGACTCAATTATGTTAAAATCAACTGAAATGAAAAATAAAAAATAAATAAATACAATAGGTAAAATAAAAATAAATCAATTACCTATGGAAAGACTCTCACATTCCTTCAGTGCCTCTCCAATAGGTCCACAGAAGCCTTTAGGCCCAGTTGTGTTGCCATCAAGAAAATTTATGAGATGTCGCAAAGGCAGTTCATTTGCATGCAACTGGCAAATAAACCACTGCAACGGTCTATCTAAATGTTTCTCCAAATTTGCAATTATTTCTGAATGTTTTTCAACATTGACGTTTGTTCCGTCGCATCCTATCACTCTCAGATCATCTGTTGTAATATGCGATTTATCAAAGTACTGCAAAATACATTTTAATATGTTCGACGAAGTTCCTGATTCAGGACAAACATGCGTCAAGTATACAGACTCTGGCATTTTTATGAGAGTAATATGCTCTTCTCAGATTTTTCGTCGACGACTGTCTTCCATCTTTAGCGTTTCATTTGTCCTTCCATCGAAAAACAGACCACGTAATGATGAGCTTTGATTGTTATCTAGTATACTTTCATGTTTCTTACTCCTATCACGACGAATCTTGTTCTTATCTATGATAGTGCTTTTGTCTTCGTTATTAATAATACCAACATCCTGTAGAACGGCTGATGCTACTGCAGCACCAGCTCGATCAGAAATACCATAACGATTAAGTGTTCTCGCAAGCACGGATATTTGTAATGAATTACGTTGAAATTGTAAACATCCTTGAGATACGGTAGAAACCTGTTGAAAAGGACTGGGCTCTTGCTGGGATCTTTACACTCTCTCTAAATCTTTTTTCACTTGTAACCTAGATTTTGCATTGTCATCTAATTCGCTTCTTGTTTTCAATAATTCTTTTCTTTCAATCCGCTTCTGATTCATTTTAGTTGTTTTTACATCCACGGAACTAATCAACATTTTTCTTACGGTCCTTTGATCTAATAGAAAAGTACGTTCTGCTTGTGGAACTTTGAATACTTTATCGCAGACACACGTATTGATGTCTGAACATTTACAGGCAGCCACATCAAATAGGATTTTGGATTTTATTCTGAAATCCTGTAGCTGCTTTTGATAACTTATGCCTTTATTTCGTTGTTTATAAGGTTTTAATAAATATCTTATTTTGAGACGATAGCTTGTTATACGTTTAATAATAGTACACTGAAGTGCAGTGGGAATCGAAGCTTTATCTCAAATTTCAACAATTTTTTTGGCAACAACTTTAGTTGCTTCAGTTGCAGTTTGCTGTGGATTTGTTGATAGAGGCTTCTGTTCATATTCTACCCAGTTGAAATACCTGTTCATATCTTCATATGTCGGCAGAACATTTTCAGTAATATATTTGGGAGCTCCAAATATAGGGCACTCTAAATCACTTCGAGTTTTACACGACATTCTTTTTAAACGCAACTCTCACACGTCGAACGGTCACGGTCAACAAAAAGCAACTGATAAACGTGGTTGTCTGACTGTTGTCAGCTCAATCGTTCGTTAATCACGATCACGTGGCCTAGCAACGCGCTATTTTTAGTGCGCGTACGACGTCAGTGGCGTGCGTTGGTTAATAAATTATGTGATAAATTAACACTCAATCAAGGGCGTTCTGCCCAGAAATATCACTGATGTGGCTGTTTAAAACATTAATATATAGAAAAAACTATATAAAAAAAACCTTTCAGTATTTTTTCTCACACATTTTTTTCATATGCAAATATGTATTGAAATGTTAACCTTGAAATTTTAGTGCGCTTGTGGCAGTTTAAAAAGTAAAAATACGGAATATATCATTTAACAAAAAATGTTTACTTTTATGTTCCGAAGAAGTTTCGAATTTTCAGAATTTGAAATTCACAAAATTCAAAATTCGAAAATTAACTGTCGTGACAGTACAAAACAAAAAAATATATTTTTTTCTATAGCACGTGTTAAAGTGTGCTTTTATCAACTCAAAACAAAAGGTCAAGTTTTACTTTAACAGCAAGGGTAGATAAAGTAGCACTTTAACATCAAGGATAGTTAAAGTAATTTAATTTTCTAACTTTTGTTTAAATTAAATATGACATCTTCGTATTATCGTAGCAACCCAATCTAGCTACTCACATTTTGAAATATGATTGACTGTCATTATTTTCTTTTGAAATTGTTAAAGTTCTTGCTATAGAAAAAAATCTTGTATTATACACGACGATAAAGTTATTTCTATCCACTCTTGAATCATTAACGTCTCGACTTCGTCTCGACGTTAAACGTTCACTTGTGGATAAAATTTAACTTTATCGTCTTGTATAATAAATTACTATTTTCATCAAATAAAAAAAAATTGTTTTTCGTTTTTGCAACTTTTTGGAAGTTGCACATTCTTATTTTCGAAAACCACCAAAATCGGCCCACCCTAATATATAAGCCGTAGCACTTCTAAACAATATCTTCTCTTCTGGTAATATTCACCGGATGGTGAATGTAGCAATTAGGTTGAATTACCGAAGCTAAAATTAGAAGTAATATGGAAAGTACGGCCAACAAGATGGTACATTCCAAATTCCGAAGCCACCTGTTTCGTTCCATCAAAATTTTTAAATAGGTCCGTAATCGAGTTTAGCATTTATATATTGATTTTGTGGTTTAGTGTAAATCTGACCGATTAAACCAGGACCTTCAGTATTTTACCATTTGGCGACCTGCCATCTTGGGTATGTCATCATTTCGTCTCCCTTACAAGTTTTGAGTGATGTACATGTCATCATAAAGTGAATCTGCAAGTTATAAGTGAGGTGCCAGTTAAGAGTAACAGTTGAGTAACCTAACTTCATACCGAAATACTGATTCTTCACGATTTTTACCTGTACGAGTATATACTTGAGGAAAAACATTCAATGCATTGAAACCAATCCCTCTTGGTTAGCTTCTACGTCAGCCTCCTGTAGCATGGTATAAGGTCAGAGACATTTACACTGCGCAGTGATCTCGTAGTAAGCCAAATCCACGCTCCTCGCAAAAGGCCGACGTGTACATATCCAAACGTTGACCTTATAGAGAACTACTTACCCTTTTGCTTAGATTAATTATAGTTTGCCTTCAGGGAACAATCACTTACTGACTTGTGCAATTAACTATAATAGCTGTGTTTGGCAGCTTTAAATTGCTTAATAGTAAACGAATCTACATTTTAAATTTTTAGATTAAAATGTCCTTGTTGAGATTATCGAAACATTTGTGGTTGTTTTTACGTTATTTTTATGATTTATGCACAGCTACCTTTCTCATGATATGCGAGTTATAAAGTATTAATTTAGTTTATTTGCATGTGAATCCTATACATGACAGGCATTTCGGCTTCGGTTAAAGCGCTTTCACACATGACTAAATACATTAAATGACGTTTGCTAGTAAAGTGTTGATTGCGTTAGTTATTGATTATTTTATTTGAATGTTGTCTGATATATATTTCTATTGATTTAGTATAATTAAAATAACGATTTTTGATGTAAGCAACTTCTGCTCACTCTTTTATTTTGTTATTTTGTTGGATCTTATGTAGTTTGAATTTTACCACTATATTCGTAGGTATTCTGGTTTAGTCTCTCTCAAACTAGTAGCGCTTCCGAACACACCACAAGCGGATCAAGAACTAGTACATTTTCTCCACACTCCGTAATTTCCAAGCTATTGTGTATATGTTTCAAATTAGTTTGTTATTATAAGTACAAAATAATTCGAAGGTGTAAAACGCAAATATAAAATAAAAAATACCACGTAAATTGAAATAACCCAAGCACCGGTACAAATTCTGAGAAGTATCAACCCAGAATATGGCTACGTCAATTGCAGTTTCGATGAGCTGGTAGGTTAATTTTAAATTATGCGTGCTGCCGCAGGGGTGGCCGGCTCGCAGATTTGTAGCCTTCTGCCGGCTATGGTAAAGTCGTTTCCTTTTCGAGAATGAGTTCCAGTCAGTCGAGGTTTACCATCTAACCTGCCGGCTAGCCGTGCTCTTGGCTCCAAAAACTAACGTGTTTGCCGTTTGGCAGTTAAACTTTGACATCGATGGGGAAGTTCGCCGGGATCAAGGTTGCCGGATGTTATAACGCTGATGTGGTTTCGTGGGTGTGGTGTTGGCAACCGTAATAGTGCCGGCGCTCGATTTATTCGTATTTAACGATTGTGCTAGGAGCATAAACTTTCGGAGTTGCGTTTCCTGCCGTATCGTCATACCGTATCTCTCTCTCTCTCTCTATATATATATATATATATATATATATACTGGGCTGCTGGGTATTAGCTGGATTGCATGGTTAACATAAGCAGATTAGATTATTTGAGCAGTTCCAAACACATTGCTTGGATATTGAAGTAATTTGGACAAGGTTCCCTATGTACTATAACGGATGCTACTAGATCCAGATCAGATGATGATTGATACAGGTTTATATCAACTCATCATCGCACCGAAGCCCACTTGACAATGAGGACGACTTCTTTTAATAGAAACTAAAGAGACTGGTTGCATGTATTGTCACTAGGATTAACTTTATTAACTAATTAAGTTTATGCTGAAGAAAAGTCGTCAGAATTGAAATCGCAACCTCAGTTAATAATAAACTTTACATACTAAAAAGTATTATGTATTTTATCTTGATCAGTGTTGTGATAGACTATTTACCAAATTAAGTACGGTATTAGATAGATACTACCGCACTCAGTGCGGTAATAGAAATTACCGCATTCTTTTTCATAAAATAAAGAATACATTGAACCAGAGTTTATTGATCAAGATAAAATATTGAGTAATACATGTTTGCTTATGGCACTTATCCATAACTTGATAATGGATGAACTAGTGTGCAGAGGGATAGTGGAATTTAAGTTTTAGACATTCATTGCAATAACAGCAGTAGTAAAAGTACAACTTCTACAAGTATTAAATCTGAGATTACTACGATGTCTATCGCATTGTATAGAAATTCTATACCCATATTTGGCTACTGTCAATTTAAAAAAGGCAATGTCCGCAAGTTCTGCATTTCAAAACGAATCGGTAGAGACACAAATAAAGGAGCATTGCACAATTTCATTTTCGTTTGCTTCCGCGAATTATGCAATCTATCTGATGATGGGACGCACAGCATGGGAAATTAAGCTGCATGTGAGTAGCTTAACGCGAGCAAGACGCAATAAAAACAAAGCCACTCTAAAATATGAAAACAAGAGGACGCCACTACTTCATCACGCCCTACAACATAATCTGCCGCAATAATTCTCGCGGAACAACCTGCTATAATTTTTGCAGCATGTGAAATTAGCACACCACAGACCCCATTACACATGACAGATCCTCGCAATAAAGCGTGTAAGATCGAAATCCTTTTGCCCCTGATTAAGTGTTATCCTTGCTCGGTTATCTGTTAGCAAAATGCCGGCGCACTCTGTAAACCAACCAGACAGTTTGTAAACTGGTCAGACACGCTATTAGTATTGCTCCTTGGCATTAGGAGCTGGGCGGCGCTACATTTTTATCGTAATTTATTGTTTCTCCGGTATACAAATGGTAAAGTGTTCCGTGAAAAAGCGCCCGCCGCTTAATCTCTTGAAACGTATGGGCTGGGGTTTATTGTTAATTGGGGCCGAGATTTACTCGTTGCATGACTTATACGATTGATTGGCCAGCCGTGATAGAATTCATAAATACCTGACAATTTCATTATTAAACTTTAAATTATCTATTTAGATTTCTTCAGTGAATACGGGTACACGCTAAATACTATTTTTTATTAATAGGAAGTTTTTGCATTTCTACTGAAAATAACGTAACGTAAAATACAATTATTGTTATTATGGTTGCCAACCACCTACTCCTCGTATGGTCGGAGTTTAATGAACTTTTACTTATAATAATTGATTTTCTGCCTACTGTTATACTAACAAGCAATTACTAATGTATCCGACGTTCGAATCCTCAAAATAACATTTTTGGATAGCCCAGGCATCATTTTTAATGATTGGTAGCTCTCGACTCTTGTCACGCTAACAAAGAAACCAGGCACCATGTTTCTGTAACTGTTTGAAAATTATCCATGGGTCTATAAAACTAACCACCGAAGAAACGCAGTTTGGCTATCAAAACTTCATGAGCATAAGAAAGGTACTCTTCACGATGTAGGTTCTTGTGCAAAGAGATAGAGTTGTGAGAAGTGTTGTTCCTAAGTACTTCGTTCATCGACTACGCAAAGGCCTAGTTACATTCACTTTGACGTAAGCATCTAATTTTGCTTTATTTCCTAACGTTAGTCCTAGTAATTTACCTCTTTTTAGATTGTCTCAGAGCTATTTGCAAGGTTTTATTTAAAGGATATCGTTTCACCTGCTGTTACTAAGCCATAGTTCTGTTTCACTTAGGTTCACGCGTTTTCCCTCTCCGGGTGATGTGATATTTCCTGGTCCTGTTAGGCCCTTTTAAAAGCGATATGTTGATTAATTAGCTATGCCAAATTACATGTTTACCAGTTTCAAGTCAAGTGCCTGTTTTTAAGGTTTGAAGATTGGGAATGTGCTCACATGCCGTTAAATTATATTCAGTCAATTTATCGACACGGAATTCCTGTTTTGGGCAATGTCTTTAGTTTCACATGTGTGAGTTTATTTGTAAGATCAGTCCTATTATTACTTTAATTCGCGTATCTCACCGAATCTGTTCGTGATATCTCACACTGCTTTAGCTTTTCAGGCACTTTCTATTCAATTTGACGTATCGTCTACTTTATTTCGCAAACCTATTTGTTTAGTTGTAGTGAGTCCGAGAGTGCTTACTTAGTGACTTCCTTCGGATATCAGATTTTCTAGCGTTATTTCGTCCCACTGTGATGGCGAAACCGCTTATCGGTCCCCACTTTCCACTTATCGGTTTGTTTTTGTTTCAATTGAATGACTTCCGGCCTGAGCTCGTAAAAACAAACTAATTTTCGGGGATCTCACGTCTCGCTCTATATGAACTATTTGCAATTAAGTAGTTGCCGTATCTCCTTTTTTCCTGTATTTTTATTAATGGTTAGTTAGGTACAAGGTATATGGGAAACACACCAACTGGTGGATCTATGCGGAGATAGCGTTGTTCTGGTGCACTCTGTCGTGAAATACCTACATGTTATTTATACAGTGTGTCCGCGGATTGAGTTCAAATAAGGTGCACAAAATAAAAAATATTCGGCTTAGAAGCTGATATTCTAGGATTCGCTTCTGCTTGTTCTCAAACCAAGATTTTTTAAAAATCAATCAAATTAATTAATATACATCGTGTTTTTCGAATCGATCTTTAAAAATGGCCAGGAGTAAACTACCTTTATTAGAAAAGATAACAAAAAAAAAGTTTTAAGAAAAGTTGTTTAGAATTAAGAGTGATGGTAGACTCTCAATTTTCAAACAAATCGGCCTACTTAGATTTTTTATTTTTTTTATTTTCTATACCTACATACCTTTTATCGCAGCTGTAGGAGCAGCTAACAGAACAAGTCTATATTCTCAAAGGAGTGCGACAAGGTTATGTGTTGTCACCCACGTTATTCAACATATACATGGAGGAAATGTTTTCTAAAGCATTGTCAGACCTAGACCTTGACATCAAAATTGACAAGCTATATTTTTACAGCATCCTCTATCTGATGAATCCGCTGCTGGTTACAAATCTGGATGACCTCAAATTATTTATCTTAAATCTAGTAAAAGTTTTAGTGAAGACTACGGTTTGGAACTAAATCTCAGGAAAACCAAGAAACTCGTTATTGGACGGACACCGTCGCAGAGTAGATTAATAATAGGAAACCAAGAGATGGTGTTAGTGAATAAATGTATCTACTTTTAAAGAACCTTCAACCAAAGAAGCAAAAACGCAAAGGGTAAATGCAAGATCAACCTTTATAATTATGCGAAAATCGATCTGAAGCCCTCGCCATGAAAACATGTACTGTGGTATAGGCATGGGCGCGTGACGTGAAAACAGCCGTGTCACGTGAGTGAAAATTTCCAAGGCGTGATTCACGTTTCACGTTAATTTCACTTTAAATATTTAGTAACGAATAAAAAACTGCAGGGTGCAGCAACTTTTAAATTCATTAAATCACAAATTGTGCCAAACAAGTTACATTATGTGGCTTTATTTTTGGACCCTAATTATAAATCCTTGAAGTTCATACCTTCACATAAAAGAGAAGATTATAATGCAAATAAAACTATAGATGATAATGATGAAATACATAGCAAGCGACTCAAAACTGGTACATCAGCGTCAGATTCTTATCTTTCTACACTTAGAGATAGCTCTGACGATGACACATGTAATAGGATGATGTCGAAACAGAACTAAATTAGTATGTTAAATTAAAATTCGGAACTGTAGATGACATTTTAGAATTTTGGAAAAATAGTGTAAATATGCCACTGTTAAAAAAACTTGAGAAATTTTAAACATACCGGCAAGTTCCGCTACAAGAGAAAGAGTATTTTCTACAGCTGGGCGAATTTTAGAAGAGCGCAGAATTCGACTTAACGCTGAAAATGTTGATTACATATTATTTTTAAATCAACATTTTAATGTGTAGATGTGTAGATGAACTTATTATTCTAATAAAAGTAATGGTTTGTTTTTTATACTCGGCTAACGCTGAAAATGTTAATCACGTTTTATTATTAAACCAAAAATTTATTGTGTAGATGTGTAGATGAACCTATTTTTAGAAAAGTACCTAATGTTTTGTTTTGTATACTCGACTTAACACTGAAAATGTTTATTACGTTTTATTTTTAAACCAATTTATTGTGTACTTGTGTAGATGAACTTATTATTCTAATAAAAGTAATGTTTTTTTTGTATACTCGCCTTAACTCTGAAAATGTTGATCCTTGTATGTAATAGATATTTATGTATTTAGTGTGTAAAGACAGCCATTTTGGTATGAGGATGCGAGTTTCGTGCCGAGCGGCAGCGAGGCGCGAAAAAGCAACCGAATACCAAAATGGCTCTTTACACTCGAAATACATACAAAATTTTTTCTACGATCCTAAATAAATGACAAAATTGTTAAATAATTGAAATTTCGGATCACACCATTTGATGAACTCGTTGTACCGCCGTTCATAAAGGGCACGCGATTTGGCCGGCAACAACTCGTTGGTTGCTGTCTGGGTCGCTTCAAATACTTCAGGCGGGATGCAATTACCTTCAGATTCCATCTTCAACTTCACAAAAACTCACAAACTCAATAAATCTGTTGCGTGATGATGGACGCACCGTGATGCAATTGTCAATAATTTTAGCCAGTTCCAGAAAAATTACGAATTAAATTAATAATCAGGTTAGCCATGGCGATGCGTAAAGTAAAATGAAGTGACGCGATTATTTCATTAAGACATTGTTTACGTGGTTGCGATGCTAAAATGGTTACTAGGGAAAAAATGTGTGAATCGCTAACTTTTCGCATTGACAGTGAGCGCTTAATAGTCAGTTTTAGAGGTGACCGTAGAAAAAAGTACTTTCACACCTACGAATTAAAAGTGTTGCCTAGCAACATATACCTTCTATACTCATACCAATAAGGAAAACGTCAATTCCAATGACAGCTTTTGGTATTAAGAGTAATCTCTTTGAAGACACCTGCAAGAAATATATTTGCGAGAAATCAGTATTTATCCCTTGTCGAAGTTATTGTAGTCAATTTTCATTTTTTTCTTTTTATGTCAACTATTCTGAAGGCAGCATATCACGTAAATTATGTCAAGTGCAAAACATAGGTCCCGGGTGGTGTAGATTGAACAAGCGTCCACGTTCGATCAGCATAGTTAAGCAACGCTCTTTCTGGTCTGAAGTTGGATGGGAGTTCCATGGCTGCTTCTCTCGGCGCCTCGTGATACGGCTGTCACGAAAATAGTTGGTCCCGGATGTCATAATAACATCATGACAGCCGTTAGTGGGCTTGGAAGTCCCCATAAAATATACAGCGACGCCTATAATTGGCCTAACGGCTGTTGGCTAAGTCCCAAATTAAATTAAAAATAAATAAAAATAAAATTATGTTTAGTTCTCTTTAGGGTTTTTTCATTGGTTTTAAATTTCAACATTCTGTTCTATCTGAATTTAAATTTTGAAATAAAAGCTGCGTGTCACGTCTTGAGTGGCGTGTCACGCCGTGAACGTGAGTGAACGTGAGCGTGAACGTGCGTGAACGTGACTGTTTAAAGCAAGCGTGAAACGTGCTTGACGTGAGAGAAAATTCACTCATGCGCCCAGCTCTACTGTGGTATGCTCGGTAATCCGCTATTACTACGTGAAGTAAGAGCCTGGAAATCGACTCAGTCGGTTGATAAGAATATAAGCTTTTGAAATGTATATATTGTAAAGTTACACTAGTTGCGGCCCTTAAAACTAATGCAATGTACTCGGCAAATTTTTAATAATAAAATTTATACAGATTTATAGATTTAGACTGTTTAAGATCAGATGGTTGTATTTTTATTTATTCAAATAAAAAAGTATTTTGCCCTTTTTGATGTTTTATCGATCTGCAATTTCAAATTTTCTAAACGCTAGCTCTTTACAGTGTCTTTGCGCCACTCCACGTTTTTTTAAGTGCGTTTCATGTTCACCCACGTATTTACATTAACTAGTTTTTCGTTCACTTCCTTCATAATTGTTCCCTAGTTTCTCACGGTCATCCTTTCCTCGTTTCCTGGCCTAATTTTGTGTCTGCTTTTCCTCCATTTTTATCAAGTCATCATTGCTTCTTACAATTGCTAGTTTACGCCTGCACTATTTGCTCTTTGCAATGTTTTCATCTTTCCTGGCTAATGCCCTTTTAGAATAGTTCACAAATTGTACTGACTAGTTAAATTGAACTCTACGCTTTATAATCTGCACTTGGCAAATCTTGTGTGATTATTTATTTTGGTTTGGTTATTCACTCAGCCTCACCTAATAATTAATTGATATGAAATTTGACTCTTCACCCTGTGAAAACCAAGTGTCTCCTTTGCGTTCCTTAATCGATTAATTTCTTTTTAACACAAGCATCCCCTTTTCAACGCATTTACGGAATGACATTTAACTTATTATTGCGGCTAGATAAAACCTCCCTACTCTGTGATTTAATTTAATTTTAATATTGAACTGCAATCAGAGCAGAGCCATAGGGCCTGATACCACTGCAATATACCGTCGTTTACTAGGAATACAATTGGTTGACCACGTGACAAATCTTGCAATTTTGAAACCATAGGTAAATATCGTCCAGGAGAGAAAGCTGGAATACTTTGGTCACGTCATGACAAATGAAACGAGATATCAAAAATTCCAATACATGATGCAGAGGGAACTATTCGTTAGAATCAACCTAGAACTTGACGAATTTCATAGTAGAGAAACGAGAAGCACTAGTTTATATCTTTTCGGTAGAACTGTTCAGAAGAGCCGGAAACAAAAGAAGAAAAGGTTATGATGAAAAACATTCTCTCAGCCACTTTTGCACAAACTGAGTCTTTGGTTTTATGCGAATGTTTTTCAGGGTCACCTAGTTTTCGGGCTTTGAAACATGTAAACGACACATTCAGCTTAAGGGGAAGAAGAATTTTCCTTCCAAAGTCGTTGCTATCTCATTTACCGGTGCAATTAATATGGAGTTTTCACTTTAATCTTAGGGTAAGTTCTCATTATTTCTGTGTGGGTGCAGATTTGCTGTAGTTTTCGGATTTTTTTCCTACCGACCGCTTGTTACCTGCACCATGTGTTAGATCTTTCCCTTTACGTGGGTGAACAGAAGATACTACGTTTGCAGGCCATTTCACTCCTTTCATCAACTGGCCTATATGTAAGCATGAACACGCTTTGCTATCCAAAGGCCTTTGTGATAAGCATCGCGACTTCAGATTACGTTTTAAGTACATATTTTTTTGTAGTACCTGAGAAGTCTCCATTAATTATAACTCTCTGCTTTATGAGTTAAGAGGAATAATTAATTCAATTATTTTATTGGTTTCTAACCCCGTATAACGTGTCGTGTAATTATGTTGTTATAACAACGTGCATTTGATAGTTGAATAATTTAAACTATCGTTTAGTTCTTATATTTGCCTGTAAAAGTCTAAGTGTATTTTGAATACAACCAACCTTGTGTGGTCTTTACATTTATGAATGTTGACCTTCTGGGTTTATTTTGAATATAAAAACCCCGTATAAATTTGTGTATATTAGTAAAACTTTAGATTCATGGTTGCTCGAATATATATAACTTCGGAGTGACAGGAATATCACAAACTTAGTGTTATTTCTGTAATGTCAATTTGTATGTAAGATTTTTAGCTGTGGTTGCTTTTAATTTGCATTTAAAAGGTTTACACCATTAAACAGCTCTATTACAATTCGACACAATTGAAAATCACACATAGCATGCAATCAACAGTTAACTTCAAATTTACAGTTGCAATAAAGGCAATTCGCAATCAATTTCTTTCTGTACATATTCAATGCCTTGAATATGGTTCAATTACAATCTTAGAATGTATTAGAAACGATAGATCTGAAAACATAAATTTCAGAAATTTGCCATTTCTAATCTTATATATATAAAACTGAAAGTCTTGACTCACTCACTCACTCACTCATCAACGCCCAGCCCAAACCCTTGGACCTAGAAAGCTGAAATTTTGCACAGAGGTTTCCTTTATGATGTATACAAGGAATAAGGAAGGATATTTCGAAAGTCAACCCCTAAAGGGGTAAAATGGGGGTTCCAATTTTGAATGGAGAAATAATATTAAATAGACATTTCGACTTGAAACTTCGTAGGAGTACTCCTAAAAACAAATAAGCAAACACGTATTTCGTGATTTTTCAAAAATCAACCCCTTAGGGGGTGAAATGGGGTAAATACGTCTGAAATACGTAATGCGTGTCGTTATTGAGGTTTTTTGGGACGTTGATTGCGACATTTATTTTTAAGTCCAAGACGGCGGACATGACATAAGGGAAACAACGGGATGGGTCGGGACGGGACGGGACGGGACAGGACTGGACGGAAAGGAACAGGACGGGACGGAACTGGAATGGACGGGACGGGACGGGGCGGGACGGGACGGGGCGGGACGGAACGGGTCGGAGCGGAAAGGGAAGGAAAGGGGTGTTGACGGGACGAGACGGGACGGGGCAGAATGGGACGGGACGGAAAGGGAAGGAGACGGGACTGGACGGGACGGGATGGGACGTTACGGAGACGGGGACGGGGACGGGGATAGGATGAGATGGGATGACAGAAAGTAATTAGTCATTATTTAATACACAAATAACGAACCTCACGCGAACGAAGTCGCGGGTAACAGCTAGTAAGTTATAAAATTTGAGCATTATGTTTGTTAATACTTATTTAACTTAATTGTACTCAATTAATTACGTATTACTTACATCACTTTTATAACTACAAAGTCAACCAATTGCCATTCTCCAGCCTACGAACCTATTGCTTTCTTTAAATCCAGAGTTTGGGTATGCAACACTAACTACAGCTATACAACAAAACATAAATTCTCAGTTAATTTCGTTGTCTGTAAATATCACATTGTCATTTGATAAGATTTCAACATGATAGTAACGATTTTTTTACGGTTTACACCTTTTATAGGTAATAGAAATACTGGTTGTTAACTAGTAACTGTGAAATTCACTAAATAATCGTTCAATTGTCAGGTTTATGAATGAGAGAACTGATCATTTATCACTACCAAATCATCTCTGATAGTAACAATATATGTTAAAAACAGATAAAATCTTAAATGTCTGATATTAGCAATTCAGTTACTTACATTTCGTATAGAATTTTAAAAAACTCTTCTGTCCTCTTTTTTACTACGAGTCATTCGGAGGTTAATTTCAGCATAGGCCCTCGTAGAATATTAGAAAAAGGTATGAGCGAATAAATTCGGTTTTAGAACTGCAAGGGAAACCAGAGTACGTTCTTTAACTTTCAAAGTGTTAATATAGAGTTGCTTGTTTTGTAGGTTACAATTAGGGACTTGATAAAGTAAGGCACGATAAAACTATATAACATATACTATACTATTAGTAGACAGTAGTTACAGGAACTGAAGATCAAACATCAGAGGACTAATAAAGTAAAGGAGTAAGGCAAGCGTGTATGCTGTTGGCATTATTTCACTCATACTCAGACGAAGTAATGCAGAAAGTTTTGGTAAACGACACATATCCTTTTTCACCAAAAGCAGGCATTTAAAGCTTTAAAAAATTATCAGTCGTCTGCAAGGGCGGGAAACGATGGCCGAGCAATTAAGCAATCCAGCAACTATGTTTGCAAATTTCATTGAAATCGCAATTCCATAAATTAAGCATTTCCATAATGCTGTTCTGCCCGTGCAAATTCCCACGATTCGTTAGGATAATTCCTGCCATCCCACATGGCCAGCCCGCCTCTGTGCATTGTGGAATTAAGCATCCTATAGAGAATATTAATTTTCCTGGCCGTTTGAAGGGTTTGTATGGCGAATACGTAATGTTTTTTATTGCATGTTTACACGTCCCACTGTTTATAACATAAATTTGGACAACACCTCTGCCGAATTCGTGCTTTTTGCGATTTGTTTACTAAATGCGCGAGCGATAGTGAGCTCTCTCTGGTTTAATGCTTTCACCTCGGCGTGATTGGAATCCATTTTGTATAATTTGTAGTTAGAATTTTCACTGGTTAAATAGATTATGTCAATGATCACAATTCTGCCAATAAAACGGCAGTTGATTATATTAATATGTTTTTGGTATTATGGATAAACAAATCCCATTGAATATACGAAAATGTTTACTACTAAACGCAACCAGTCTACTTGTACCACTTCTTAACTAAAGAGGGTGTAACATACGGGATATCTACTGCCTCCATGTCAAAGTTACAAAACGTAACATATTCCATTGAAAATAGCAGGCAAACTTCAGATATACGTAGCAAAACGGTAGAAATCACGTACATTTATTTAAGGAAACCCGTCCATATGTCGCTAACTTCGTATTGTTTCTGAGTGTCGTTGGATGCAATAACTGTTCTTGTTTGAATATAGACAACGTTAGCGATGGAGTTACTATTAGTGGTAATAGAAGGTGCAATTGTGATATTTGAAGATTCAATTACGACATGTCAGAGAATAGAGAATCACGCACCTTGCAACAGTGGAAAATAAGCGTGGTCTTGCTCTGAAAAGGTAAAGACGTAAAACCTAGTAATTGTTATTTATTGGGCCCGATTGAGTTATTTTCTTTAGTCTAAAGATGTTTGCAACGCTCCCAACTTAGAAAAGGTCGTACCAAGGCATCGTGAGAAGTCTTATTTGCTGGATGAACTTACCTTTATTTGCTTGGTGCTTATACCACCGGCAAACGCGACTGCATTTGTGCTTTACAATAAAAAATACTTATTATTATATTAGACGCACGATTATGCAAGCAATGTATCTCAGCGAGCAGTCTTCGGCGGACTTGTGAATCTCTAATATTATGGAGTCATGTCATGGCCGGTACCGTCTAAGCGAAGGTAATTTTGGTACGTTAACTGAAATCCAGACGACCAAATTGCTTTTACTCTCCGTTATGTGGGGTAAAACTCAAATGTTCTATCATTTACTACACTACTAACTGAAAGAGAAAGGTATTAAAAAACCGGAATTCAAATTCAAGCAGAACTTGCCGAAGCTAACCTAAAAACAGTGGCGAAAGACATACGATGTTTAAACTGTAAATAATGGAAAAACTAGACGGTATCTTTAAAGATATATTAAACGCGAGCACTAAGAAGGAGAAGCTAACTTACATATTCACAAATGCTAAAATAGACACCAGGTTTCTGATAGGCAATTCAAGACAACCCATACAGGGTGTCCCAAAAAGAATGGGACCCCGATTAGTCATAGATTCCTTACGTCATAATAAATCGATGCAAAGCATTGAAACTCTATGCCTTGAGAAAAAACAGAATAATTAATCGTTAAATATATTTAAAAAAAAATTCTACGACCACTTCTAAAAGTAGGCCTTTTAGCTCCAGCGTTTTATAATTTAGCTTGTTAAAAGTGAAATCAGCTGTTTACTTTTAGCCCATGTGCTAAAAGTAAAGAGCTGGTGTGGAATTTCGAATTTCGTACTGGAAGTGAGGTTAAAAAGTTATTCTAGTTAGTTCTTTCGTTGGAGGTGAATTGTTTTTTAAATAATTAAAAGCATTATGTAATGAATAAAGTAAAAGGTGTACATTTATAGTTACCTTTGATAACTAACTTTGACAGCTACTGGCTGCAGAAACATTCGCCTGCGCGTCAAGGCCATCTCTTTATTATGACATAAATTATAACTGTCATAAATGCAAACCTTTGCTAAATCGACATTTATGATGGACTAATAACAGTAAATTTAAGGCCGTAAAAAAATCTCGTGTGCAAACTCGTGAATAAACGTCCACTTTTAGCACTTGTTGCGCAAACAGCTATTTTAATCTTTATTTACTACACATTTATCTTTTCTTCGAATATTGATAATGAATAAAGATTGTAAGAAACCAAACAGCAGATGTTTTTTTAGCGGGGCC
Source organism: Agriotes lineatus (assembly GCA_940337035.1). Taxonomy (NCBI): domain Eukaryota; kingdom Metazoa; phylum Arthropoda; class Insecta; order Coleoptera; family Elateridae; genus Agriotes; species Agriotes lineatus. The sequence continues at coordinate 3,160,232 of OW679198.1, read as the reverse complement.
CTATTTAACAGACACCTACTCATTATTAACAGAATGAGAACAATTAATTGAATACACAGTAGAGCTTAAAATAAAATTATAATTTGTAGTGTGATGTTAGCACCTGCAGAACTTGAATTTAAACACAATTCATATTCACAATTTTCAACATTTTTAAACATTCCATCTCTGAACATATGCCTCCCTAAGCTGTCGCCATGCTGTTCGATCAGAAGTAGTTCGCATCTAATGTGATCCTGCTACGCTGCTGATGTCGTCCCGCCATCTAGTTCTCGGTCTCCTCTTCCGGTTTTTGCCTTCCACTCGGTCACTTTCCTACTCCATCTGTTGTCTTTTCTTCTCATTAGGTCTCCCGCCCACCAGAACTGGGCAAACTACTTTTAAAAAGTAATTAATGTGATCCTGCTACGCTGCTAATTTCGTCCCGCCATCTAGTTCTCGGTCTCCTCTTCCGGGTTTTGCCTTCCACTCGGTCACTTTCCTACTCCATCTGTTGTCTTTTCTTCTCATTAGGTCTCCCGCCCACCAGAACTGGGCAAACTACTTTTAAAAAGTAATTAATTACCATTACCAATTACCGCCCAATGCAGTAATTTAATTACCAGAGATCCAATTACTCACACGAAATAGTAATTCAATTACCAATTACTTAGTAATTGTAATTGTAAAATATCAATTACTTTTCCAATTACTTTCACATATAATCTCATAAGAGCATCAATTCTTTTCGGAATTTTTTTTGAGTGCGTTCCAACAACGTTGTACTAATATGCCTGAGCGGGACGCGAGGGCAAATTAGGACGTTGTTGGAATGCACGACAAATAATTTTCGGATATGAATTAATGCTCGAATGCAGATTCAGTAAGAAAATCGTAACGACACAAACCCTCACAGTTACGTTGGTCTACCTACAAAAAATTTCCAAAAAATGTTTTTGTTGTCTTGGTTACCGCTCGTGAACTAATTTTTCTATTGGTCATTAATGACTGTCGTACGATTTTCAATAGAAATTATTGTCATATAGTTGTATTTAATAGAACTTTTTTGGAAGGTTTTTTGATAATAAATTAAATCTTGTAGCTACATGCACCGTTCACCAAAACCAAAGTTTTTAGTTTGTTTTGATGTAAGATGTAAGTAAATAAATAAATTCAAGGATAACAATTATATAGGGTGTCCCAAATATAATGGGACACTGATTGGGCGTAGATTCCTTAGATTATAATAAACACGTTAAACCTAATATACCTTAGTACAAAGGTATAGGGACTTGGAAGTTCAAAATTTTTTTAAATATTAATTTTCACATAGGTTATCACTGAAGTTGACTTTTTATCACGATTGTGGATTTAGTTGCCCGTAGGGCCAAAGCAAATAAACCACATGAGGGATAAAAAGGAACTTCCAGTGCCCAGGGGTACATTATTTTTTTAAATCGAGGAATCGCGAAATTACAACATTTTAACCAACTTTTGTAGGTTATGTTGACGTCGGTTGACGTTTACCTATCGCTCAGCTGCCTACAAAAAGTCGATTTTTGTATTTTATTTGACGATTTCGACGTTCTTCACTGTCGATTTAAAAAAAATATTTTTTCGAATATGAAGAAATGTCGAATTTCATTTTGGCTAGATTTTCTATTGGTATTTATTAGAAAAAATAGCACGCCGAATATGTTATAGAAGTGATTTTTCCATGTTCGTGATAAATTAATCCACTCACTTTGCATCACTCGCTCGTAAATTAAATGTTGACAAACTCTCACTTTTCTTAACTTGTAGAACAATTTACTATTAAATGCCTAACATGAGGCTGAATGACGAAAATATGTGATTTACCTAAGTATACAGGGTCTGCACCCATTGGATTTCGTATTTGTTTGACAGCAGAATTTTATTTAGATTTTGTAAAGAACACTACATGGTCATCCAATTGGAGCAACTTGAGCATATTTTGTTGCCTCAGTTCGAAAACACTGTTTCTACCTTATTATACGAAGTGACATTTACATTCAAGAGACTTTTGTATTTCATAAAATTACTGTCAACGCTCGACAAATAAATTGCTTAGGTTGCTTTCATATTTTTACTTCAAATTTCAAAATCTTAATATCTTTAATAATACCTATTAATTTTATCAAACTACTTAATAATACATATTGATTTTAAGTTTAGAGCAATAAAATATCTGCAATTACATAAATTGGGTGGCTAATGGACTGTTATTTAAAAAAAAACTAAATGGAATTTTGTGTAAAATCATTAAGAAGCCAATATTTGACTGTCTCGTAGTTAGCATCGGGGTTTTGTATGTTTAATGTTGGATGAGGTGATCGGAATTATAAAAAAGTCAAAATTTTTATAAGACACTATTCCAGATTTTTAATAATAATCGAAGCTAACATGCTGCAGCAGACCGTAATAGTTGTTTACTATTACCATACAAGTCGGATAAGTGCGTGTGTGTAAGCACACAAGTATATTAACTATGCATTATCACACATGTATTGCACCAAATTTTATCTGCAACTCCCCAAAGTTGAGAAAAGTGCATTAAGAAAACGGTCAAATCTGTCATTTTCAAAAATATTGTAGTAAGCAAATGTCATTATGTCATTTATTGGTGATTGTAATAAGCTGCCTTACATAACAGAAATAGTGTTAAATGAGTGACGTAATAAGTTACTTATCCCACTGGAGTAGATAAACAATTTTTCGTAGTCGCAAAATTAATGCCCTAGTTGCCAGTATACTAAGCAGCATATGAATATTACAAGGCAAGAAAGCGACAAAGAATGGATAATTTACAGAATGTTCAATGCGTTACCAGGCATGAAATTTTGTACTGAGGTACATTTTATTTATGTGTTAACGCTGTTTAAATGTTATCGGATTTTAGCCGTTTAGTTCAATTCCTCACTCAAAAACGTAATTTTCTGGACTTAACGCCTTTAACACTTGTACGGCAGTATAACCCTATGCTGGTACATCGTTTAAAACAAGCAAATTCAAATGAACACATAATTATTAAGAGCCAATATCGTCTAATGAAGCTGTTTTAAATTATATTTTTACCGTAGGTATTGTAATCTCTAATCTGAAATGTACTTACCCCAAATATAGTTTTAGGGTCTTACACAATATTAGCTTCACTATTACCAAGTACATATCACATCTACATACACGCACCAATGCACTCTTTGTGCAAGCTTCGTACAAAATGCAAATGTTGCTGTTATTCGGCTCGTCAGAGGATATCATAAATTCCGGGAATACCTTATCGATATGCTTAATATGTAACTTAATAAGACCGTATCACAAAATTTTGCGGTCTGGAAATTTAGCACCCAGTCGAGGTCAGTAATTCAGTAATTAAATTACCATAAAGTAATTCAAATACTGCGAGTAATTTCAATTACCACAGGTAATTCAAATACTTGTAAAGTAATTTAAATACGTTACAGTAATTTAATTACACAAAAGTAATTGGGTAATTGAATGTAGTAATTAATTACCTTCAAACAGTAATTGTCAAGTACTTTTTAACAAAAATGGCAATTCCCAATTACAATTACCGCATTTTGAAAAGTAATTAAATTCCAAGACAAATAAACAAAAAGGAATTTCATTAGTAATTTAATTACAAAGTAATTAATTACTGCCCAGCTCTGCCGCTCACTGGCATTTTAAACTTGCAATGCGCTGCTCTATGTCTTCGACTCTTGTCATATTTCTTTTCCAGTAGTTTGGTTTCCTGTCTTGTAGTCGATTACCCAGCATCGATCCTTCCCTTGCCTCTGCTTTACTTTGATTTTCCTTATACTGGTTTCCGTTAGGGGCCAAGTGTCTGAAGCATAACTTAGAGTTGGGAGGACACACTGGTTATACACCTTAGATTTTAAGTGTGGAGGATACACTGATGTGTTGAACACATTCCACAGTCTTCCATATGCGGCCCATGATAATTTTACCCTTCTTTCAACTTCCGATGCTTGGGGATCACTGGCAAATGTCAGTTTTTGTCCTAGATAGATATCTTCAGTGAAGCAACAATACCTCCTATCTCTCTTTACCTAAATTTTAGAGGGTAAAAACTCATTGCCACTTTGGGCAAACTTATAACACAATGTGTCGTTTGACACATACTATAAGGGTCTTAGGCCCACGACTCTACTCTGCTAGCAATAGAACTTAAGAAACAAGTCAATAAGCACAGAGTTGGGGTGTTTTATGTAACTGCAATACTAAGCTTAAATTTCAACCAGTAAATGCATTGGAAAAGAGATGCCAGTATTAATAAATGAATTGAGTAAGTAAAGCAAAGGGCAAAGCTTGCCTTTCACAGGGTTGAAGTTGAAGTGTAAATTAATTAAATATTAGGTTTGTGCAGAATGAATAGCCGAACCGAAAGAAATGAATAGCCACAAAAAGGTTTGCGAAGTGCATGTCAATGAAGCGGAGATTTCAATATAGCTAAGCAGGGAAATTTGTGAGCAATCTAAAAAGGTATAGGAAGCCAAAATAAAATAATAATACTCTGCAAAGAGCAAATTAGAAGGCTGTCAGAAAGACAAGAAATAGCAATTAGAAAATCAGGCAGCAAGACATGAAAAAGCAAGTGAAAAGCAGACAAAAGGACATGGAAAAGCCATTATAAAGAAATGAACTCTATAAAATAATCTCTTATAATACCATGAGTAATCAAAGTTATGTCGACTATTTTTGCGGTGGTATCACGAATGTCAATTGCGCTTTGGTACGATTAGGACGAGTGAGCTAGCACGAGTCCTAACCCCAAGCGCAACGGACATGAGTAGTGATACCACCGCAAAAATGATCTACTTAGGTTTGACTAAGAATGGCATTCGAGGGACTATTCAATGAACCAAAATACATTTTAAAATTAGTTTTCAGTAAATCTAACAACACACCACGCAATTTCTATAGTAACAGAACACTAATACTGACTTTTTCTAATAAAAATCACATTTGTTTAAAATAGTCACTTGAATACCGTTTAGGAAGATATATCCACTGATATTTTTTTATTGGTCATGACGCGTCAAAATTATGGATTTTTATTGATCACTTTTTGACAGATGACAAGTGAATTGAATAGTCAGTGCAATTAACGCGAGTGGAAAAGGGCAGAGCGCATAATAAAACGTGTTTGCGGCGCAAAGAGACATTTTAGAATTAAGAAATGGACAATATTTTAGTTATAAGAAATTTGTACTCAAACTTATTTTCAAAATGTACTTAATTTAATCAAAACTAATTTCCGTTAGCTTGGTAACCATAGTGATGATTATAATTTGTTTTAATAACGGACATACAAGAAGAGAACAAATGAATTAATTAAGAGCTTGACATGTGCTGTGCTCCACTTTAATTAAAATTTTAACATAATAAAGTACCATATTTACGCATAAAAAGTATATCATTGTGTTGGGCAGCTTTCCTAGTTTATGTAAGAATGTTTGTGGCGTTTTCCGCAACAAAAAAATAAATTTTCATCGAGACTGCCTCCTAGGTTTTCCGGCAGCCGATCACATCGGGATTCCGACCTTCGATTCCGGCCAAAATAAGGATCCTAAGCCAGGGATTTCCACTGCGACGCATCAGGCAGGAGTGCAGGAGACCGACCAACAGCATCAACACAGAAAAAAAACTGTTCCAGAGGCACTGGTATCTGCCTCTGGGGCCCCTTTCCGAGCATTGCCACGAACACCGCCAATTTTTAAGGTACCGATTTATCCTAAAAGTATCAGTGTTAGCATCCGGAAATTTGTGTGCATACGAGACCAGACCTTGCTTATCAAGATTCGAGCATATCCCAGCATCCAGCGAAGGCGCAGTTCAAATTATAAGCGTTTTCCCAAATTTGAGGTTAGGCGAAGGTAAACAATTGCGAGATTTAGACGGCGTCCCTTCTGACGTCATGGAAAAAATTAATGCCTGAAACAAAAGCTAATAATAACCGCAATAAGCGCGAAGATTTGAATAAATACCTCATCGAATGTTCACAATTTTGCTCATTTTAACGTCAACAACCCTGACTGCACCATACGAACCATTTTGCAGGTTTTGACAGTATTGCATACATTATCTACTGCGTATTGGAACTAATTCATGTGTACAGTGGCGCACCGGATCAAGTAAAAGTTACAATCTATTAGGAATTCACTCTGGGATTAGAGTTAATTGCTCTACTGAGCTAGCGTTTCGATATAATAAATTATAGATAAATAAAATATTAAAAGAGCATACTACCATTTATTTTGGATCAAGTAAATAAAAATATAAGTACAGCTCATATTTTAATCAGCCTAAGAATTGAATTACAGGCAAAGTTCAGTACTCAGTAAAATATTAACATAGCATTAGGCATAGTGGAGATCTTTCTCTAACTTAATATCTATATATAAGTATATATAATAAAAATTAGTAATTTATAAACTTTCCTGAAAGCCATTTTGGTAAGCCTTGAAAATTTTTTGTGTGTTCACTTAATCTAACTTTTTAACCCTTGTATTTTAGTTATAACGCATCTTAATCATTTCTGATGAAGCCATCTAAGGTGGCGAAACGTCAAATAATTTATCAACTTATATATGTGTGACTTTTGGACCTTAAGGAACAACAACATATTTTTGTACTTCAATAAACTTTTTGGCTAACTATCTCCCACAACTGTATTATAAAAATTAATATTATTACAGCCAATTAATTAAATTAACCCAATTAGGGTAGGCCATCTCAATACATGATATACAGATAGGAGATATTGAAGTTAAAATTTCAAGATAGGAGGTATTGTTTTTTCCTGTTTTGCTGACATTTTCAAATTATCTGCACATAGGAGCTATTGAAATTATGCGCAGTAAAGTTAGGAATCGATTGCTGTATAAATCGCAATTTTGAAAATTTTGTCAGATAGGAGGTATTGTTACTTCACTGACGATATATTCGTTAACAGCCTCTATTCGTTTATCCTCAATCTCGATCGGTGTTGCATCTTCTTTATTTGACATAATGTTTGTTTTGTAGATGTTCAGTTCATGTTTAGTCCAACCATTTCCGTTACTTTCTCGAGGTCTAATATCATTATTTTTAGGTTTTACATATTATCTGTTAGTGCTTCGGTTCCACGAGACTGGTCTCTGTCTCATCTCGAAATTCGAGACGAGACCGAGAACGAGACTTGTTAAAATTTTCGAGACCGAGACCGAGACTTGAGCGGTCTCGGTCTCGGTCTCGTCGAGAGTCTCGATTTTTTTAAACATTTTATTCTTAAAAAAATTACTTATTCTAAGTTATACGGAAAAAGGCAGTTATGTGTACTATTTGCATACCGAGGGCAAGCAGGACCGCGCCAGCATCAATGGCCGCCTGTGTGCAGAGCCAAATGCCAAATTTGCCGCCCCAAAATTTACATTTTTGTTGTAAAATATAAATTTTATGTAGTACATACCTAGTTTAAAAATATCTTCAAAGGCAAAAAGAAAAATTAAAATGGGGCGGACTTCCTCTATCACCGAAGACTAGAGACGATTAATCTCTACAGTTGAGCGCAACAAATTTCCTTAAAACGTATCATAATCTAAAAAGTTATCACATATTGTGTAATACCACGTCCAAAGTAGAAGTGCAAGTTAGTGATTTTATAGGTAAATAGTGATTGCAGTAACTCAGTACAATATTTGTTGTCTTATGCATATTATTCTACTCCAGATGATAAAAATTCTATCACGTTTCTAGTCTGCAGATAATATTAGCAGTACATTTCGCGTCCTCTATCGGTGTCCAACTCTTTGGCAATACTCATCCTATACGACGCTACGTGGTTTACGGCGGATTATAAAATTATAATTTGTTAAATTAAAGAACGAAGCAAGTGTCAACAGAGTACGGGGTTTTTCAAGAGTTCTAAATGTGAATTTAAAAGTAATTAACACTCCAGAAGACGTTTATTCTGTTTTGCAGGGCAGTGACAATTATATAAATAGCTTTTCACCAGTTGGTGCAGCTCGGTGTGCCTCATAGGGGACGGAGTAGCAGCAGGGTGCTTTGGTAGACTTCGCTACAGATCTGTAGGTCGAATCTTTGGGATATTGCTTTGCTGAACAGATGCATTGTCACCACGTAGATTACTAGTTTAATTGTGACGATGTTGAAATTGCAAGGTCTCCTTGTTCCAAGAGTGAGGGTTGCAGATGTTCTGGCATTGTTATGTTGTGGAGCCGCTATCCAGGTGTCGAGATCAGTTCGAGGGTAAACGGCAGGACATCAGATAGTTTTATTCAGCGTTGTAGATCGCCAAGGCCGCTATAGTCGGCAGCGTTAATTTGGAGATTTAGATAGGTCTGCCCAGTAGTTTCTTTACTGTCGAAGAGGGCCGAGCCGTCTCAGGTGGCTGAGGTATCGGTTCTTAGATCAAGTTTCGCTTTGGCTTGGAAACACTGTTTTAGCAAGGTTTATGTCACTGAGGAATTGCCTTGGCTAGTAATGCAAGTTCAGGAGAGGCTTTTCAAAAAATGACTCTGAATTCAAAACTCACAAACGGGCGGCTTTGGGCGGGCACAGCTTTCGATTGGTCTGGCTGCAAGAAGCAAAGCTTAAGACCCCATTGGAACTTTTGGTGCAGCTCGAGCGCTGGATTCAACTGTATTTTATGGGCTAAGCATCTTGCTTTTATACTTTTCTGGCTGCTTATTGGCAGAGGTACCATCCAAAAAGGTTCTGATAATGCTGTGATAGTACAGCTAGCCCGATAGCTTCGCGCACCGCAGGGTCGTCGACAGAATCGAGTGCCGATTGTGACGAGAGTGGGCTGCGTATAAATTCCAACATACTAATTGTATTTACACTGATCTGTACCCTTCCAAAACAATAGAACCACCTCTCAGTTCTAGAGATAAAAGAGCAGCCTTGACAAATTACTACACTGAGAACATACCAGCGATAAGTAAATGCGAGATTAAACTACCTGTTAAACAGATGAAATATAATAAGGCCAAGAGACCTGACGGTGTAGTAGTAGAACTAATACAAATGGGAGGCACATACCTCCTACATCACTTGGAAACTCTATCTAACCTTTGCCTGGATACAGAACATACACCCGAAACATGGAAAGATTCCTATGTAGAGTTAATATAAATAATACAAAAAAGGACAAAAGAAATTTGAATAATTACAGACCGATCTCGTTGTTGTCACACATATATAAACTTTTAACAAAGCTTATAACTAATCGAATTCAAAACCGCCTGGACGCTTTTCAAACACACGAGCAAGCAGCATTTCGACAGGGTTACAGCACTATAGATCACTCACACAATACGACAAGTGATGGAAAAGGCCCATGAATATAATCAACCCCTATATTTAGCCCTTGTCGACTTTGAAAAGGCTTTCGACACTGTGGAGCACTGGGCAATAATCAATTCACTCAAAAGATGTAGAATTGATTATAAATACATACAACTCATCCAAAATAGATACTAAAATGCAACCCTCGCTGTCCAGATCTCTAAAAAAACAAATCCAGTTCCGGTAAAACATGGAATTAGACAAGGAGATACCATCTTCCCCAAATTTTTCACAAATCTATTAAAACACGTCTTTAAAACCCTCAATTGGTATAAATTGTGAGTTAACATCAATGAGAAATACCTGTCTAATTTACGCTTTTCCGATTATATCATATTATTAACAGATAATAGTGCTTCGTCTCGTCGAGACGAGACCGAGACTGGGGTAGTCTCGGCCTCGACGAGTCGAGACCTATAGTCGTCTCGATCTCGATCTCGGTTCAAATCCAAGTCTCAGTCTCGGTCTCGGTCTCGAAAAATTTTGTAGGTTTCGGTCTCGGTCTCGGTATCGACGAGAGTCTTAACAAATTTTAATATTCAAAATAAAATTTGATGTTACAACATTCGACCTTGCTTCGTATACCGATGTATATGACGTTCTACTAATCGCAAATCTTAAAATAGAACATGTTGTGTGCGAATGAGGTGATTCATTAGTCGGTACTTCCCCCAATTCGATTTTTAAATCAAGTCAGTGCAGCATTTTTAATGTATTTCTCGCGCCTGCGAATACTTGCCCTCGGGGCCGCGCCAAGCCAGTGTGCAATGTGTGCACCGCACACGGGCGGCCAATTTCAGGGGCGGCCAAAAAGGTTTAAAAATTATATACAAATTACAAAAAAAATAAAAAATGTACAATTTTTTTTACTTTACAAATTTTAGAAGTTCAAAAATACGTACCTATATAGGTATAAAAAATGTTTATTGTGTAAATGAACACCTGATAATATGGTTACATGGATTATTGTTTATGTAAATTCTCGAAGTTAGTTTTTATTCCGTGGCGGCTAATTGTTAAACGAAGCCAACTTGAAGGACCGCTTTCCATGCATCTTTATGCAATGATTACAAAAAAGCCGGATATTCATCAGAAGCAACAAAACGTGACTTTTCAGAAAACTGGCGGCTGGCGGCTTTTATTGACTGTGAAACATATCGTATTTATGAAGTAGGTATTTAAATTATTTTTGATCGGGGTGTCAGCGATCTCTTTTGTCGGTAAGTACCTAATTCTTTAAAGCTGATTTTAAGAAATATAATATTATATGATGCTTACATTAATGCTGTGGTAATATGGGTGCAATGATAATTATTTGGTCATTTAATTTTTGAATTGGCTGCAGAGAAGTTCGAATAGAGAACATTAATTTTGGTAGTGATTGTGTTTTGAAGAAAGTTGAAGAAAAGTTATAAATATGGTAAGTACCTACATACATATCAATCATATATCAATCAATACACAGATAGTTACCTACATATTCTTAAATTGTATTAAGTAATAAAATTGCTATAATTTTTCTAGAACAGAAAAACGAAAAGGCTGTCGGGTTTTCAGTATCGAAAACAAAGTCTACAAAAAAAAGAAGAAAAGACAAAACTGGCCAATACTTTAGACAAATATTTGAAGCCAGAAAATGTGTCAGCGGAAGCATTAGAATCAAGCTCTAGTTCTCTTTCCGGGCCACTTAATGAGCCGTGCGTCCAAGAAGTCGAAATGGAAATTATGAGGGAAGATTCCGAATCTGGGGAAGAGAAGGTTACTTCATCTGACTCGGAGTCTCCAAAACCAGAGAGAAGAGAAGTTGGTGACGCCGAAGAAGCCAGAACGTCATCCTCATCAAGGCTTTCTGAACTAAAGAAATTTGGCTGCTCATCAGATTCACAGCAGTCGCAGCAGGACACAGCAACCTCAGATGATCCTGGAGAGTGGCCTGAGATAATATCAACAACATTAACAAAAATTTTAGTAGCAAGAGGGCCTGTTCAGGTAACGCAATTTAATTTCCCAACTAATGAAAATGGTCGAAGGTTTTCGAAAAAATATTTCTACCGTTCTCTTCCCAATGGAGAAGAAATTTATAGACCGTGGTTAGTTTATCCAATAAAAAATAATGCAGATTATTGCTTTTGTTGTACAATATTTGGCAAAATTAAAAACAATTTTTCGCAAAGGGAAGGTGTTTCTGACTGGCAGCATTTGTCACTATTGATTTCAAGGCACGAAAAAAGTGATACTCACAATGCAAATGTTAAAAATCAGTTAGAACTTATAAAATTGTTATCAAAAGAACAAACTGTAAACCAGACGCAACTACGTTTGTTGAATGCAGAAGCAAAGCACTGGCATGCTGTAATTGAGGGAATAATTTTAATAATACAATATTTGTCACGACAGTGTCTTGCTTTACGCGGGCAATAAATTATTTGAAAGCAATAACGGTAATTTTTTAAAAGCTGTTGAGATGATCTCAAAATTTGATTCTGTTATGTCAGAACATGTGCTTCGGACTCAAAAGTCACAAAAAGATGAAACACGAATGGTAAATTATTTAGGGGACAAAATTCAGAATGAAATAATAGATGTCATTGGTAGCAAAATTAGAAATAATGTTTTGGATTTAATTAGAAAATGTAAATACTATTCTATCATTCTTGACTGTACACCGGATATTAGTCATATCGAACAAATGACTATAATTTTCAGATTTACAATGTTGAATGAGTCCTCAAAAAAATTTAATACGCGAGCATTTTATAGAATTTTGTCCTATTAATGATTCAACTGGAGTGGGTTTAAGTGAATTTTTAATGAATTTACTTTCAAAGTTGAATTTAAATATTTACGACATGCGTGGCGAAGGGTACGATAATGGGGCAAATATGCGCGGCAAACATAATGGTTTGCAAAAAAAATTTTTAGAAATAAATCCGCGAGCATTTTTTGTGCCGTGCACAGCCCATACATTAAATTTAGTAGTGAACGATGCTGCTAAAGTTTCTTTTGAGACTTCTGGTTATTTTGATATAGGTCAAGAATCATTTGTTTTTTTTTCTGCGTCGGTAAAAAGATGGTCAATTCTGAAAAAAACACACAACAAATTTAAATTTAAAACCACTTAGTAATACACGGTGGTCTAGTAGAATAGACGCTGTGAAGCCCCTGCGTTACCAAATTGGGCAAATATATGATGCATTGGTAAAAGTAATTGAAGATCGTTTATCCGTACAAGACCACAGTGCATCAAGCCAAATCTTCGGCATTAAAAATTTAGAGTTATAAATTTTTGTGCTCAACAATTATTTGGTACAATATTTTAATCAAAATTAATGTTTTGAGCACGATGATGCAAAATCCTACTATAAACATAAAAACTTGCTTAGAGTATTTTAAAAATTTGTTAGATTTTTTCTTAGCTCTTCGATCAGATGAAGAATTCAATAATGTTCTTACTGACGCTAATACACTTGCGGATGAACTCGGTATTGAACCTAATTTCCCTGCTTTTCAGTCTGTTAGACCACGAAGAACACCCAGACAATTTGATTATGAACACAGTGATGGACCAATAATTATTGATCCAAAAAATTATTATAAAGTTAACGTTTATTTTAATATATTAGATCAAACTTTATCGTCTTTAAGAGACAGATTTGAGGGAATAACAAGATATTATACTATGTTTGGATTTCTCTATAATATGTTTGATTTAACGGAAAACGAGCTATTACAATGTTGTAAAGATTTACATCTTCATCTAACTGATGATTCTAGAAAGGAATCAGATGTAGATGGAATACAATTATTTGAAGAGATAAAATCTTTAAAATTACATCTTAAACCTACTTCAGCTGAAAAGCATCAGTTAGAGCCCCAGTCCATTCTTGAATATATTTTGAAAATCAGCTCATAGCATCATTTCCAAATATGCCAATAGCTCTTAGAATATTATTCACGTTACCAGTTTCTGTTGCGTCTGGTGAGAGATCTTTCTCCAAACTAAAAAATATTAAAAATTATATGCCATCCACAATGTCACAAAACAGATTAAATAATCTGTCTATAATAGCAATACGACAATGCGACACGATGGATTCCATCGATTTAGAATTAGTAATTAAAGAATTTTCGGATAAAAAAGCTAGGAAAGTTGCTTTTTTATAAAATTTTTTAAAATTTTGTTGTTTTTTTATTAATTTTATTCCACTATTTTTTTGTAAATTTTTTAAAATTTTTGTTTTTCACTTAAATTAATTTGATTTGTTACAGTTAAACTAGGTATGTACTACATAAAATTTATATTTTACAACAAAAATGTAAATTTTGGGGCGGCAAATTTGGCATTTGGCTCTGCACACAGGCGGCCATTGATGCTGGCGCGGTCCTGCTTGCCCTCGGTATGCAAATAGTACACATAACTGCCTTTTTCCGTATAACTTAGAATAAGTAATTTTTTTAAGAATAAAATGTTTAAAAAAATCGAGACTCTCGACGAGACCGAGACCGAGACCGCTCAAGTAATAAGCAATAAACTGCATTATTTTTTATTGAATAAACTAACCACGGTCTATAAATTTCTTCTCCATTGGGAAGAGAACGGTAGAAATATTTTTTCGAAAACCTTCGACCATTTTCATTAGTTGGGAAATTAAATTGCGTTACCTGAACAGGCCCTCTTGCTACTAAAATTTTTGTTAATGTTGTTGATATTATCTCAGGCCACTCTCCAGGATCATCTGAGGTTGCTGTGTCCTGCTGCGACTGCTGTGAATCTGATGAGCAGCCAAATTTCTTTAGTTCAGAAAGCCTTGATGAGGATGACGTTCTGGCTTCTTCGGCGTCACCAACTTCTCTTCTCTCTGGTTTTGGAGACTCCGAGTCAGATGAAGTAACCTTCTCTTCCCCAGATTCGGAATCTTCCCTCATAATTTCCATTTCGACTTCTTGGACGCACGGCTCATTAAGTGGCCCGGAAAGAGAACTAGAGCTTGATTCTAATGCTTCCGCTGAAACATTTTCTGGCTTCAAATATTTGTCTAAAGTATTGGCCAGTTTTGTCTTTTCTTCTTTTTTTTGTAGACTTTGTTTTCGATACTGAAAACCCGACAGCCTTTTCGTTTTTCTGTTCTAGAAAAATTATAGCAATTTTATTACTTAATACAATTTAAGAATATGTAGGTAACTATCTGTGTATTGATTGATATATGATTGATATGTATGTAGGTACTTACCATATTTATAACTTTTCTTCAACTTTCTTCAAAACACAATCACTACCAAAATTAATGTTCTCTATTCGATCTTCTCTGCAGCCAATTCAAAAATTAAATGACCAAATAATTATCATTGCACCCATATTACCACAGCATTAATGTAAGCATCATATAATATTATATTTCTTAAAATCAGCTTTAAAGAATTAGGTACTTACCGACAAAAGAGATCGCTGACACCCCGATCAAAAATAATTTAAATACCTACTTCATAAATACGATATGTTTCACAGTCAATAAAAGCCGCCAGCCGCCAGTTTTCTGAAAAGTCACGTTTTGTTGCTTCTGATGAATATCCGGCTTTTTTGTAATCATTGCATAAAGATGCATGGAAAGCGGTCCTTCAAGTTGGCTTCGTTTAACAATTAGCCGCCACGGAATAAAAACTAACTTCGAGAATTTACATAAACAATAATCCATGTAACCATATTATCAGGTGTTCATTTACACAATAAACATTTTTTATACCTATATAGGTACGTATTTTTGAACTTCTAAAATTTGTAAAGTAAAAAAAATTGTACATTTTTTATTTTTTTTTGTAATTTGTATATAATTTTTAAACCTTTTTGGCCGCCCCTGAAATTGGCCGCCCGTGTGCGGTGCACACATTGCACACTGGCTTGGCGCGGCCCCGAGGGCAAGTATTCGCAGGCGCGAGAAATACATTAAAAATGCTGCACTGACTTGATTTAAAAATCGAATTGGGGGAAGTACCGACTAATGAATCACCTCATTCGCACACAACATGTTCTATTTTAAGATTTGCGATTAGTAGAACGTCATATACATCGGTATACGAAGCAAGGTCGAATGTTGTAACATCAAATTTTATTTTGCATATTAAAATTTGTTAAGACTCTCGTCGATACCGAGACCGAGACCGAAACCTACAAAATTTTTCGAGACCGAGACCGAGACTGAGACTTGGATTTGAACCGAGATCGAGATCGAGACGACTATAGGTCTCGACTCGTCGAGGCCGAGACTACCCCAGTCTCGGTCTCGTCTCGACGAGACGAAGCACTATTATCTGTTAATAATATGATATAATCGGAAAAGCGTAAATTAGACAGGTATTTCCCATTGATGTTAACTCACAATTTATACCAATTGAGGGTTTTAAAGACGTGTTTTAATAGATTTGTGAAAAATTTGGGGAAGATGGTATCTCCTTGTCTAATTCCATGTCTTACCGGAACTGGATTTGTTTTTTTAGAGATCTGGACAGCGAGGGTTGCATTTTAGTATCTATTTTGGATGAGTTGTATGTATTTATAATCAATTCTACATCTTTTGAGTGAATTGATTATTGCCCAGTGCTCCACAGTGTCGAAAGCCTTTTCAAAGTCGACAAGGGCTAAATATAGGGGTTGATTATATTCATGGGCCTTTTCCATCACTTGTCGTATTGTGTGAGTGATCTATAGTGCTGTAACCCTGTCGAAATGCTGCTTGCTCGTGTGTTTGAAAAGCGTCCAGGCGGTTTTGAATTCGATTAGTTATAAGCTTTGTTAAAAGTTTATATATGTGTGACAACAACGAGATCGGTCTGTAATAATTCAAATTTCTTTTGTCCTCTTTTGTATTATTTATATTAACTCTACATAGGAATCTTTCCATGTTTCGGGTGTATGTTCTGTATCCAGGCAAAGGTTAGATAGAGTTTCCAAGTGATGTAGGAGGTATGTGGCTCCCATTTGTATTAGTTCTACTACTACACCGTCAGGTCTCTCGGCCTTATTATATTTCATCTGTTTAACAGGTAGTTTAATCTCGCATTTACTTATCGCTGGTATGTTCTCAGTGTAGTAATTTGTCAAGGCTGCTCTTTTATCGCTAGAACTGAGAGGTGGTTCTATTGTTTTGGAAGGGTACAGATCAGTGTAAATACAATTAGTATGTTGGAATTTATACGCAGCCCACTCTCGTCACAATCGGCACTCGATTCTGTCGACGACCCTGCGGTGCGCGAAGCTATCGGGCTAGCTGTACTATCACAGCATTATCAGAACCTTTTTGGATGGTACCTCTGCCAATAAGCAGCCAGAAAAGTATAAAAGCAAGATGCTTAGCCCATAAAATACAGTTGAATCCAGCGCTCGAGCTGCACCAACCTTAAGTTCCAATGGGGTCTTAAGCTTTGCTTCTTGCAGCCAGAGCAATCGAAAGCTGTGCCCGCCCAAAGCCGCCCGTTTGTGAGTTTTGAATTCAGAGTCATTTTTTGAAAAGCCTCTCCTGAACTTGCATTACTAGCCAAGGCAATTCCTCAGTGACATAAACCTTGCTAAAACAGTGTTTCCAAGCCAAAGCGAAACTTGATCTAAGAACCGATACCTCAGCCACCTGAGACGGCTCGGCCCTCTTCGACAGTAAAGAAACTACTGGGCAGACCTATCTAAATCTCCAAATTAACGCTGCCGACTATAGCGGCCTTGGCGATCTACAACGCTGAATAAAACTATCTGATGTCCTGCCGTTTACCCTCGAACTGATCTCGACACCTGGATAGCGGCTCCACAACATAACAATGCCAGAACATCTGCAACCCTCACTCTTGGAACAAGGAGACCTTGCAATTTCAACATCGTCACAATTAAACTAGTAATCTACGTGGTGACAATGCATCTGTTCAGCAAAGCAATATCCCAAAGATTCGACCTACAGATCTGTAGCGAAGTCTACCAAAGCACCCTGCTGCTACTCCGTCCCCTATGAGGCACACCGAGCTGCACCAACTGGTGAAAAGCTATTTATATAATTGTCACTGCCCTGCAAAACAGAATAAACGTCTTCTGGAGTGTTAATTACTTTTAAATTCACATTTAGAACTCTTGAAAAACCCCGTACTCTGTTGACACTTGCTTCGTTCTTTAATTTAACAAATTATAATTTTATAATCCGCCGTAAACCACGTAGCGTCGTATAGGATGAGTATTGCCAAAGAGTTGGACACCGATAGAGGACGCGAAATGTACTGCTAATATTATCTGCAGACTAGAAACGTGATAGAATTTTTATCATCTGGAGTAGAATAATATGCATAAGACAACAAATATTGTACTGAGTTACTGCAATCACTATTTACCTATAAAATCACTAACTTGCACTTCTACTTTGGACGTGGTATTACACAATATGTGATAACTTTTTAGATTATGATACGTTTTAAGGAAATTTGTTGCGCTCAACTGTAGAGATTAATCGTCTCTAGTCTTCGGTGATAGAGGAAGTCCGCCCCATTTTAATTTTTCTTTTTGCCTTTGAAGATATTTTTACAAAAAGGTAATAAACACCATCAACCGCTACGTTAGCAGAATCATATCTGCATGTGAAGCTGCAACAAATATAATGGAGAAAGGTACTATGTTTGGCGCTGTCAAAAATCATCACAGCGCAAGTAGGTGTTAATTACACTTACCTTGATGATTTCGGAGGCTTTCATGGCGATTGTCATTAAGTAAAAAACCACTTCCGGGATTGGACCGTGTCATTATTGAGGTCGAAGAACTCAACGTTTCGCCCACTTTTGTAAGGGCGTCAGAGGCGAAAGTCTGTCCAGTTTCGCCTCTGACGTGGTTATCACGTTGAGTTACCGTGCTCTTTTTGCTTTTTCCTCCTGATGAAGTCCCTTACGAAAGTGGGCGAAACGTTGAGTTTTTCGACCTCAATAATGACACGGTCCAATCTCGGAGTCATTTTTTACTTACACTTACGTTCTTTATTCACTGTAGATAAAGATATTAAGATTGCAAGTAACAGCTTCATTACTTACTAATAATTCTTGTGAACGACGCCACAAATGCAAGTTAACGAAAATATGTTGATTTAGTCTATTAGCGTAGACAAAAAACGTTTCTGCATCTAATAATCCCCCAAAAATTGTTTTCTTGTGCCGAAATTGTCTCACTTAACCGAATGGCCACTTCAACGGGTGCTCCTGCGGAAAATTTCTCATATCTGTCTTCTCTAATGAGAAACGCCATTATACCGGCCTACGTCAGGGGTTTGTTTTGGCGCAGTTGGAAGCAAGCGCGACACTTTTCATCGCAAGTGTTGCGCACCAGGATGTGTGACTTTTTGTAACTCATTATTCCTGCGTTAGCTTCGATAGTTTTTGCGTCCGCCTCAGACGAGATGAGACTGCTTGTGCTAACGAAGTCTGTTTGTCGGGCTCAAGATAGTTTGTAAAACTTCCCTCAAATATTCAAAGTGCTTCTACGAGTTTGAATTATTAAATGTGCAGGGAGATCGCTGTCACATGTGAATGATTTCAAATAATGTATCTCCCTAAGCCGAATGTGAAAGGCTATTAATATGAGATGTATGTTTGTAAAATATTAAATTGTTTGCATTATTCTGATGTACGAGGGAAAACGGCGTGTTATGTATTACGTGCGGGGGTGGAAATTAAATTTATTCGAGTAGTTGGACGTGCACGACAAAATTATGTTATTGAGAATTTATAGATATTGCAATTTTCAAGTCGATGTTCCCAAGCAAGTTTCTCAGACTAGACCTGTGTGTCGGCTGCATAAATTTATATATTGGTATACACCATTAATATTTTTTTTAGTAGAGTGTAAAATTTTGCATATTATGACTGATAAATACGATTTAGAGTAGGTTCTACAAACCAATGAACAAGCTATCCGGGGTATAAATACCCAAGAAACGATTGCTGTAATAAGGGAAACTATAACAATTATACCTCGGACTCGGATAGCTTATTCTAGGTATACGTATACTTGCATTGTAGAACTGGCCCTTAGGAGAAAAAAGCCAAATATAATGGTTGATTTTAATTAGAAATCTTCATTAAATGGAGGATACATTAATCAGTTTATAACAGTCAGTTATTTATAAAAATTCTTTTACATTTTCAAATCAGTATATGATTAAATACTTCATATTATTAATTGTAAAAGTAAAACAATTACACATGTTTGTTTTTTGTGAACATGGTGTCATTGTTCGTGCTGAATGTTGACGATACACTTCGAGGCCATATGTACACACACGATCATTGAAAATGAACAAGGTTATGCAACACATGTTACACATTTAAAACAATGTTTTTAAAAAGCTACTATAATTTTCAAAAATTTTATAGAACTGTCGATGTAAATAATATTTTTGATCATGTATCAACTACTGTAATATTGGTCGCATAACCCTGTCCCTTTTCAATGATTCTTTCTGTACAAGCTGGTGCCACAAGAAGTACCAGACAGCGACAACACTTTTTGCAGAACTGAATTTTTGAATTCTGCAACAACCTGTCAACTGATGTTGTAGAAGCTCCAGCAGTTCACCTATTTAAAAACAGATAAGACGATGTATTATAAGAATTTTTTGGTTTTTTCTCTTCCTTTGGGTTTGTTTTTAGTAGGTACCAATACATATACACGCTGTACAAAAGTAATGCTGCTTATGATATTTGTTATGTATAAAAGTTTATAGGACTTGTCCTCAACTCTTCTCATCGTCTTAATAATAATAATAACAATAATAGTCACTATAAAATAATATAACAAAGGTGAAACATTAATACTGTTAAACAACACTCAAACAAATAACCTAGAAAACTACCAACTATAACTTTTCTACAAACTGTATATAAAATAATAACGTCCCTGATATGCAAGAAAATAGAACAACACCTGGTTGAAAACACCAGTATAACAGCTAATTATAAGTAGTGTCATTATAAAATAATCAGAAAAAACATCAACGTAATCTACAAACATGCTACATAGACTGTAAAATAGCATTTGACTCAGTATCACATTCATGGCACAAAAAACCAAATATATATAAAGTACATCCTACTATACGTAACTTTATCTCCACAATTATGACGAGATGGCGAACAACAATACATTTAAATACAGACACAGAACAAATACAAACAGAAAACACAAACATCAAACAGGGCATATTTACAGGTGGCTCACTGAGTGCGTTGTGGTTTTGTTTATGTTTAAACTTTCCCTCAAATTGCCTAAACGAAGCACAAAATTAACCACCGTTAATACGTCGCCTATATAAAAATATATGGACCAACAAAGACGCGGATTAAATGCCTATTAAGAATAAAAAAAGAAATAACAACAGATATCAATATGGAGTGTGGGATATGCAAATATAAAATGTTAACAATAGAAAAAGGGATATGGTAAGATGAAACCACAGCAGAAACGCTTAACAATTAAACACTGGATAATATGCAAGTACAGGTCAAATTCAAAACAATTATTGGAAGCAATAAATACATTCGCAATACCTCTCCTTACATATTCAATGAGAATCTTAAAATGGTCAAGCACTGATTTAAAAAATATCAGCACAATCACGAATACGGAATTAATAAAACACCCAAAGAACCACCCTAGATCGTGTAAAGAGAAACCAACGATCGATGGGAAGGAAGAAGGAAGAGGGATGATAGACATTCATATAATTCATGCGAAACAAATACACACACCCAGAAACTACTTCCACATCAAAAACACATCACTACATAGAGCAATACCACAAGCAGATAAAAAATACTCACCACTCAAACCATCGCACCACGAAAAACAACAAACACACAAATTAACTCAAGATTAAAACGTGCAACAGGCACAGAAGAAGCTGCATGGTAAACATCTACACGTAATCGACAATCAGAATATTAGCAAACAAGACACATATAAATGGTTACAGAAAGACCAACTCTTCTTAGAAACAAAAGGATTTCTTCTCGCCATACAAGATCAGGCAATAGCCACAATAAGTTACCAAAAACACGTCATGAAAAATACAACCATTAGCGATGTATGCAGAAAATGTCAAATACACCAAGAGAACATACAACATATAACATGAGGCTGTAAAATCTTACTTGGAAGTGCCTACACTGCACGACATAACATCGCAGCAAAGACCTTACATCAAGCAATAGCCCTTATACATAACCTCACAACAGAGGGCTTTATATTATAACTACACAACACAAAACGTTCTAGAAAATAAACAGTATAAACTATACTACGATGTAACAATACATACAGACAAAACTATCATATGCAATAGGCTATATACTACACTACAAAATATAATAAAGAAATATCTCACTGACAGAGCCATACCAAAAGACATAAACATAACAAAATATACGCAGAAATAATAGAAGAATATACACCCTTGGCAATAGAGTTAGACAGAATTTGGAGACAGGAGCACATACACATCATTCCATTCATAATATCAATAATAGGTGCCACACGCTCGACATTCCCACAACACCTTAGCCAGCTCCAGCTACACCCACTGATACACGAACACATTCATAAAGGAATCAACTTCCTCCATATTTAGCTTACTTTCCTGATACATTTGTAGCATCATGTCCATTAATTGTTTTAGGTTTACATCCTACCTTAGCTGCTCTTTTTGAATTGGTGCTTGATCGCCCTGCACGATTTCCTCATATGGTTTATCAACCTGAGCTTCTATTACCGCCGTAACAACTTCTTCTACCTGTTGAAACTGCCCTTCCTTTTCCTCTTCCATGTTGTTACCTTCTCTTGTTGGTTATTTTAATTTTATTCATGTGCGATTCAATATTAATAAGAACGCTTTTTGTATTTATGTTCTACCAGTACATTAATTAAAATTAATGACTCTATTTTAAGGTATCTTAGATACAAAATAACGCTCCAGGGCAATTATTTTCTTCATAAGAACACTAGGGTTATTATGAAAAATTAACAGTATTTGTTTCCATGGATACAACTTTATTATGCACCACTGTCACAATGAAAATTAATGACAGCTCAGCAATGTCACAAATCTAACTTAGATCAGCTAACTAGATCAATCTTAAATACTATATCATAGTAATTACATGAATTGAATATGAATATGAATTAGGTAAGAAAATTGGTAGGACATAAAACCTTGAAGGCACCACGGGTATTATGAGCTGAAAGCCCGCGATTGTCGTACTCACCTCGGGCCAAAGGCCCTTGGTTAGTACACTAACAATCTTGGGCTCTTATTTTACTCATAATGCCCTTGGTACCTTAATAACTATTAAGCAAAGTTCCCTTAAATAATGTATTGTTATAATTAACGTTTTGCCCCACAATTAGGATTCGTGCTACGTTTTTGTTGACACTAAAATGCTATGAAATGTTCTAATTCGCCAATTCTCCCCACGTTTGGATCGAAAATTTCTTATTTGTTGAATATCTATGTTTTATTGCTTGTTTAACAATTCTTCTTTCAAAAATCTTCCCCGTTTATAAATTTTCTCGATCCCTATTAATATTTGTTTAAGCTATTAAATATTTGCCACTTCCTCTCTACTTAAAATCAGCTACCACATTCGTGTTTCCTGGCCTGTGTCTTATTTCAAATACATATTGTTGTCAGTACAATGCCCATCTGTACAATCTATTACTGTGAAAAGTTTTATTCTTAATAATCGATACTGCTAAGTTATCTGTTTAGATGTAAAATTTGTTTTCGGTTAAATAGAATTTTAACTTGTTGATCGCAATGACAACAAAAAACAGCTCTATTTGAAAGATGATTTCAATATAACATTAGTAAAGTCTACAACAGCCTCTCCGCAGAACTTATAGCTTTAACACCCGCAATGTTCAAGAACACTCTGTTAAAAATTATGCTTCGCGTAGAAAATAATCCTTGTTTATGACTGCGGTTTCCAACTATAATTATTAGTATAATCTTTAATATCGTTAATATTATATTGAATATATTTTTTTATTGGTGATAGTTTTACGGTTGCCATTACTTTGCGTATTCTAGGCAGTTAATGGTTACATAAACTCAATTACAATTTTAAATTTACAATTTTACTTCTTTTTAGGAATAGACATTTATTTCATATAAATTTAATGTATGATATGCAAGGTTCAGCTGAAAAGCAACCATGGTTGAATTGCGCCTTGAAGTTCTGCTGTGAGATTGCTTAAAGAATGTAGTTATTTTCTGTTTATCTGTGTACAAAATTAGCATCTCAAAAGAAATACTTTATTGTTATTATTATTAATGTCTTAGTGCCCCTGAACAATCAGAAAATTATGACAACCAGCAAATCAATGATCTGTTTCTTCATCATAATTATTTGAAAGTTTGAAACAATTTGGTTAAAACTGCCACGCTGTAAACTACCACTTGTAGAAAAACTTTATAGTAATTTTAGACTGAACAAACACCTACATAGAATGCACCTAATTGAAGACCCAACCTGTTGATGGTCTGACGATGAGGACGAGACGGCATAGGAAATCCACTGTCCTGCACTCGCTTCGATAGGATTACTCATGTTGAGGGATTTCTGGGCTGACATGCCCTGGATCCCTACCCGTTGCACAGGTTTGGCTAATATCAACAAGCTTGGCGTTCGAGTCGTATGGCTTGAATAAGGTAGTGTGAGGAAGGATGGCGAAGGACGGCCCTTACGTGTTGGCAAAAGTTGTCTTAGGTATTTTGCCAGCTGGTAAATATCGGCATAGGTTGGCTAACTAGTCGAGAGGGTCGGAGTTTCAGCAAAGTTGCAATAAAACTATGGGAGAGGGCGCCAGGTCCTCGACGTAGAAAAATCCTTGGATTGGACCTCCCCAAGGTCAGAGATATACCAAACAAATCAAAATAACAGCAGAACCGGTACCTAATAACAATCTTTATTCGAATTTGGTTCTATAGTGCAACAACAAAATGTGAACAGATTCATACAAAACATATACCACCAATATATATAATAAAATAAATTAACAAAAAATATAAAACTATCACAGCCAATACATAATAAACACCAATAAATAACACAACCAATAAAAAATATCACAAGCAAATATCATAAGTTGACCTATATAGTGCCAAGAAAAGTAAACCAGCCAGAAGGGCGCTAGATACTTAGTAATCACCTAAATTGTGTTCAAATCTTATTTCAATTAAATAAACGCAGTAGTTTGCCTAAACACAAATGCAGCGGTGGTCCCCGTGAAGCGGAGAACGACACAACACGTGTCAGGATTATATTAACCTACGATCAAAACCATAGAAATCTTTAAATACTCAACTATACTCCGTTAAGCCGAGTGCAAAAAAAGGGGTGCGAATAGCGCAAGCATAAAGTAGGGCCAACATTCAACCTCGATAGTTGGCTCAATAGATTAACTTTACTGCACACAAAAATTAGACGAGGCGGTACCATATATCTAATACTTACTATATTGCTAGCGGCTATGAGTGGGAAACTGACCAAGGAAGTGAGACAGACAACCAACTCTTCAATGTATAATGGTGAGCTGTGTGCAAGCGCGGCGGCGTCGTCCGGCCAATGGGGAAGTGGCTTCTAAAGGCGGAGTTCGAATTCTCACGCATGCGCACGAGACGCGTTATACTCTAAGTGAGACTATGTCGGCGCCGTAATGTTTTCTGACGTTTCCCGGCCCTACTAGCAATATATGTGTATTATATATATGGGCGGTACCAGCAGGTTATGAGATCTCACAGGGGTGCTACGTCGTACAAGAAATTCATAGATTGTTTTCTGAAGCTCCTCCCGATGGTATCTCCACCTTGACGTAGGAATACTTTGCCGGGTGGTGAGGATTGCGCGCTTCAAGAACCTTAAGAGCTATGCCAGCGGTAGCTTAGCTATTGGTGGGGTCTCCCGTGCTGGACAGGTCTTAGGTGAGGAGCCAGACTAAGAGAGATACCCTGATCCTCCAGGTTGGGGGTTGGGGCTTCGGACCAGCACTCCGGCACCCGTAAAACCTTTAAAAATGCTAAAAATCCTAACGCATTGCCTCGGAACACGGACGGTCAAAACAGAAGACGAACCAGGCTAAGGAAAAGGACAACGCACATCGGAACATGGAACCTGGAACGTACAGGGTTTATCGAATAAAACAAGAGAGATTATGAAAGAAGCAAAAGATCATAAAATGGATATCATAGGTCTTACTGAAACAAAAAAGAAAGGTAACGGAAGCATGATGATGGACGAATATGTGTGCTACTGGTCAGGTGTAGACAAAGAGCAAAAGCGGGTGTTGCTGTAATAATAACGAGAAAAATAAATAAACTAATTAAAGAAGTTAAATATGGGTCGGAAAGATGCTTAAGGGTAATGATCACGAGACACGGAATAGAAATAGTAATACTAACGGTGTATGCCCCAAACGAAGACGCGCAAGTAAGGGAAAAGGAAGAATTTTATGATACCTTTAGTAATGAGTTAGACAGCATCAAAAACAGACAGGAAGTGATAATTATTGGCGATCTAAATGCTAGAGTTGGAAAAAGAGGAAATGACGATGTGGTGGGACAATATGGAGAAAACACTCTAAATGAAAACGGAGAAAGATTGATTAGCATATGTAAACAATATAATCTAAAAATAGGTAACACCTTTTTCCAACACATGGAAATTCATAAGTTTACATGGGAAAGACCATCACTGAACCAAAAATCAATTCTGGATTACGTAATTACCAAACAGGAATCGTGGAAAATAATGTAAGACATAAGAGTTCAAAGAGGACCCTATTGTGGCTCCGATCATTATTTGGTGAAAGCAAAAGTTATATTTCCTACACCAGCATATTTGGCAAAAGAAAAACCTATACAAACAAATAATCAACCACAGCAACTAAAAAGTATACCGCAATATAAAATATATGTATTACAATATGAAAGCATAAGACGTTTATATGAGCAGATACTGAAAAAAAATTAGAAGACACACGTGAAATAGAGGATATTGAAGAAGAACATCAGCAGATAATAAATACATTACATCAAGCAGCATATGAAGCTTTAGGAGAGGAAAAGAAAAAAGCAAGACCAAACCAAATATGGTGGACAAATGAAATAGAAAACGCAGTCAAGGAAAAGAAACAAGCCTATAACCAATGGTTAAGTAACAGAACAACAGATAATTATACACAATATAAGGCATTACAAAGAGCGGTGAAAAGGAAAATAAGAGAGGAAAAGAACCGATCCTGGGAGGAGAAGTGTATGGAAATAGATACAATGATAGGAGGAGCACAATCTACGGAAGTCTGGAGAACTTTAAAGAGTATGAAAAAGAATACCACCGAAAGTAGAGTTGAGTGGATCAAAGAAGAAGAATGGATCAAACACTATGACGAGTTACTTGTAGAGAAGAGAGAACAATTTACACCACCAACAAATGAAGATCAATATAATATAAGTCAGACACACATGGAAATAAACCAGACAGAAGTAGATAACGCCATAATGCTCTTAAAAAATGGGAGAGCCACGGGGCCAGGAGGAATACCAGCGGAATTGATAAAATATGGGGAAAGGAAACTGAAAGAACGAATTAAGAAATTGATGAATAAGTGTATACAGTGTTCCATTGTTCCTACACAATGGAAGATATCCTATATAACATCAGTACATAAGAAAGGTTCTAGGAGAGATACCAATAACTATAGAGGACTCAGTGTAATGAGCACGATGAGTAAAGTATTTGGGAAAATAATTAAAAATAAATTACAACGAATGACACAACGTAAGATAAGTGAGGAACAAAGTGGATTCACAAGAGGACGATCATGCACTGATAATATTTTTATCCTACAACAACTAACAGAGAAAAGAATATCTAAAGGACAAGAAACCCACCTGGCTTTTATCGACTTAGAGAAGGCATACGATTCAGTTCCCAGGGAGAAATTATGGAAAGCACTGGCTACCCTAGACGTAGATACGCATATGATCAGGATTAAAAGAACTATATAATAATAATAAGTCGTACGTAAAAATAGGGCAAAGACTATCAAGACCTATAGAAACAACAAAAGGCTTAAGACAGGGTTGCTGCATATCACCACTACTCTTCAACCTATATTTAGAACATATATTAGAAAAATGGAAAAGAAGCTGTGCCGGTATGGGTGTACCAATAGAGGACAATTGTTCACACTTAACTTCGCGAATGACCAGATAATTATAGCACAGGACGCTTACGACCTGGAATTCATGCTAAAACGACTGCATAAATACTATCAAGAGATGGGAATGAACATAAATATTAGCAAGACAGAGTACCTAGTCGTTAATTCAGAAGCACAGTTCCAGATTTTAATTGATGACAACAAGGACATCAAACAAGTAAAACAATTTAAATATCTAGGAGTACTGTTTACAAAGGATGGATTGGGTAGAATGGAAATTATAAACAGAATAGAACAAGGACGGAAAGTGCTTGGATGTTTGAATGGAATATGGTGGGACAAACACATATCGCGAAAAGTTAAGAAACACATAGGAAGACAATGGTGGAATCAGTAATGTGTTATGGTAGCGAAGTGTAGCCATTAACAGCAGACTGCAAAAGAAAACTTACAGCTACGGAGATGAACTACCTAAGGAGAAGCGCCAGAATATCAAGAATTGAACATATCAGAAATACGGATATAAGAACGATGATGATGGCACAGGACACAGTAGTAGACCGAATAGAACGAAGAAGTTTAAAATGGTTCGGGCATCTCATGCGAATGGAAGATGAAAGATGTCCACGTAGAATTTGGCAGTGGAAACCACCTGGTAGAAGTAAAAGGGGCAGACCAAGACGATCATGGAACGAAGGTGTGAGGAATGCTATGAGAGGCCGTGATCTGGAAGAAGAAGATGCACTAGAGAGAGGCAGATGGCGCTTAGGCAGCTAGTTAAACTCAATAAAAGTCTCGTAAGCGGCATTCTAGCTACGGCAGTTTTGTCATTTCTAAATAGCAAACTCAAATTAACAGCGAGGTTAATGCACTACACGATGTTAGTACAATTAAAGTGATTACAAGAGCAGCCGCAACACAAATCAAAGCAATCTAAACATTGCTGCTATACACACGGGTAAGTAACCCAATTAATCCAATATCTATCACAAGTAAGCGCTAAAACGTGATATACCCAAAATACTAATATAGCAGTTCAAAAGGTCATATTAATTAATCCAAATTAACATACAATACAAACTAAAACAATGCAAAACCTCAGATTCACAAGGCACGTGCGGGCCGAGCTGCTGGAGGAGATGTGACAACCAGGTACGCTGGCCAAGGAGACGGCCTCGCCTCAGGCCGCAGATGACTCTCGGTATGTGCTAATGAGCAACGCTTACAGGAGAAACGACAGCAAATATAGGTTGCATGGACGGGCGGCCAGTCGGCTCGTAAAGCACCGCATGGTCCAGGCATAACCAATTACACCAATACGAACAAAACCAATCCAGGTAAAAACGCATTTCCAGGGTGAAATAAAAAAGCTTAAAATACAAATTTTCCAGGTAGATTACGGCGTTAAGGAAAGGAAACCGTAGGAAACTGCCAACTACTAACATTAAGGTGCCAAATCGTCAAGCGTCAGGCGTGAGAAGAAAGGACGTCCAACCAAATCCGTCAGTGACGAAACGAATGCCTGCGATATAACCCAAAACACCGGAACATTCAAAAGGGGTTGCAATGCCTTTCATATCCTTCGTAAAATAAAGTTGGCCACCAAGACCGTTTAGACAGGTAGCCCCATGGAGCGATTAAACTTACACGAAACAAGACTCGCCAGGAATGGCCCAAAAACAGGCTAATTCAGCTTATCAAAGTTCCAAAAATTTGAAAGTGAGACAACAGAAAAACTGAGGAATGCAGAGTGTGCTTTAAACTGATAAAGACAGAGCTGTTCCTTATTCAAATTTGAGCATGATGTTAATAGGGTTGCCTAACCACTTAGGGAAAATTATTGTATTTTCACGAAATAAATGCCAATTGCGGAATCTAATTAATTACGTATTTCAACTATTGCATGCAAAACTACAAAATGAGCGTAGCAGTAGCCAACGGGTGCTGATATGGAGGTAGTTCAATGATACATAAGTGTATGTGAACGTGGTTCACCCTCCTTCTACAATCCAGAATCTAGAATTCTGACTTGTCATTTATAGTGTATTACATACAATTCTTCTTGAACAAATCTATTAACCTTAAGTTCTCCTGTTGTCGTAAGAATTATGTATGGAACATGTATTTTTAAAAAATTATGTGTTCCTGTCGCATAACTGGGTTCTGACATGCAATACCGTGTATGTGGGCCCTCGTAATGGCACCATTAATGCGCCTAATAACGCAATCAGCGACGCCCTTGTTTGAGAAATAACGACTGCGAAAATTAAGTGCATTACTTTAACGTCCATTACGTGGCGAACGTTCATGTCCGAACTTCATATCTCAAAATAGTTCCCGGGTAGCAAATGGCTTTTGTTTCCTTGCGGGCAAATTTCATGCTCCAACTTCTGGTAGCCGTAATGACTATTGCACTTACTTCCGCTTACTTTCTGCTATAAAAGTGATATGCTGCGAATGTCACGTGCTGCACAAAGAAACGGGAAAATTAAGGCATAAATCGTGTTCTAGTTTTTGCGGTCTTTGTGGAATTATTCTTTGCCTAATAAAATAACGACGTGCAATAATAACCTTTTGAAAAAATCGAAATATCCATGTAAGACCTAAAATAATCGTAGCTTGCTTAGTGCTCGTCGATTACATCAACTTTTTAGGGAATTGCAAACGGCATTGCCATAAAGGACACGCCCATTCACGCATTTGTATTACTCTGCAGCTTAGCTTTAGAAGATGTATCATTTCTTATATGGTCAGGTGTGAATCTCTGCATTGCCCATTATGGTTTAAGTTTCTAGGACAACGGGATGGAAAACAAATCGAATATATCGTAGGGTTTCCAAGCTACAGATGAGTAATGGAAGTGTCAACATTTCGATTCACCGCTGCAGTTCAGTTCAAAATGTAGACTATTAGGCTACTGTTTTACTTAGATATTAGAGTCTTTAGAGTAAGAACTCTAGGAATAAGTGTTTCTGTTCTTCCAAACAAACATTTCTGAGTAACAGGCAGGTCGCTTGGTAGTTTTAAGGAACGAGGGTAATTTTTAAAAATGTTTAAACGAACGGGCGCTGGGAAGTAATGCGGCCATAAAGGAAATGTGTTGTACGAAGGCAATAACAGTAATAATAACTCATCGTTTCCAAACCTCTACGTTTAATCTTTTTTTTATTGAAACATGTGTGGCCGCGAACAAGTACGCACAGCCGCCGTTTTTCTCTTGAGATCGTATCGGGTTTTTATGCTCCGCATTTAACTCGCAATAATAACCGCTTAGGAGGTTGCTCGTTTTTCGGTAATAAATAGCTTTCCTCGGGCTGTTTTTTTATTTTGGTGTTGCTTTCACAATGCTTCCTTCGTCCTGATAATGGATGGCGGAAGCGGGACAATGATAAAATATCAAATACAATTCCGGAGCTAACAATAAGCGGCACGTTCGCGGAGTTTTTATGCTACATTACCCTAACGCGCTTTGTTGCTAGTGCACCAACGAGCAGTTGTGTTGTATGTTGTTAACTTTTATTCCTCATTTCGTTCTAATTCGGGAAGGCGCTTCATCAAAGCCGAGTCCTTATCGAGGCATGTTTGTGGTAACTAATAAAACACTTGGAAGGTGTTTACCGTGTTACAAGGCGTCTTCGGCGGCCAATATTGACATAGTGCATAATCCGGCCTTCACACGTTCACTGATTCCAGTCGATAAGCAATTTAAAAGGGATATTTATGAAAATGAAAGTAGGTGTGCGGGAAAACGAGCGTTATTATTCCGGGCAGGTCAGCAAGGATGCGAACTTGGGTCTAGATTCGCAGATACAAACTGTGCCACTCGATATATTCTCGCTATTTGTGAACCTCATTCATGGAAATCAGCTCCTCCAGACCATTCCAGCTGAATCAGTTAAATTGTGCTGTTTTAGAAGTGCTGCCTTGCATGGCCCATAGAAATCGCGCCGCTAGCCCAAATATTGAATAACTGTTTCTTTTATTTGGGGTTGCTTTGCCCCAGTTGGCTCTGAAAAAGCCATTGTGTACTATCTGTTGTAGTAGAATCCTGGTCATACAATAATTAGAATCGCTTTTGCCATGCGAATGATATGGTATTAAAAAAAACATATTATCAACATAAAAATATTGATACGATAGTTACACCGCTAAAGTAAGACGCTACAGAGGTAAAGATGCGAATTCTGACCAGTTTATGGTGGGTATTAAGCTGAAGGCTAAAACAAATTTAAGACAGCGCAACATGATAGAAAGGGTTTTGATAGCTCAGTTAAAGAGGACGGGGTGATTCTATATCTTTGTTTGCTCGCCGAGCGTCAAAATAGGATACGGGTACAGGAAAATCCGGGAAATGGGTGAGCCACCTGCTAACATATAGCCTGAAAGAGAGTGGAAGACTTTCCTAGTTTCGGCAAAACTGGCCTGGCTGGGCCAGAACTTGAATCCTAAAAACGCGTTATGCTTTCATTGCAGAGAGCTGTGCGATTCTTGCTTTACACACAGGAAATAACACATCAAATAAAAACAGCTCAAATGTTCAAGTGCGCCACGTTAGCCGGAGGTCAAGTTATAAAAGTCTCTGGAACAAGGCAGTGCAGATGCACTTATACACATTACAATTTAACCAGGTCGGTGACGTTACAGTGGTGTACCAAACAACATAAATCGAGTGTGATTCTTTTTATGATATATAAGAGCTATAGAGCTACGCGGAATGCACGTGCAAGGCAATAACAAAGCCTAAATTATTCGCCGAAGGAGATCTTACTACCTTAGCGTAGTCGAAATTTACTATGAATAATCAGATAATGTACAGTTCAGAACAGTGCAAACTGCATAGTTCATATTCTTATTTGGGTATTTCCCCACTCTGCAAATTAAAATTATTAAATAACGTAAATAACTAACGTTTCGAGGAACACTCTGCCCTCGTTATCAACGAATAACAATTAAAAAGGAACAAGAAATTTCGCTTTTTGCATGGAGATAATAAACAAACGTCAGTATCAAGCAATTCATTGGAGGTTGGTGGTTTTTTCAATCAGCGTGAAAAAAGCGAAGTTTCTTGTGCCTTTTTAATCGGTATTCGTTGATAACTGGGGAAGACTGTCCCACGAAACGTTTGTTATTTGCGTTATTTAATAAGTTTAATTTGCAGAGTGGCGAAATACCCAAATAAGAATATGAATTATAAATTCACGCCACAAAGAAGTTTCAGCGATTATCTAAACTGCATAGGTTATAAAACCTAGCGGGTGGTGTATGAGAGATGGCTTGCTGCTCTACGGTAGATGCAATGCCGGCCAAGAGCATTGCACACAGACAAATTCTAAGTAATTCTCTAGAGATTTTGTTAATTCAACGCTATCGAAATGCCAACTTGGCGAGATTTCGGAACTGAGCACGCGGAATCTACTAACAAGCATCTGGAGCAGCTATTCGCTTTCTCGAGTTCTGAAGACGCGAGTAGCTCAGATAGCAGAAACTAGACGCTGCAACAATAATATGAAAATACAGATGCACTAAAATGTTAAATACAATTGTAGAAAAATACAAATGATCAAAATAAGAAATCTCTACGAAGGTGGATAAAGATAGGCTATCAAGCAAAGAAAATATTCTGTAAGAAAAAAGGCAATAGACAGGCAAAAAAACGAAAAAATGGGCAGGAATTTCCGAAGTACTTAAAGAAGGAATGTGAAAATTATAGAATAACTACTTAAAGAACAAAATTATTCTGAAGTGAGTCCATTTGAGGGCTGCGCATCTATATGCATCTACATAAAACCGATAAAGGCAATCCCGTGATAAAATCGTTGAAGTATTATATGCTATCGTGTTAAGTTAACTAGCTTAAACTGCCTCCTTAAGGGAAATTACGTATTGAATATTAAATAACCGTGTTAGACTATACATTATAGGGACATGACTTATTAGTGAATAATTAACTTTAAAATTTACTAATTCTGTTGTGGATCAGCCCGAGTGACAAGATACATAGTGAAAATTATCCCCTTACATGATTTTGTTGCGTTTTTTCTTGTGTTTTATAAGTAAAGCTGATATTATATGGCAAATGCATATTTGCTATAATTGATATGCCAGCAAAACTTTTTGCATATGTATACTAATTATGTGAAAACAAATCGTTTAAGCCAAGTTTCATTTTGCATATTTTGCATATTTATACGTTTTTGAGCATATTTTATGAATTTTGCATATTTGGTTATATTTAGCAATAATTTGTAATGTATGAAGAACTTTTTGATTTTTTTTTTGCAAAATTTACTATTTTATTAAATTTGATAATAACATTTTTATGTACAACTGAGATATATACTTTCACTTTCTGCCGTTGGAGTGCAGGGTGCGTATCGAAATGAGCAGAAGAAAGGAAAATCTTTGACTATATCAACATAGACTGCCAGCAACCCCCATTTTTCCCATAGAAGCAGTGTATAAGGAATCCGTCAACACAAAATCCATTTCAAGAGTGTTAGGTGAATAACAGTCTGGTGGGGTTAGGGGAAATCTCAATTTTATGTTGCTTACAACGTGAAGTTGGTGTTGGCAGTCCATGTTTATATAGTCAAACATTAAAATGAATGACGTCTTTGAATAAAAATTAGAGAAATAAATATACTCATATAAAATAATTGAAATTTTTACATTATTTAGAATGCTCCTACTTATTTTCAAAAAAATTGGAGCATATTATTTGCATATATTATAACTTTGGGTGCATATACTAAACAAAATGTATGCATATTTATGCGCATATTTTCGTACTTTTGAGTGCATATAATTATCAGCTTTATTTATAAGTCACCTATAATCAGGGTTTAGAATAATTAAATCCGGGATTATCTAGTACATCGAAAATGAAATTCCTGACTGAAGAGGCTCCTGCGAATAGCCTTTTCCTCGACGAATTTTCATTGTGCTGTTTGAAAACAGGGCTGGCACCATGAAACAGTGGCAACAGTGTGGCGTTCCCATTTAGTATTTATTTGGAGCTGTGAAACACCCACAGTTCCGTCGTTAACGAATCTTGTCTTCCTACAGTAGTAAGTCGCAGCGAAAATGTCTGCATGGAAAAAGGAATTTTTGTGAGTTTTTGAATTGTATAGACATCGTCAAATCCTTTACATTGTGTTAATGCCGTAAATACTTTTTGACTCTGTAACACATAGAAAAGCGTATTGGTATCTATGAACATGAAAAAGTAAATTGAGGAAACCAAAAAATCCTAGCCAAAAACATTGAAAATAAATTTAGATGGACAACGAGTTAGCCGAATATCAGGCTAATAGACAAAGCATATTTAACCAAGAAGATACAAGCAGCACGTTAGGTTCACAAGTTATCAGTGCATCAATTGTTTAAAGACTTTGAACACTTAAACTTGAAAACTTGAACAAGTTTTAAGAGGGAATAATCATTTAGAATAACTAAACACCTGGTAAGTTAATAAAACTGATTTTGCAAGAAATTAAAATAAGGTTACGGTAAATTAAAATTGTCTTGTCTAAAAAGTTGAAATAATAAATTCCATTGATAGGTTAAATCAAGTTCTGTGCAATGCAGCACTAGAAAAAACAATAACCACCTGACATTGTGCCAGAATCGGAATCAATGTTTAACCTTTGCTGAAAATAGAACTTTACCAGCGACATGAAAATCTGGGTAATAGGATAATCGGAACCTTTGCCGTCAGTAGAACTTTTAAAGCAACAGTATCAAATTTCCAAATCATTTTCATTTTGCTCTCATTTCAGTATTTCACTAAACTACTGTTCGTAAATTCAATCAGAATTTATTCTACTCTTAGGATTAAAAATACACCGAAACAACTTAATTTGCTGTCATACTCCGTACTTTCTATAAGAGTATTTCGTCAACCTAGGAAAATTCTATTTCTTGATATAGAAATTTTTCGAGAAAATGATTTAATGGTGCCATCAGTGCAACAAAAACGTAATACATGAAAGTTTGCAAAGCGAAGCTTATCCTTTGTTGTACTAGTAGCTACCCAACTAGATAGTTGCTTTCATTTGTAAGAATCGATACGTACCTTAGATTCAAATAAACTGAATTAAAAGACATCCATTCATTTCTGTAAAGTAAACATACCTGGTTTTCTTGATTTTACTTCTAGTCAAAATCGATTATTTAGAAACACAAAAAAAGCACACGGCTGAACTTCACCTACTTTATTCATCCTTTGTGCCCATTGGGCTTTGGGCCTTGATGATATTCCATATCTATTCTACATATCTCTTATATTGTTGTTTTGTTCCTCGCTGATTTTTCAGTAAAACTAAATTCCTTAAATGATGACATAAAGCGTTATAAAAGCAACTGTTCAGGGTGGAGGTTATAGTGGACTGTAGGATTTATAATTTGGGCAATTACAGGATACGTCTTAGGGGTGCAGGAATTAAAAAGGGGTGCAAACCAACGGTTTTGTGCAGTCTCACTCAAGATGATTTAGTAGACTTTGTTCCGTTGAAGCAGAGGTTCGTGAATACAGAAACAGATGTCAAACTGTATTGATTTATTGACTAGAAATTTCCTATTTATATAGATAAAACTATGACGTAAATTACAAAGGTTTACTTTATTTGCCCTAGTTTAACTGGCATTTCCACTTGCGTGTTTAATTTCGTAACAAACAGTAATAGAAAGTCTGCATAATTGCAGTTTTTTCACCGGGTCATTCGAGCAATGCTGGCAACTTTGTAATGCTTTTCAGCATGTAACAGTTGGCTTACGAAATATATGCATATTTTATTTAAAAGTTAAAATTACGTTTTGGTTCCTAAACAGCAACACTGAGTGTAGATATATATGACCAGATATTCGAGATACTGAAAGTGCTACCCCAAGAGGACAGAGTGTTACACTATGTTAAAAATAGACGGAACCACTGCTTTTCATGCACTTGGTGAAGGAGTTGGGAAACTCAACGGAATACTTTTCACGCGTTAAAGTTCAAGCCAGGTTGTTACGGTTAAAAAACGTTACACATTATAAGCCGTTAATATCCTCGTTTGATGTTATCCATTTTGGTTACCCCTGTCTGAATGCTCAGCATTTTACAGTTATCGAGATGTCCTAACTCGTTTTGAAGACATTCAGTTGCGTGAGGTGGATTATCCATGCGTTGTCATGCGTAACTAGACCAAATAGCATTCAATTGCCTTTTTCTACCTGAAACGTTGCTTTTTGTTCCTGGTTCTCTTCTTCTTGCGTCTTTTGAGTCAATCGCATGCGTACTGTCGTTGTGCAGTCGTGGTGCCTTTTCCTACTAGCTGATTGATGTGATTTGTTTTCCGATGACGCTTTACGTCATTGCTGGTACTATTAAAACACGATGTGAAGGTAAAACCGAATTTGTACATTAAGTGCACCAAAAGATGGCATTAGTGTTGTATCAACTCCGAGTTAATCAGTACCTACTGGCGCATTTATGGAGGATTATACATTTTTACGTATGCGACGGCATACTATTATTGTCGCCCTGTAGTTATGTTCGACCTACGAAATCATCGTAAATTTGTCCAGACACCTCTTAGCTTTTTAAATATTGAACTTTGGTATGTACTAGCTAAACTCCAATGCTAATGGCAAAAGTAGAGTTAGCTGCATGTGGCTTTCGCCTGTTTATACGAGTTCTCAAATTAAATGATATAATATTATGTATTCTATTTACTGTTGTTAATTAATATAACACTGTTTATGTTTACTATGGTGTAGTTTCTAGTTTATGTCTTTTGCAAGCAATTGAGGTGTCGAATTTGTTTTAAGTCTATTTCAAATCGTAGCCAATTGGCTACGTATAGTAACTGTAACCGTTTTCGTCAGCCAAGAGACTTATCGGTTGTAACAGACTCTTTCGTACCTCCTGGTAATTTGAGCACTCTTTTCTAATTACAGAAAATAATTGCACGCCGTCTTCACTGTAGCTGGTCGGCCCTCCGATTTGTCGATGTAGCGTGAACGTTTGTTTGGTATTATTTGAAGCTGGTTAGAGTAATTGAGAAGTGTCGGCGCTCGTCGTTTGAGCATTATTTTATGAGTTTCGATTTTTTGGAAGATAGAATTGGACAGAAGCAACAGCCGGCCACCAAGATGAACGTGATTGCAGCCGAGTTGCATTTAGTGATATAGTCGGCCTTCACCGAAGTAATAATATAAACTTCGATATACTAAACTACGTTTACCGGTCTCGCCTTGTAGATACCTATCGCCTCGAGTCAACAAACAATTTGGATATCGGAGGTATTGCCTACCCAAACCAATCAATTATTGAGAGTCTCTAGGTCACAACATTCGTATTTCCTCTGCTCCAGCTTAAATATTCTAGGATTTTAAGCCCAAGGTCGACATATTCGTATTTCTGTTGTGCAGACGAATATCTTCGATGCTCTTTCGGGCTTTCAACTCACAACATTCGTATGGTCGGTGCCATGACCAATAGCTTTGTAGGTCTATCAAATACCCAGATAAAAGCATTCGTATTTCTACCTCTCGATAAATTTTCCGACTTATAGGTCGAAGTATTCGTATTTATATCGTTCAGACGAACATCTTCGAGGGTATTTCGAGCCCGAGGTCAGAGAATTTTAATTTTAGTCACGCCGATAAATACCGTTGAGAGCCTTTCGAGCACTTAGGTCTGCATCTTTTTACTTATTTTCTTTGGGCTAACATTTTCGGGGTTCTTTCGAGTCGCCAGGTCTTAATACTTGTATTTCTGCAGCCACGACAAATATCGCTGAGGTGTGGAGAATGTCTTCATATCTCATCAGGTGTGCCATGGCGCCATATGAACTTTACGACTTCAACTGCAAGCTTGCTGTGTCTTGAAGTCTGCATTGTTAACACCTTTAGACAAATACTTCTTTTCTGGATACCTTCTAAAATCCTCAGTTATTGAATAAAGGACTATGCAGGAGCCTTCGCTACACCTTTGCATCTTATCTTGGACTTTTCCTTTAAGTCTTCTAAATTTCCTGACTTAGTTTTGGGTTTAGCGAATCTCTAATAAGATTCTCTACCTCATACTTGTCAAATCGTGTACCGTATGTAAAATACAACACTTATAAGTCGGAGCTCATTGCTGCTACATTTGGTGTCCCACAAGGTTCCAACTTAGGACCGTTGCTATTTATCAAGTTGCAACAAGAAATTAAGAACTTGAACAACTGGTGTGACACCAATAAACTTCATCTTAACATATCGAAGTGCAGAGTAGTCTCATATACCGGTAAATTACAACCATTAGTGTATATGTATGCTATAAATTCAAAGTTATTACAACGCAGTGACACCGTTAAGGTTCTAGGGGTTCTTTTTGACGATTAGTTTTGCCGTTTGGAGATAATACGCACCAATGGAAGGGTTCTCAACTGCCAAGTGGTAGCTTCACCCCCAAAAACCACCCCTAACACGCACTGCGGTGGTTTTTAGCGTTTTTCTAAGAAACCAATGGGCGCACAGAAAATTTTATACTTACTAAAAAGGTTATTTGTAAAGTTCTTTACAAAAAAAGTTTATTGCCAATTCCATTTCTACCAATGAATTTCGAACAATAAGCGGTTGAAACAAAGACAGGTCGAATTTCGTATTTTACTCCCGAAAGGTGATTTATCGTTCACAAATATACCCATA
Organism: Agriotes lineatus; assembly: GCA_940337035.1. Classification (NCBI taxonomy): domain Eukaryota; kingdom Metazoa; phylum Arthropoda; class Insecta; order Coleoptera; family Elateridae; genus Agriotes; species Agriotes lineatus. The sequence goes on along the minus strand of OW679198.1, from coordinate 3,120,952 downwards.
TACCTCGATAGCGAGAATATAAACACATCAATTGCAGTAGATGACGCCGATGTCCAGAATGTTCGTACTGCCATCAAAATATCTGATAAAAACGAACAAGTTGTAATTGTTGGACAAGACGTCGACCTTCTTGTTTTATTAATAGCACTGACCGCTGAAGATAGAGACATCATATTTCTAAAAAAGGTCCTAGGTAATGTGAAGAGACGAATGCACAGTTCGAGGAACTTACAATCATCTACATTTTACGCTGAGTCAACCCCTGAAGAAATTGAAGAAGCCGGAGAACAATTTATACTGGAACTGTACAAACTTCAACCATCAGAAGGCAGCCTGAGTGAGCAAAGATACGCATGTTTTAATAAGTTAGTTGTTCAAGCAAATAGCACTGTAGTTTTATCAAAATTACCTCCCACATCAGCTGCAGCACATCAACATTCCCGGCGTACTTACCTCCAAGTACAGATATGGCGAGAAAAATCTGTAAAGCCCGACCTATGGGGCTGGAAGCAAATTAATAACACCCTGTCACCCATATACACAACAGAAGCGCCTGCACCGGTTTCAACTCTTTTATTAATAACTTGCAATTGCAAACAAGGTTGCGGGAAAAGATGTGGCTGTGTTAAGGCTGGATTGCGTTGCACAACTATGTGTGGAACTTGTCGTGGGCGAAGTTGTACGAATACAAAGTACATGGTAGATACTGAAGATGGCATGGAAATCAAAGTAAGGTTAGTGGAGTATGCCTTTTGGGGATACCACTTGAAAAAGAAAATGCGCCTGCAGCTCTACCTCATGGGTGGTATAGAAACGAGCAGCAACATCATAATGTAAAAACAGAATAAAACTATTAAACAAAATACATGTTTTTTTCTACAATTTGCAGTATTATATCTGTTGCATGTATATTTGCGAACGATAAATCACCTTTCGGGAGTAAAATACGAAATTCGACCTGTCTTCGTTTTAACCCCGTTCGTCAATCGCTTATAATCCATTGGAGGAAATGGAATTGCCAATTAATTTTTTTTGTAGAGAATTTTATAAGGAACATTTTTAGTAAGTATAAAATTTTCTGTGCGACCATCTGTTTCTGAGAAAAACGCTAAAAACCACCGCAGTGCGTGTTAGAGATTGTTTTTGGGAGTGAAGCTACCACTTATGAGTCGGGAACTCTTTTGCGTTTAAAAAATTTTCCATTGGTGCGTATAATCTCCAAACGGCAAAACTTTATAATTTATTTTTCCTATTCGACCATTATAGGTCTAATATCAATGGGCTAGATAAATTTAGTTTCGCTGGTCATATAGAGACCGTATGTACTTCCGCTCTGAAAATGCTGGGTTTGTTTTAAAAAACTGTATATCCTTTGCTAATATAGGGTTTTGAAAACCTTATTCTTTTCTTTAATCAGCTCAAAACTTGAGTATTGCTTTTTAATTTGGTACCCTTTCTTCTTCTTCTTCTTCTTTGGCTCTACGGTCCTTGTAGGATCTTGGCCTGCTCGATGATCTTCATCCATTCGTCTCTATCTAGGGCTTTTCTTTTCCAAGTTCTTACTCCCAGGTGCTTCAGATCGTTTTCTACATCTTCGCTCTATCTTTTCCTTGGTCGTCCTCTTCTGTTCCTACCCTCCGGATTTCTTTCATATGTTATTTTTGGACCTCTGTCGTTTTTCATTCTTATTAGGTGGCCTAGCCATTTTATTCTTTGGGTTTTTATTGTCGATACAATGTCTTGCTCTTAGTATAGGTTTCTTAATTCATGATTCATTCTAGATCTTTATTCTTCTCCTTCCTTTACTGGCCCATATATTCGTCTTAGTATTTTCCTTTCGAAGATGCATACGTTTTTCTGTTCTTCCATTTTTAGCACCCACGTCTCGCTTCCATATGTTACTACAGGCTTAATTATTGTTTTATATATTCTTTTTTTCGCGTTTCTCGATGTGCTTTTCGATTGGAATATGCTTTTGAGTGCATAATGGCTTTTGTTTCCCGCCGCTATTCTTGCTTTTATTTCTTCTCTTTCGTTATTGTTTGTAATTATGCTTCATAGGTATTTAAATTGCGAGACTTCCTGTATTGTGTGATTATCTATTTGGATGTTCTTTTGTTCTCTTCTTCTGTTTCTTGTGTTCAACATGTATTTGGTCTTTTCATAGTTAACTTTTAATAGCTTCTTGTTCTAGTTTGCTATAGGCTGTTTTCAATGCCCGCTCTGATCGTGCCAAGATTACTACGTCGTCTGCACAAGCTAAGTATTGGCAGCTTCTATTATATATATTTCCTCTTGGGTTTATTTCTATTTTCCTTATGCGCCTTTCTAGCACTAGGTTAAACAATGTTGAGGACAGGGAGTCGCCTTGTCTTACTCCTTTTTTAACTGTATATTGTTCGGAGAGGCTTTCTTGGTTTCTGACTCTGTTTTTGGTTTCTGATATTGTAATTTTCACTAAGTTAATTAGCTTTTCTGGAATTCCAAATTCTTTCATTGTTTCTTCTATGTATTTTCTATGTATGCTATCATATGCTTGTTTGTAATCTATGTATATTTGGTGTATATTTATATTATGTTCATAGCATTTTTCTAGTGTTGTTCTGATAGTGAATATATGATCGGTGGTCGATCTTCCATCCCTGAATTCTGATTGGTACCCTTTCTATGAATATCAAATAATTAATCTAGAAGCAATACAAAGGAAATTTTTGAAATTCTTAAGCTACCAAGTAGACGGAGTTTGCACAGAAAGAGGTTATCGACAACCATTATTACTGGAAAGGTTTGATATGATTAGTTTAGAAAGGAGAAGGAAAATAATCAGTCTTACTTATTTATACAATATTCTTCATGCAAAAATCGATTGTCCATTTCTTCTGAAATGCATAATTTCCAAGTACCGTCTCGTCAAAATAGAAATTTCGTAACATTTTATAATCCAACCTCAAGTACTAATGTATTACAAAAATCAACACTTTATAAAATGAGTCCGAACTACAATGACATTTCAAATAAATGTGATATGAATTACTGTAGTTTAAATAACATACTAGAATTAATATAGACAGCTTTTGTTAGTTTTGTACACGGCCTCCTGGATTAGTGCGAGACTGACGTCTCTACGCGGCCCGCCGCATTTTTAGTTCAAGGCGTTTTTTATGGTTTGTAGAGGCGCTACAGTACGTTGCGCTTGTGCCTTTGGTTGCATACGTCCACGGCCTCCTGGATTAATTTTAATCTAAAAAGTCGTGCTTACGTTACAGATAATTTATCAAAAATCCAACAGATAGCGCCAAAGTACGTTGGCCTCAGAATCACAAAAATTATGCAAATGTGGCGGGCCGCGTAGAGACGTCAGTCTCGCACTAATCCAGGAGGCCGTGGTTTTGTAGGTATAGGTATAGTATTATATTGTATTCCCTTTCAGTTTGTTTCACTATAAGCAAGTGTTTAGTGTTAAGTTTAGATTATTAATATGTAGTACTACTAGTTTATTGTAAAAATTGTCCTATAATTGGATTTTTTTCTGTTGGACAACAAACTATTATTATTATACACCTTTATGAAAGAGCCTGTAGTTCCTGCATGTTTATTTATACCTTTCCTTTTAGTAATTAAAGCTTGCGTACATACATACCTAGAAGGATATCGGACAGTAATAGTATATATTACATGTTATTCAAAAATTGGCTTCCGTATACCTATACCTTGTCTATAACAATAATCCATGCATCTACGAGTATTTGATTAAAATAGCTTCTTAAAAATGTTACTACAAGAGCTGTAGTTTAAATAAATCTTACATACTTCATATAATTTTTATAATATCTATCGCAATGGACTTATTTACACTTCGAAAATATAACAAATGCCTAGGACAAAGTCAGTTAGACATAGAAATAGAAGTACCCAGAGTTCTGAATAAACATAAGTTTACTCCATTTTAATTAGTGAGAAATGAAAAGAGATATTCACAGGCGAAGTGCCCGCAAAAAGATCCCAAAAACAACATCCAGTAACTTCTCGGAAACCCAAGTCTAACTGATTTAAATACGGGAACGCGAAAAGTTACGAAGGAGCCGGCTTATTTCATTCCGCGGACTTTAATTCAGTTTCCTGGCTCCTATAAACGCGGACATTTGCAGCGGACAAATTCTCGAATTGCAATCTTCTAGCACCTTGTGCCTGAAAAATGACGCCACGCGTAGTAAAAGGACATGCTTTACATGGTACGAGATGAGTCTTTAGGAACGCATAATAAATCAAGCCCGCTGCGATGCAATTAAAGCGGACTATGCAATGAAGTTCTGGAGTTGGAAGAAGTTTTTAATCAAACAGCCGCTGATTCAATTCTGCGCCGCAGAGGACTCCATTGTCCTAGCTCGTGTTGTGCACCGCCATTGCATGCAAACTTAAAATTGCGTTCTTATTGAGTTAGCCTTTTCTTATTTCGCTTTGTAGGAAGTGGAACTCTATGCAGGCTGCTCTGCAGCGTACTTCTTAAGAGCTGAGAGCGATTCATAATCGAAACGAGCTTATGCCATAAAGGCTTTTTGTGCTCTATGGTTGCAATGTGAATACGTGTACATCGTAAATCTACACATACTTGACTTTTATCTAATCTCTATGCATTTTGTCGTTGGGGTGTTATTTTAAACATTGAAAAATTGGAGAGTGCAGGAAAAATTAATGTCAAAGTTGTCGCTAGCATGGTTTGCGTCTGCATACCTTCTACCATCTCTTTCTGTCTTTTGCTTTTCTGTTTATATATTTCTGTGACCATTTTCTTGAACACTTCCACTTTTATCTATTGTTTAGCTATGAAAGTTTACGATCAAAAGTTTACCTGGAAAAGTCGCTCTTTCACTTATCTTTTTTCTTGTTTCCATCTTTGCTTATACATATTTCTAACAGTTTAAAACTATCTACTTACTCTAACTCTATGCCTTCTAGTGCTACCATGTAACGATACAATTAACAAACAGGACAAATACATTTAAGAACTAATTTAAAACTAACCTTTAGCATATATGACTCTAAACAAACACTAAACACTTTTAATTTAAATATTTAATGAAAATATCTCAGGTTTTAAATACAATTCGTGAAAATAATAACAAAACATTACGTGATAACTCTAAAACTAATTAAAACAAAACCGACGCGGAGACGCGACACTTTCTCTTTTCGATTCCCGGTCACAAGTGTGTGGGTCTTAAACTCGGGTAGTCTGTACAATGTTCGTTTTGCGTATATAGTTAATTAATAAGCAAAGACGCGACACTATGTCAGTTGTCTTTGTGCACTTGTCAATATAACAACTGTCTATTACACAGCGAACGCAGACGCGACGTGATTGTCGAAATGTCTGTACAATGTTCGTTTTGCGTATATAGTAGCACTTGTTTGCAGTTTACAACCACCGAATAGTAAACAAACCCGGGAGCTTGACTTACCCTTAAATTCCGGGTTACTCGCGGTCAAGTTCACAACCTTCTTCGTGAACAATGGCACGATGCGGCGGCAGGTCCACTGTAGCGGGAATGGGATGACGTGTTCCTTGTCTAACAGTAGCGAGCAGCTCACTGGGGTTGAAAATGAAAGCAGTTTGCTTTTGCGCAACCGTAGCTGAGCAACGCTCGGGGCTAATGGACGACGTTCGCTGGTTATACAAAGGGATGCGGCAGTTGATGTGGCCTTAGGCGTTTGCGAATTGGCCAAAATGGCTAAGCGTCGCACTTCCAATTCACACACCACCTTCCTTGTATGATATATGCACTACGAATGTCACCTTTAGCACTAATTTTAATTGCTGTTCTTGTTTATTTGTTTTAATTGCTTTTTGAGTTTGATTTTTATAGTATTTTTGTAAATTAACACGGCTTTACGTTGGGCACCAGTTTAGCATGAGTCTAGGACAAAAAACCCCTGGACAAAAAACCCCGGACATAAAACCCCCGGACAAAAAACCCCCGGACAAAAAACCCCCCGGACAAAAAACCCCCCGGACAAAAAACCCCCGGACAAAAAACCCCCGGACAAAAAACCCCTGGACAAAAAACCCCCGAACAAAAAAACCCGCACAAAATTAATTAATTATTTATAATGTAAGTAATCCAAAAAATAGTTATTTTTGTCAATGTTTAATCACTTTATTCAATTTGCTTTATAATACTAATACAAACTTTACAATCTAATGTTATTACTAATAGCATTTAAATAGTTTACAAAAAATCCCGCACAAAATTAATTAATTATTTATAATGTACGTAATCCAAAAAATAGTAATTTATTATACAAGACGATAAAGTTAAATTTTATCCACGAGTGAATCGTTTAACGTCGAGACGAAGTCGAGACGTTAATGATTCAAGAGTGGATAGAAATAACTTTATCGTCGTGTATAATACAATATTTTTTTCTATAGCAAGAACTTTAACAATTTCAAAAGAAATAATGACATTTCAAAATGTTGATGTGCTTTTATCAACTCAAAACAAAAGGTCAAGTTTTACTTTAACAGCAAGGGTAGATAAAGTAGCACTTTAACATCAAGGATAAATAAAGTAATTTAATTTTCTAACTTTTGTTTAAATTAAATATGACAGCTTCGTATTATCGTAGCAACCCAATCTAGCTACTGACATTTTGAAATGTCATTATTTTCTTTTGAAATTGTTAAAGTTCTTGCTATAGAAAAAATATTGTATTATACACGACGATAAAGTTATTTCTATCGACTCTTGAATCATTAAACGATTCACTCGTGGATAAAATTTAACTTTATCGTCTTGTATAATAAATTACTATTATCTACTACGTAAATGGTTGTTAATTGCATTCTTGTCTTAATCATCAACCCCGTTACTCAATTTACCTTAAGTTACCTTTTTGAATACAAAGATAAGGACAATTTGAAATGGTTACTTATGGCAAAGAAAACATGTTTTAATTTTAAGAATCGGGTAAGGAGGCTTAAGATTAGTACATAGTACAAGCATGCTTTTTGCTTACTAGCTAATTTTAGGATTATTATATGAATATTACTGGAAAAACCTAAATACAGCTTAAAGTAGGTAACGGCTACCGCTTCCCAAAAATGTTATTGCTGTTTACAGATCTACAAGTAGTGAAACACGGATTATTCGAGTTCTTGGCCATAATATACTAATCCAGATGGTTTATTTTTAAAACTACATTTAAGGATTGTGCTCCCTTCTGTTTAAGATTAGATATTGGAAATTTCCATATTCTAGCCCTTATAACAATCCCAAATGCCGCCAAATTTTACTTTAAATATTATTTAACGATAACGTTTTTTCGACGGCTTTTTTATCCTAGATTCTGTTTTGTGGGGGTTTTTTGTCCGGGGGTTTTTTGTCCGGGAGTTTTTTGTCCGGGGGTTTTTTGTCCGGGGGTTTTTTGTCCGGGGGGTTTTTTTTCCGGGGGGTTTTTTGTCCGGGGGTTTTTTGTCCGGGGGTTTTATGTCCGGGGTTTTTTGTCCAGGGGTTTTTTGTCCTGACACCGTTTAGCATATATGACTCTAAACAAACACTAAACACTTTTAATTTAAATATTTAATGAAAATATCTCAGGTTTTAAATACAATTCGTGAAAATAATAACAAAAAATTACGTGATAACTCTAAAACTAATTAAAACAAAACCGACGCGGAGACGCGACACTTTCTCTTTTCGATTCCCGGTCACAAGTGTGTGGGTCTTAAACTCGACTACCCTCACGCACTTTTGCTAATTGGGGTGTCTCACGTCCGAGGGCGTGAGAAGGCTGTTCTGCATATGGGCATGCAAATAGTCTGCTACAAACCAAGTTAGAACTAATTCGAACTAATTTAGTGCATACTCATGCCCCTATTATCTACTCGCGTTTGCATATGTGTAGGGGAGTTCGGGGTTAACTGAACCTTGGGGTTGACTGAACTATTGGATTTAAACTAATTTTGATTGTTTGAATTTTCATCCAATATTTCATTTGGAGTCCCTATGATTGGCACTGGTGTGGATGTTAGTATGGTTGACAAAATGACAACGAAATTTTACAGGTAAGAGTAATTATATTTTGCTACATAATTTTTTATTGTAAGAGTAATTTGTGGAAGTGTCAGTTTAAGTTTATATCTGTTGATATTAGTATTTCATTGCAAAAAAGCTAGTACAAAGCGAAAGTGTAAGAATGTAGGGGTTCCCGAGAACCATGTATGTAGAACTGCCATGTGTTTTGGTCCGGTTAACTTTTCTTTGTAGAAAATGCTGAGAAATCGCAAATGCACCACTAAGAGTCGTGCCTATTCAAGAGGAATTGCAAAATGCAGTAAAATGAATTGTTCATGGTGATTTCACGGATAGACAGGCCTCAACAAGTACTGGGATACCACGAAGTACATTAAAACGATATGTGGACAAAGTTAGAGCAGCTAGCGGATGATCCAAATAAAATTAATTTCGACCTCAAAATGAACATTTGCAAGTTTTAACCATCTAAGAAGAGTTTTTACTTGTGAAATATATAAAAACGTTATCCAATATCCATTATGGTTTAAGCAAAATGTCAAGGCGTCTGGCATATAAGTTTGCAGTTGCAAATAATAAAGCCATCAGGCCAAATTGGGAACACAATAAAATGTGTGCCTGAAATTTTCTCGGTTTCATGCCAGGTAGACATATAATGTGTATGCAACATATTGTCTTCCTGCGACAAATAGTTTTTGAGTTATACCGCCAACAGACAGATAGACGGAATTGAGAAAACCTGTTTTTCGTCATCTTGGGACTCTGAAACGTGAAGATCTGAAGAAATCTCAAAAGGTGTGTTACGGTCTTAAACTGACTTTACAACACCGCACCGGCTCATACAATAACGAAACGGCCGGCGCGGGCCGTAACTGACGAAATCTGGACGAAGTATCTCCTAGGCCGCCACCCACGCCGCAACAAGTTAGGCCGAGCTAGACTTTCAGTGGAGATGGGCGGGTCCTTTAACGAGATTATCTAAGGGTAGCGGCCAAAGGGTCGGTAAATAACGGTAAAATAAAGAGGGCGCCACCAAACCTGTCTTAACCCGAATAACCGGACCTGGGCGGTTAGACTGGGGCGAAGTATTCAAGATACTCCATCGATAAGAATTCTCATGAGCTGCAAGCTAATAACAATTTCGTGATCGCAAATACTGGAATGGTAATATTGGGACTCTTTGGGCCGAGACTGCGCAACCACTGGACCTACCTGCACGCTGAGATCTCTCACGTCTCGCCGTACACCAATCTTTACACTGTAAAAGGCGCTATCTGAAACAAAGCATGCACAGGTCGAATAGGAATAATACGTCCCTTAATTAAATATGCGTCTATTGGTCGATAACTACATCTGGGCAGCAAATCGTGCCGCCAAGCTTATGTTATTTCTTACGTTAAGCACCAGCTGATGGACGCGCTATGCTAGTAAACAACACACTATGGGTGGCCGGCCGCAGTGGGCTCAACACTTTACATATTAGAGTACAGTTTAGAAATACGCCCTCCGGAAAAAGGGCGCGTTAGTGCGCGATAACAGACGCCGACCTGCAAAGGCAACGGGAGCAGTGTAGCTAGCAGCAAAGCACGAAATAATTGAAGGCCTAACTCGTTAGGCAGCGGGGCAGCGTGACTGCAATATTTAACCAGGAAGAGGGGCTAACATAGCCTCACTAAAGCATGCGAATTTGGAATAGTTGCCAGCCCCTACTACGTCGCCCACGCAGTCGTTGGCTGCGGTTAACACCTGATAAGCAAAGCACAAAGCCTCGCAAACATAACCAAAGAGCTCGAACAGATTAGGGCGCGCCAGGCTCAGCACGGCGAGGCGTTAATTCCATTTAGGTATTAATCGGTACAATATAGCGAAGCTCGCTCACCTAACGTTACTGAATTAAAAGTTAGCACAAACGTAACACCAAAACATAGGCGCAGAGTTCTTTAGCTATTTAGGCGATGAGACGCGAAACTCGCGCACATGAACTTACTAGTAGGCTACCAAAGTAGCGTCTTGAAGCATGGTGGCCTCAAACCGGCATTAAAAGCCGCGACGAGCAAGCAAGGGGGCATGCATCCGCCCACACAAAGTTGAGCACAAAAGCACCAACGCTCGCACAAGCGACAGTTAATATGTTTAAATGGTTGTAATTACAAATACCTTAGTCCGTAGACGGTCTATGAGAGTTGCGTGCAGTCAGTTGGTAGAAGGCGGCAGTCTGTGGCAGCTCAATCGCCAAAACACGGCATTAGGGGTAAACGGGCTGGAATCCGCCAAGATGGCGGCGTTAGGACGCTCTCCTGAGAGCACACTTACGGCGGCAAAGAGGCCTACTTCGTCCTGCCTAGAAAGATCCTCGAAAACAGCGAGTTGAAAAGGGAAAGCCCCCTTTCTCACAAACGCAGAACTGGCCCCGTGAAGCCCTTCACACACCTACGCTTTGGCGTAAAGACTTGCCACTCGCACAATCACACGCAACCTCTTAAAGGCGAAACAGTTTATCGCATATTCGCTGAAACAGCACGGGAAATAGGAAGGCTTTCACAGCAACGGTGCTAACAAACAACTTCAATTTACATAACATTCGCTGAAACAGCACGAGACGGGAAAAACAGGCTGGCGTCCCCGCCATGGCGGGAACGCCGCGAAACGACACTCTGCGACTTCTTCGATCAACGGCCCTCGGCTGAATGCCCCGCAAGGAGCGTTACGACGCTTGAAGTGGCGTGAGCCAAAACGGCGTTACCACGTGACCCTCGACAGCCAATGGCGATGCGCTCCATAAAACAAATAAATTCCGGTAACAAAGACAGCCAATGGCGATGCGTCCAGGAAAACAAATAAGTTCCGGCAACAAAGATAGCACGAAGCCTCGCAGTCGCCTCAACGGCGTGATTTCTAGAAGGTTCGGAATTCTTGCGAGCGATAACACCCGGCTGCCAAAGTACCAGCAAAGGGGTGCTCCAACTGACGAGAAATACTGCGTTTGGGGCCAAATATGTGCAAAATCATTATAATGGAATTAGGCGATAGAGCCAAATAAGTGACTAAAAGAGTTTAGCATACGGGCACGCTGCCCTAAAGCCTAGGTGGCTAATTAAAATACCAAAATGACCTGACAGGTGATTAAAAAAATACTTTTCAGAACACCATTTGCGCTTATTAAAAAAAAAGGTTTGCACTTATTAGTAACCATAATAATTCACACTCAGAACCTAATACACACGGAACTCTGACAATATACATTAGCTCACGTTGGCGTTCAATTAAATATTTCAAATGTTTCAAATATTTTAAAATGAAGAGCTAATCCGTATTACCATTTTCTATCGCATTGTTCTCTGTATAGTAAATACAAACCTTTTACTAATTTCATTAAAAAAATCTTACTCCTACAGATACCATAGTAAGCTATTGATTTACACCTCTCTTTTACTAGAATATAATTCCTATAAAAACTATCGAAGCGGGATTATTCCACGAGAAAATAATTCTAATCTGTGCAATACTATAAAGCTAAAATAAACAGGACATTTTACCATTTCCGACAACTCGTCGTTGGGGAACGACTGCAGTATGCAAAGCAACTCTGATAAATTAAACAGAATTAAGTGCAGGATTTAGTTTGCAACTTGTGCAATAATAGTGAATGCAAATTAAATCGTGTAACAATTTAATCGGCCGCACAGTTATTAAAAAGCAGCTCTCATGTTAAGCAAATTGTTAACAATTCCAGCTCGGCTGTGATTATGGCCAGAAGAGCAGAACGTACGAATATAATTTAATCTGCTAGAATAATGGCATTGGGGAAATATAAACAATAAATCAGTGAGTGGGAACCATTGTTGGAAAGTCATGAAATAACAGTCAGTTTCGTAGTAGAAAAACTGCCCGATAGCCCGAAATACACGAAAAAATCGGAACGTGATTAACGTGTCAAATCAAAAATATTCTTGCAGCGTGATTGTTATTTGCTGGTTTGATTTGGATTTTGAATAGTTAATAGAAATAAGGCACGTTCTACTTGTCTTTATCTAGTTATAAGTTTACATAGAACAAGCTTCTGAATAAATGAATATTTTTTGCCTCCTTCAGTGGTTGTGAATCTTGACCTCCCAGCTTCACAAATATACTTGTAGAACCGAATAATCTCTATCTTGTCTTGTCATACTGATCCATTGCCTCGACGACAGAAAATCTGTTCCTTGTAGCCCTTATTGATTTCCAACGAGGTAATGCATCAGATGTTTTGGACACTTGCTTTGCTTTAGTATTCTGTAACAGCGAGCCTTTCACTCACTTTTTGGCAATGAGCAATGTCATATTTTTCTAATATCAACTTATGTGTCACGGATTGCAACAGCTGAAGTGTTAGAAAAGACGCTACCAGTAACGCGTGAGAATTTCTTAGTTCTAAATATTGGGCCACGCTAGCTGCTAATCGGAGATGTATGACGGGTTGCCTAAAATACGTATTTGATTTTCACGAACTTTGTAAAACAGGATCACATCTAAATTCATTAATTGTGTTTTCCTGTGCTTTTTTTCGAAATTTTTAATTTTCACTTGAGATTCGCATATAAGATAAAAAAAATGAGAATAGAAAATCTGAAGTACTAGTAGCTATGTACAGCGATACAACAATCTCTGTCGGTTGAAATTGCTAATGAAAATTTTCGACCATAAAAGAGACTTCCCAAAGCTTTAACTTCGCAGCTTGTTTTAATACCAAAGTAAGACTCTTGACCTTAATTTTAAAACGTCTTGTCTACGTGATGGAAAATGCTATTAGGGTGGACGTGACTGAAATTGACATTGAAATGTCACGTACACCGGCTTGTACTGGTGGCAGTACATAACTACAAAAAACTTAAGCTCGTAATGACGTAAGTAGAACAGTTCCGGTTCGTTATCTCGGTAGGTCCTTGTAATCAAAGTATTGCATTGTTCCCTTGTATCAGTGTGCAAATTATACTTATCTAACCAAAACAAGAAAAGCCTATATACCCATAGGTCGACACGTACATCTTATTTACGTCGGTGTCAGTAAGTAGCATCGCTATATGTAGTTTTGTGAAAACAAATCTTATTCTACGTAAATAGAGTCAGAAGAAATGGTTTGTTTTATTCACGATAACTCTATCATCCATAATCTAGCCATTTCTAATAAACAGCAAGTTGGTTCACATCTAAATAACACTTACTCGTGATTCTAGTTTAGGATGTGCTCTATCTTTTGTTGTGATACGACGAATTACTTTTAATAATTTAACTGTACCGTTCTCCATACTCTAGGTAGGCTCACAACCCAGGCTAACTCGAAACTTCGCCGATATAAACTTTACTTGCCGTGCATTAAAGAAAATACTAGAAGTACCGCTTTTGCGTCGTCGATGTTTAAATTACAAAGTTAAAATAAATACTAAATTATTATAAAGAAAATGGTGTTAATACAAAATCTTGACGTGAAGTAGTATGTGGTTTATATAAAAGAATAAAAGAATTGAATTCATTATTCGCCTAAATCCAAAACGTGAATATAACTCCAATTAAGAGAGACTCACCAAGCAATTCAAAAGGCTATGTCCTTATACTTGCGCGTATCACAAAAATCTTTGAAAAACGAAGCGTACTCATAACTACATAATTATAGTCAAAGTTAATCACAAAACAGTTGTACTAGTCGAAGGATGTTAAAAATTAATTAAAATGACTTGCATGTAAAAGCTAATTTCAGGCAAGAAAGCTCGTTGTCTATAGACAAATAAATTGCACCATTCACTTTCGAACATATTAAACAAAGTCCAATGAACTACTGCCGACTATTGCTAGTGTTTTCCTGTGAATTACAAGCGTCTGGTGGTATGGGTGGAGCACGCATGAAAATTTTAACGAGTACTATCGCTGAAGTACAGCGACTCTATATAGTAAAATAGAAATTTGAGTGAAACACAGAAAATTTACCTTGCTTAATCAAAGAGCTGCAGGTCGAACAGCGGTGCCATGGCCTTAAAGGCATCTGAAGCCAGGCGGTTTCTCTAAGACAGATGCGGAACATCCACATAATGGATTGAACGCTGAAGAAAGCACAAAGCTTGGAGAACAAAAAAAAAAGCCGGAAAATGCATTATTCTCCTGCAGGTGACAATCCGCCAGTAGGGAAATGCGAACTAACCAGCGAAAGTCTGTATGTCGCACAGAAAAACTGGGGATTTACTCTTAAATTGATGTAAACACACCAGAACAGTTGCTTCGCAACAAAGGACATCGACGGCTTACTGAAGAAAATCCTTCTATTTCCTAAGCCCATGGTCGCGCGTCGTTTTGTAAGAATACCGGAGAGTAGGTGTAACAATTCCCGAAAAATCCTAAGGAAACTTGCCCCATCAAATTAGACGCGTATGGTACGAGGTACCAATCAACATTTGGAGAGTTTACCAAAAATTTTTTTTTAAAATAAGCAATCTACTCTACTCCTAGGTGCTTAAAGTGACCTAATTCACAGGAGCACGAAAAATCGTGAAGAAAGTACCACTTTCTTAACGCAAAATCGTGAAAAACGTACACTTCGCCCTCGTTAATCAAACTGCATGAAAAAGAGTATGGCTTTCAAAACTAGTTGTACAAATTACTATCGTCAGTTTTTATTGATAAATGTTAATGAAAAGTTTTCATGTTTTTTAAATATGAGTTACCTTGACTTGAAAAAACTTGGCAGCTATAATAAAATCAATTGGTATTTGATACCATTCTGGCTTAGTTCAGTAGTTTTTACTTTATAGAATGAACGCTTACTTGAACCAAGAAAGAATCCATGAAACTGTTAAAAACAATGTTAAATTCTTATGTTCCAATTTTAGTGGACACCCGGTAGATATACGAGTAGAACAATAGAAAGAATAATGTTCGGAAGCACATTTACTGCAAAACAATTTTAAAAGAGAATTGTGAGGTTGCTGAGTGTCCACTAGTATTGATGCGAATACCCTGTGTACAAGATTAATCCAAAATTAACTAACACGCACATATACTGAAATGGTATTGGGCCCTACTGATTGCAGTGCGATATTAAAATTAAATTAAGCACAGAGTAGAGATGTATCCGGCCGCAATGCTAAAATCACTATAATTCAGTAAATGCATTTGACAAGTTTGAAACGCCTGTGTTCAAATAAATGAATGAATTAAGAAACGCTAAGGAGACAGCTGGCTTTTCACAGGGTTCCAATCCTAGTTCAAATTAAATTAATTACTATGTTTGGCAGAATAAATTGCCTAATAAAATTAAATTATCAAAAAGAGATTTGCAACGTGCAGGTATAAAACATAGAATTCATGTTAGCTAATTTAAATACATTTTGTGAACAATTATAAAAATGTATGGGGCAAAGAAATGATAAGATTGCAAAAGAGGAAATAAATAAGGCAAAATAACAATTATAAGAAGAAATTAGGACTTGATAAAATATGCAAGGAAAACAAGCACTTAAGTAGTGAAGAAATTGTGTGAAAAGGACACAGGAAATTTAGAAACACTCTAAAGGAAGTGAACGAGAAGGGAGTCAATACAAATACGTGAATAGACAATTAAAACATTTAATAACACGTGCAGTGGCGCCAAAAGACAATTTAAATACGAAACCAATGTGAACAATAATTAAATTATAAGAATTGTGTGGTTTTAGTTGTTGGTAAAGATAATTGATGTAAAATGTACTGTCATTGAACTTAGCTTATATCCGTTCTTTGTAGATTTGTTAGATAGGCAATTGTTTATAACGGTTTTGAGAAAAAAGGAGAGAAACAGTTGAATAAATTACTTCATGTCATGGAAATTTATGCTCTGATTTTGAATAAATATTTCTCCTATTTATAAATTATTTACAGTAAAACAAAGTATGCCAGTGTGATCAGCGCATTTTGGAGCTCTAGTACAAGTGTGGGCAACGTTTTCCCCGTCAAAAAGTTAAACTTTAAGAATAAGCTTCCGATCTTGGGTCCCTCGGTCAGCTCACGGCTACGAGTGTCGACAGCACCCAAATCAAGGAGCCAGGACTTGGTGGTTATTGGAAGGCATCGTGTGGTCCGACAGCAGCAAGGTCAGCAACCCCAGCATCCGGTGCAGCGAGTTTCAGGGGAATTCCACCTTAGGGCTACCGTCCGAAGAAGCTACCGTTTATCTAAAAAAGCAAAGGTACTGTAAAAACTTAAATAGCAACTTGAGGAGCCGGAAAATTACGTACTAACGGGACGACATCGGAATCAACAAAAACCAGGCGTATCCAAGCCGCTAAAGGAAATATTTTGCCAGTAATAATTATGCGAAGCCGAATTGTGAGGTTAAGTTAATCCAAAACAAAAGCTATCACCCCAGGACGCCGCGAAATAACAATCAAGGCTCAGTTTCGGCTAAAACAAAAAAGATTAGACCGCCAAAATAAGATTATTCAAATATTTATCTGATCTATTGTTCACAAAAGTAGAATTTGCAAGTCAAACAACACGTTTACTGCTTGAATTGGGAACCCCTTTGTACATTTTGACAGCAGTTCGTATTTCTGCGGCTGCGTATTTCAAATCAAAATCGGAACGCAGTGGCGTGCCGTTTTCAAATAAATTATTATTACGAATTACCAAGAAGCCACCCTTTGATTAGAGTTGAATGTCTACCGGAGCTAGCATTATTAAACCATATTTGCAGTCAGATAGAATAAAAGAGAGGGTGTTTGATTCACACAGATGCGTGCATCAAAACCTTTTTGCTTATAATTATTCATGTAATTCAAGTCATAACTGTTCTATCTCATTCAAAGGTCGTGGTAAAGTCAAATTTGCATCTTGCCGTATTTGTTTGCCTCTGTTAATATTGGAAAGGAATTTGTAAGCTTCCCTTAATGGCTTTTAAGCGGATGGATACACTTTCTAATACGACTTAAGCCGACTTAGCGTATTTGGGACTCATGTGTTTATGGATTTCGTTCAATACAATGCCTCATTGAGAGAGCTTAGCATTAAGATTTCTTAAAATAAGCATTTATTCCTAAACAACGTGCGACGCTCCGATTGGCTACGCAGGATCGCCTCAGCCAATAGTGTTTGAGCCTTCTCCTCCTTGTTGAATTTGCGAGTTCAGCTCATTGGCAATTCAGCTTCAGTTAGATTCAGAATTTCGAGTAAGCAAGTTCAGCTATGTTTTGTGCTGGGTTGCGCTCGGTCTAGCTCCCTGGTAAAGACGTTACCAGGTTGTTTTGTGTTATGGTTACGCGCAATTCGCTATTTTCGCGTGGCCAATCCAAGCGTGTCACAACAGTTGAAGCTATTGTAAAAAACCATCGGTCCATCAGTGACGTTTGTAATCGTTGTTACTCAATATACTCGTGTTTGTTAAGTCTTGTTTCACTCCAACAGATAACTGAACCCAAGTCAAGGGTTATTAAGTGGCAGTTCCCGGCAATCCCATTGAACCGGAATTCGCAGCTGATTAACTGGGGGCCCCATTCGCGGAAGCCTCTTTTCAAGTTAATCATACAAAAAATATTGGTCCTTCGAGCCGGATGTGGAAGAAGCTAAAAAACGCGAGTGTACAAGTTTCCAGTAGCTGGTGGATGCAATTGCTCCAATATCATTTCGTCGGAGAGCGCCAAGAAGCTTCACCAACACCAGGAAATTCAACCATCGAGAGCCTACACCGAGTCCACGTCCCACGTCAAGCGGCAGCGATTGGCAGCGGGTTGGTT
This sequence comes from Agriotes lineatus, assembly GCA_940337035.1. NCBI lineage: Eukaryota > Metazoa > Arthropoda > Insecta > Coleoptera > Elateridae > Agriotes > Agriotes lineatus. The sequence continues at coordinate 3,103,185 of OW679198.1, read as the reverse complement.
TTCTGTTCATCAAGAAGTTACTACGTTCTCAAATCAAAAGTAAGTCCTTTTCCATTACACCTTCGTTTAGTGTTGTTTTTTGCTTGTGTCAGTCATGGTGGAAACTCGTTCGACATCAGCGGTCATGTCGGAAACTCGCACTTTAACCACTCGTTGCAAATTCATAAAAGCCCAAGTAGATCGTTTCGAAACTCTTATTTCATAGAATTTCTTCGTCCAGCCCCTTGAAGGCTCACGAGGTCGGCAACTTGTCAAAAGAGTTTAGTTGTTTCCAAAATTTGTTGGATGAGTATAAGAAGTCAATGGAGGGACTAATGGAGGCCGACGCTGAACACTTTGATGAACTTTTCAATGAATTCAACTCTTTTATGACTCATTTTAGCGAGATTAGTAGCACAGTCGAGGAATTCTTATCAAAAAATAAGATCAGTCCGGGTATAAAACCGAATCTAGGTCAAAATTCTTTGCAAAGTGGCCCTTCAGGAGAGCTCGCTGGATTAAGATTACCACCCTTAGATTTGCCTTCCTTTTCGGGGAAATTCGAGAATTGGGTTCAATTTCATGACTCCTTTACGTCGCTTATTCATAACAACGCTAATTTGACCAACGTTCAGAAATTTTACTATTTGATTTCTTCCCTTAAGGGAGAAGCTGCTAGTTCAATCTCGTCGTTAAAAGTTACCAACGATAACTATACCATTGCTTGGGACATCCTAGTCAAGCGATTTGAAAATAAGAAACTGATAGTAAAATCAAACATAAATGCGTTATTCAGTTTAGAGAGCGTTAAAAAGGATTCACATTCGTCTGTTCAAAGGCTGCTCGATAGTGTAGTTATAATTTTGGAAATTTTAAAGGCGTACGGGTAACCCACAGTCGACACCATACTAATACATATCATAGTTTCGAAGCTCAGCTCAGCAATGCAGACTGACTGGAAATTATACAAACATACCGGACAATTTCCTACTTTGCGAGAGTTGTTAGATTTTTTAGAGAGCAAAAGTCACTTATTAGGTTCGCTGGAAGCTGCGAAAATAGGTTCGAGTTTGGGAAATCAGGGATCCGAGAAAAAATTCATGCACGCGCTCATGTAGCCAGAGAGCAAGGTAATCATTCTTGTGATTTTTGCAAAAATAATAATCATTCGATTAGCGCTTGCGAATCATTTTCAAAATTGTCGGTAAACGCTCGTATCGAAGAGGCGCGTCGTTTGAAATTATGCAACAATTGTCTCAAGCCCGGACATTTCGTGGTAAAATGCACATCGTCGAGATGCCGCGTATGCAGAAAAAAGCAACATACTTTACTGTGTTTGCGTCCAAAGCGCGACGCGCACGAAAATACTCCGTCGCCGCGTCCTGGGCCGCCAGAAACCAGCAGCGACACACGGGAGATCGGGGCAGTCGCCCCGAGCGAGGCATCCGTTTCAGCAGCTTGTAGCCGTCCTGCAATCGCGGCGCCAGCGCAAGTTTTATTGTCCATGGTTAGCGTATTCGTAGAAGGATCCTCCGGGTCATTTTCCCGGGCAAAAGCTCTTTTGGACCCCGGATCCCAACTTAACTTAGTTAGCGCCGACTTGTGTCAAAATTTGAAAATTGAGAAACGAGGTAATATCACCTCACTGTCGGGTGTTGGTGCCAGGGCTCTGAACGCTGAATTCAGAGCAAACGTTCGAATCCGCTCCCGCAACTGGAAATACGAAGACATTTTGAGCTGTGTTGTGTTAGACAAAATTACGGACCCTCTGCCGGTCCTTTCTTTCTCGTTGAGGGATTTGAAGATCCCACCAAACATTGTGCTAGCCGATTTTCAGATTGTAATACACAGGGAAAGATTGATCTTTTATTAGGTGCGAATGTCTTTTGGCAAGTGCTCTGTCAGGGACAGGTGAAATTGGGCCCAGAGAAGCCATTCTTAACAAAAACTCTTTTTGGTTGGGTTTTAGGCGGAAACATGAATGTCGAAAATCGAGCGCTCATTCTTTCAAATAGAGTGCATTTAAGTGTAGCCGGCATTGAGCACGGCATTCAGAGATTTTGGGAAATCGAGGGGGCTTACGGTTCATCAGGCCGACTCTCTGCTGATGACAAATTTTGCGAAGACCATTTTCAATCGACTACGATACGGGCGTCGTCGGAGCCGCGTAGGTTCATCGTGAGCATACCTTTCAGGAAAGATGCTCCATCGCTGGGAGACTCGCGCGGTATAGCGTTAAAGCGTTTATATTCATTAGAAAACAAATTGTCAAAAAATCCCGAGTTGAAAACCGCGTATTCCGCATTTCTCAAAGAATACGAGTCGCTTGGTCACTTGAGCAAGGTGGACGACGAAGCGAGCCTTCCTCATCCTCGGTTTTATTTGCCACATTTGCCAGTCATAAAGGAGGACAGTTCAACGACCAAACATCGCGTTGTTTTTGACTGCAGTTGTGCGTCCTCCTCCGGAGTATCGCTTAACGACCTTCAACATAAGGGCCCAGTGGTCCAGCAGTCGTTGTTTGCAATTCTTTGCGCTTTAGGCAATTCAAGTACGTGCTGAAAGCAGATTGCGCCAAAATGTATAGGCAAATTCTCGTGGACCCCTCGCAGACGCAATACCAATTAATTTTATGGCGTGACGACAAAACCTCAGCGGTAAAATGCTTCAAATTATTAACGGTCACCTACGGTACTAAATCAGCCTCGTACCTAGCAACTAGGTGCTTGATACAAATCGCCCAGGAAATCGAAGCATCGCTTCCAGAGGCCTCATTAAGAATTAGCCGGGATTTTTATGTAGATGACCTACTGACTGGTTTTGAAAATAGGGCGGAAGCCATAAAAACGCAATTCGAAATTAGTAGCGCTTTGTCGGGGTACGGGTTTGAATTGCGAAAGTGGGCATCCAACGACAGTGAAGTAGCTAGCGCCATTGGTGTGGATCGCGGCAACGTAGAGCCCATTTCTTTGACGGAAGACGCCACGGAGAAAACTCTCGGCATTTTTTGGGATACTCGGCGGGACGTGCTAAGTTACAGAGTGAACCCTAGCTGTTGCAAATCAGTTACCAAGCGGGCTATACTCTCTAGTATGGCTCAAGTATTCGATCCCTTGGGACTACTTGGTCCAAGCGTTCTAACTTTGAAATTTCTCGTGCAACGGCTTTGGCAGTTGAAGTTGTCATGGGACGAAACGGTGCCCATAAAGATGCTCTCCAGATACGACGAACTCCATTCTTTATTACACGCTTTGGGCTCATTGGCAATTCCGAGACGGGTAATTTGCGATGACTTAAATTCGATAGATCTCCACGGATTTGCGGATGCGAGTTCTGTAGCCTATGGGTGCGCCGTGTATATACGTTGCGTTGACGCGCGCGGTAATGTCACCACCAATTTGCTTTGTGTTAAGTCAAGGGTCGCTCCATTAAAAACAATATCCTTGCCTCGTCTGGAGCTTTGCGCAGCCTTACTGTTGGCTCGTTTGATTAAAACTATACTCGATTCCTCCGCATTTAAATTTGACCGGGTGTACTATTGGTCGGACTCCACCATAACTCTGCACTGGATAAATAAGGATGCGAGTAATTGGAAGACGTTCGTCGCGAACCGGGTGTCCGAGATTCACGAACTAAGCAATAGGGAAGAATGGTTTCACGTGCGTACAAATTGCAACCCGTCCGATATAATTAGCAGGGGAATGTTACGCCAGGAGTTACTCAACTCACGCTTGTGGTGGCACGGGCCAGAGTTTTTGTCACAGGCGGACTTAAAACCCCAGCCCGTTAAAATTGATTCGGGTGAGCTAGCAGCCCAAGAGTTGCGCCCAGTAGTGGCCACTCTTCACCATAGCGTCCCAGAATTTGAACTTTTCAGGCGCTATTCCAGTTTCACAAAATTACAGCGCGTAGTCGCGTACTGCCTGCGTCTCGCAAGAAACAGAAACACCGAAACGCGCTAGTCAGGACCTCCAGCCATTGACGAATTGGAGGACGCGACTCGCCGTCTGATTAAAATTGCCCAGGCGGAAGTCTTTTCCGGAGAAATAGCAGTTTTGTCTCAGAAAGCGCCATTGCCGAAAAATAGTGCGCTGCTTTCTCTAAACCCATTTCTGGACGATCAGGGCCTACTGCGCGTGGGCGGCCGTCTAGAAAATTCCAATCTAAGCTTTGATCAGAAACATCCCCTTTTGTTACCAGCTAGTCACCCTTTGTCGTTGCTAATCGTGAAGCAAGAGCATTTGCGGCTCTTGCATTGTGGACACTCGGTGTTACTGGCCTCATTGCGGGATAAGTTTTGGATCGTGAGAGCCAAAGACCTGATACGTAAAGTGATACACAATTGCGTGATATGCTTCCGGGCCAAGCCTAAGATGAATGAACACTTGATGGGATCACTACCCGAAGCTCGTGTCACACCCTCTCCTCCTTTCAGCAATTGCGGGATAGACTACGCGGGTCAAGTGTTTATAAAAAACAAATCCGGGCGAGGCGCGAAAGAAGTAAAGGCTTACGTAGCCCTATTTGTGTGTTTGGCCACGAAGGCTATTCATCTTGAACTCGTGGAAGACCTCACGACGGAGGCTTTCATCGCATCGTTGAGGAGATTCATCTCCAGACGCGGTCTACCCTCCAACATATTTTCTGACAATGCTACCTGTTTCACCGGTGCCAGAAATCAGCTATCGGAATTTAAAAATATCCTGTCAGGCTCTAGTGAGCAATGCATAAAAGAGGAATTGTCGAAACATAGCATTAAGTGGAATTTTATTCCGGCACGCTCTCCGCACTTTGGCGGCATCTGGGAAGCGGGGGTAAAGTCATTAAAATATTATTTAAGGCGAATATCTTGCAATGCAAAGTTAACTTTCGTTGAGTATTACACCATGCTGACTCAAGTGGAGGCGATACTAAATTCCCGCCCACTCTGTGTTCTTCCTACCGACACCTCATTCCCCGAAGTCCTTACTCCTGCCCACTTCTTGATCGGTCGGAAGCTGACTTCGTTTCCGGAAGCCCAACTCCAGGACATGCCGGAAAATCGTCTCAGCCGCTATGGGCTGGTCCAGCGGCTGTCCCAGCAGTTTTGGGATCGTTGGTCCCGGGACTACCTCCACCTCCTGCAGCGCCGGCCTAAGTTAAAATCCTCCAGCACGTCTCTAGCCCCCCAGGTGGGCGACGTGGTACTCGTCCACGACGAGGCATCTCCAAGCTACCGTTGGCCACTGGCAATCATCTCGGCCACATATCCAGGAGCGGATGGTGTTGTGCGTGTGGTGCAGGTGCGCGATTCCCTAGGGAATCTCCTGAAACGCTCGGTGCGTAAAGTGTACATCCTACCCAGAGACGATCATTGCGATCAAGGGCAATAAACATTGACTTTGCTCTTAGTTGGTAGTTTTCGTTGATTGAACATTTTGCTAGGTTTAGTTGCTTCTTTGCTTGTATTCATGCTAGTTGTAGGTTATATGTAAGGCTCTTGGATTATCATCAGTCATTAGTTCTGGTTATGCATTTGATTATTTGGTAGTTTTAGATTTCAGTCTAATTTTGGGATTTAATCACGTCGTGCCATAGTCGGCACTTCGGGGGCGGCATGTTTGATTCACACAGATGCGTGCATCAAAACCTTTTTGCTTATAATTATTCATGTAATTCAAGTCATAACTGTTCTATCTCATTCAAAGGTAGTGGTAAAGTCAAATTTGCATCTTGCCGTATTTGTTTGCATCTGTTAATATTGGAAAGGAATTTGTAAGCTTCCCTTAATGGCTTTTAAGCGGATGGATACACTTTCTAATAGGACTTAAGCCGACTTAGCGTATTTGGGACTCATGTGTTTATGGATTTCGTTCAATACAATGCCTCATTGAGAAAGCTTAGCATTAAGATTTCTTAAAATAAGCATTTATTCCTAAACAACGTGCGACGCTCCGATTGGCTACGCAGGATCGCCTCAGCCAATAGTGTTTGAGCCTTTCCTTTCTTGTTGAATTTGCGAGTTCAGCTCATTGTCAATTCAGCTTCAGTTAGATTCAGAATTTCGAGTAAGCAAGTTCAGCTATGTTTTGTGCTGGGTTGCGGTCGGTCTAGCTCCCTGGTAAAGACGTTTCCAGGTTGTTTTGTGTTACGGTTACGCGCAATTCGCTATTTTCGCGTGGCCAATCCAAGCTTGCCACAACAGTTGAAGCTATTGTAAAAAACCATCGGTCCATCAGTGACGTTTGTAATCGTTGTTACTCAATATACTCGTGTTTGTTAAGTCTTGTTTCACTCCAACAAATAACTGAACCCAAGTCAAGGGTTATTAAGTGGCAGTTCCCGGCAATCCCATTGAACCGGAATTCGCAGCGGATTAACTGGGGGCCCCATTCGTGGAAGCCTCTTTTCAAGTTAATCATACAAAAAACAGAGGGTATAACACAATTTATTTTGAAGTAATTAAATATAGCAATCTGATTTTATTCAGTTCAAGATCTGGAAATTTATAAGTATTAATTGGTGAAATATTGCGTGGTACAAGTTACAATTTTAGATCATTATAATTTATATTCTTACCACAAAGAACGAACCATAGCAATACATATATGTAGCAAGTATTACAAATCTACAAACAGTGTGCGCGATTACAACAACTTTAAACGCTAACAGTTAATCGGCTTGATTCTTCGAAATTCTAAGTGAACGAAAGAGTTGCAAGTGATCGAGCCAGACGACTTACAGGCTGCCGACAGACGTAAACCAAATACAATGCATGCATTGCCCAAAACCGAATACTGAATATATGCTGTCGCTTGTTTGTATTGTTTATATAGCATTCAGTTGCGTCAGTGCAAAGTTGTTTATGTTTATCGCCTGCCAGCTGGCGAACATCCTATGTCTCCTCAAAAATACAATCAACTATTGCGCCCTATCTTCAAAGCCAGGGTATCGGAACTTAGTTTGTTTGGAATGCACAGTCGTTTTTTCTTGCCCAAAAGGGTTGGGCATTTATTTTCCAGTTTAGATATCTCGTAGGTTGTGGATCCGAGCTTTGAATTACATGCCTTACCCAGTTTATAGAGTTAGGCGCTTAGCCGCGTGTAGCTTAACGTTCTGATTTAGACACCCGCTGGTTAGGCTGCACTGATTTTTGCCAGAAGTTTTCACTTTTATTGTAATCCAAGGCTGACGTTGTATACCCCTTGTGGAATATTTATCGTGGTGGTTTCTCCACTACACCTGTACCACAATAAAATAACAGTAGAAGAAAACAAAGCACATTTCACTAAAAACTTAGCTAAAGAATGGAAAAACGAAAAAAATAATAGAGAAAGTTATCAAATTAGCCCTTAGATATCACACTAAATTCCATAAAAGTAAAGAAAGTTATTGTCACCAGGTGTAGCACTTCTTTCTTCATATACGTCAAGTATGATTATTTTAGAGACAGATGGCAGGATGAAAAATTGAAGTTGGTATCTCCGGGTCATAATCCATCTCGATAGGAGGGTGTCCAAAAGCACAGAAGAAACAGTTCTGATAGGGATTTTGAAAGACCAATCAATAAAGAAAAGCGAGTACGTGTGTGAGTAGGTACTCTGATTATGTAAAGAAATATACGAAGTACATAAAATTATGGGAACTAATAAATAAACGAGTAATAAATAGTTAGACTACGTGTTAGGTTCTTTATGTCTAACGCCACAACCCCTTTTATGGAGTAGCTGCTTTTTCAGACTTCTGCCCTGAACCAGACGCCGCCTTTCGCAGCCGCCTACTATAGATAAAACGCTGTTATGCCTGTTGGTTCGCGGCAGGTATTTGATTTTCCTTCCATCACCCATATCTGGGAGACATTCTCCGATCCACTACCTAGCGACACGCCCTCTAGGGGTTAGAAGCTTCCGGAGAGCTTGTAAAAATGTATGCTTTGATTTTGAAATACAACCTTGTTTATGCCCAAACCTGAAACATACGATATGTATGATGATCAGTATGTTTGTAAATAGCTTTGGAAGGCGGTTGACAGTAATATAAAAGGCGGATAATATTTGCACAGTTATAAGTAAAATTTATTTGAAAAACAGTTAAAAGAAAACAATAAAGCACTAGAAATGGGCGAACAAATCGATAAGAAAGTTTTTCTAGATATCAGCTTCAAACACGTAAAGCTATAGAGACGTAAATAGCAAACACAATTATCGTTCTTATCACAGAAAAAAGAGATTTTATAAAGCACACAAACAAACAGTATATATTGCTATAGTGCAAGCAAAAATTTTTAGTAAAGGATTAACTCCTGGTATACAATAACTTATAGAGTTGCGATGCAAATATTGTCTCCTCTTTCCTTCTGTCCTTTTTTCTAATCGACAAGGACTAATTCGTTTTGGGTTAATGACTAAGGCGAAGAATAAGATTAAAACGAGTTCTATTTCTCAAATTAATAAGTTCCAATGTAATTATTGTATGAATAGCAGTAAACTTAATATAAGCTCCTTTCAGGTACATACGATATATAGTATTTATAAATTATTGCCTATAAGCTAACTCAGTCTTACGCTCTACTAATTAAACGATTTCTAACAATCAAGTTTAGTTATTTTGGAAACCCTTAATATTCAATATTCAGCTTTAACTATAAAACTGATTGACTAGATATGTACACCTTGAGGTTGGAATCCAAATGCAACCCCCAACACAAGTCCAAATTTTCAACTTTTCTTCCTTAGGAAGAAATAGGTGACCCGTTTGGAGGAGTTATTCTGCGTTGGGTAGAGGCCGGTCATAGCTGTTTTGGCGAGAAGTGCTCTTCTTCACTTTTCGGCTCCAGACTTCAACTGGCACATCCTGTGAAAAACAAGAAAACATCTTTAAGTCGCTGTTTTCTAAACAATCAACAATTACTTACATTTGGTGGAGGTTTAAGGGATCTCTCGCGGTCGAACGTCTTCTGGAGCTTCTCCACTAGATACTCGGCGTTGGCGAAGCTGTAGAAGAGCAGGACGCTTAGAACTGTATGTATGGCTGCCATTTTTAGTATGTTGCACTCTGGCTCCGATACTAGATCTGTTGTGCTTGGTTGACACCTGCGAACGACATATATAGGAGGTGCCCCAGATAAAGATCTGATGTCAACGTTGGGGAGATAAGGTATTTCTAAAGCCATTGTTTGGAGCACGTTTTCCTCTAAGTTGTTTATCTGAGATTTAAGCGAAGGCCATTTTAAAGGTTACGATTTTACGTAGCAACCACTTTTTTAATTATTATAAAGGATTAAAATATAAACGGATTTTATTAGTAACCTTAGTTACTAATAATAATTTTAAAAAGTAAACTTCAATTAGCAACGTTAGTCAATCATGGTATGTCATTACAGTAATTTTAATTTCTGGCTGAGAGGAAACGTCGTTTCTTAAGAGTATTATTCTTAATAAACCTCAGAATAGCTACATTTACGAAAAATATATGATCTTATCGTAGGTTCTATAAAACTCAGGTGTGGTAACCGGCGATTTTATCTGTTATTGCACACTTTGTAATTTGTATTGTTTGTACAGCAGAGTATCTGCGTAGGAAATGTTTGTAGGTTATAACTGCGTTATACTTAATTCCAGAAGCATAAGGAATGATTAAAATACGAACTACGCTGAGTGCTGGTAAAAGATTGAATAACTCTACATTTCTTATTTATAAAATCTCCAAAAGTTTGTGTTAGTTCTAAAGAAGAACCACTCAGCGTGGTCTTTTAATAGGTAGTGAAAAATAACATTCTCATACCATGTATACCCATTTTTTGCAAGAATACACTCTAAACAGATTCTTAGAATGTCAAATATGGCACTAATAAAATACCCTCAAAATTAAGAAATTATTTGTCTTTACAATTTGTGCTAATAGATGTAGTAATATTTCCTTGGTTTAATTTGACATTAATACAATATCGCATCAACCCCGGGATTTTTTTTGTCCAGTAACATTGCAAAATAGTTAATTTTATCTACGTATTCCAACGCAAAGCTATTTAATGCAAGAGATTCTTTTAATTTTTTTTGAGAATTTAATACATTTTGCTTCCTCTTCGGAAAGTTTCACACCATTGATTGTTGGCCTCCAAGTGCTCAGTCAGTTTAGTGCGGTTTGAATGTCACGGCGGACATTGTCTAAATTGCAATCTCTACAATAGATTGCTAGATCGTCCGCATATGGTAGTACTTCTACGAAAATGTTGCTTTTTTACAACCAAAAATTGGGTTGTACCTAATACCGATTCTTGAAGAATGCCACTTCCTTGGCTTGAAATTTTAGCTTAAAAGTTGTACTTGAAACTCTAAGGGCCGGTTGCACAAAGCAATGTTAAGTCTGGTGTTAGCTAACGTCGCGTCAAAGTGAACAAAATCGCATCAAATTTTGTTTACTAATGTATTAGTTACCATAAACATTTGAGATTTGATTTGTTTTTGTTCACTTTGACGTCGCGTTAGCTAACACCAGACTTAACATTGCTTTCTGCAACCGGCCCTAAATAAAGTGTACTAGTCTGCGTTGCAGACTTCATTCCAGAAGTGATGCAATTAAACTATGCTTCCATGTCATTTCATAAGTTGAACTTTTGTGAACCTTCTTCCATTTGTCTTTAGTTATTGTGCTATTTCTAGAAGTAATCTAATTTTCCGACGATAAATCGTTGCTAGTAGTCGTAACTCGTCTCACTTCTACTTTTGATATAGCTATTAAATTCAATAAGTGAAAGGACAATTTTCTAATGGAGAGAAGGAGAAATTTTTGAAGACTACATGATAGATCTATTGCTGATAAAGAATTTATTTTAACAAATTAGTGGGACGGCGTCATTCAGTAGATTAAGCTTATCGTTATTTGATATTTTTCTATTACTTTCCCTTTGTTGTTGCATTCCTTACATCCTCAAAGATAACTCTGGACAGTGAACTTCTATAATAATATATGAGTTGGGAGATTGTTTATTAGGTCCTCCAGGTTATTGACTATAGTAGTAGATATTTTAAAGAGTTTTTAGGAGAGGGTCAGATGGAAGAAGGAATATAATGCTAAGAAAGTGAAATACATGAGCAAAGTAGAGAGCAGTTAAAAACGGAAGAAGCTACTAAAGAAGAAATGGGAAACTAGAAGAAGCATCTGGGCAAGATAAGATAACTGGTTAAATACTTACAGAGAAAAACAAGAACTACTGGCCATATTAAATTAAATAAATTTAAAGCAATTTATTCTAAGAGACTGGAAATAATTATTGTAACAACTATGCCTACATCAGGGGATAATAAAAAATCTGTAAGGGGGTTTACACGGAACTTCCCCCGCTCGAATTAGATCAATTTGCAAATTACAAAAAATTGTATTCCGGTGGGGTTTGAACTCCAGCCGTATCTGCGTAGCGATCGTAACCGCATCGATGAGTCGTACTACGCCATCCTGCATTATTGAAATTAGTGCGGTGTGCGCTTCTATTTAACGGGACGGTCTTATTGTTGAAACGTTTCGACTATTTTGTAACATTATCCTGTATCTGTTGAGTCCTAATTATGGCAAGATTAAAACCTTATGTGAAAATTACTACTTTCATCTATTTCCCACTCAACGCAAGAATAATTTTTTAAGGTGCTTACCCTGTATATATTTGACTGAAATTTTCTGGGTTAATGCCATTTAAATATATAATATGCATGCAAAATATCGTGATCCTCCAACAAATAGTTTGTGAGTTATACTGCCAACAGACAGACAGACTGACGGAGTTGAGAAAACCTGTTTTTCGTCATCTACAGACCCCGAAACGGAAAGATCTGAAGAAATCTCGGAAGGTGATTTTTTTCTCGATTACAATATTTCCTTCGTCTTTTAGAAGAGAGAAGTAAATTGCATAAATGTTAGGAAAATAACTTTAACAACTACAGTAGAGAAACGTGCGTGAGAAAAAATTTAGAACACAGGATAGAAGACACACACAGGGGATTTAGGAAGAACAGGGCAATACGAAACATACAGGATGTCCGAAAAACATATCGACAAACTTCGGGAGGCTTAAAGAATACACCAAAACAAGATATCTGTATTACTAAAACCACGGCCCACATGTTTGCCCTGGAGCAAATTAAATTTTAGCTTCCAACTTTTAATTGTACGACTTTGTTATTAATATTATGCAAATTTTAGGGTATTCTATGCTACCATTTATAGTAATTAAAAAAAATTAATAGAACATTTCTATTTTGGATTTTGGACGAGCGTTCTGCAATGTATTTTACATTCCTTAATTCTAGATTATATCTGAAATTGCAAAGTTAATGTTTTACTAAGTGAATGGGGAAACCATTTTATCAAAGCTTTTGTTTTTATCTTACCTGAATCAAGAGTGGTTAAATCTAAATATTTTCTGTGCAATTAGCATACAGCAATTTTATTGTTATTTTATGAATTTAGCTATAGCTGCTGCATTCATAATTCAATTTTTAATTCAGGGTTAATTTGGTTTTTAAATTTGCCTTGCGTCCAATAACTTATGAAGTTGAAAGTGATTGCGTCTGCACTTCATAGTAAGATAGAAGATCTCAATTCTTCCAATATTTATTGCACCAATAAATATATTACAGCTTCTATACGTACAACTGTTACAAATTTTAGTTTAATTTGAAGTTAAAATTCATGCTTCAAAATATGATATTTTATAATTAAATTAAATTCTGGTAAATTTTATTTAGTTTTTCCTATATATTCTATAATTTATGGATTTAAGGCTTTTTTAAATTGATATTATTTTATAAATAAATCTGCTTAAATTATTTCCATTTTGAAAAATGTTGGTAAGTTAATAATAACATTTTGAAAATTATCTATTGGATTTTTATTTGTAGTAGCAATTTTAATTTTGATGAAATTTTATTGGTAATTTATTTCTTTTTTAAATTTTATTTTGTTTGTGTATCGCAATTATTACAGTCTATACCATATATTATATTTGTTGTCATTTATTACTGTTTTACTCTTTAATTTACCACAAAAATTACCTATTCTGCCTGTGAACAGAATATCCCAAAAACGAAAAGAGGTATGACGGTGAAACTTCATATATAAGTTTTTCGTACAATGTAGATGAAACAGCAAGCTTTTGAAGAAAATCGCATAACCGAAAGTAGGTGTTGACTTTTGTGATTTTTCAGTTTTTTCAATTTTTTCAAAAACGGCTCTAACGATTTCTTTAAGAATTTTTTTAAACTCCTATTTTAAATCGAACACCCGGTATGTTATTACATTTTTGAATTTAGCTTAAAATTTTAGAGAAAATTTTTTCCTTCAACTAACGCTCTATTTTGTACCGTTTTTGTAGAGTTTGTAGTTTTTGAACATTTTGACAAATGCTTAAAAATTGAAAATCAAATTTTTGGCTAATTATAAGATCACTGTAAAAGAAAGTTGTGTGAGTGTATCACGCCAGATTTTTCAATAAGCTTTATTTACAATTTTCTTTTGGGAAATATAGTTGATTTATCTATTATGCTGGTTACTAAGCATTTTTTAATTTTAGAATCGAACCGTTTTTACATCTTTTCTGTACCAATTTGTATCAATTGTGCCGTTTTGGTTTCTAGGTAATGTCAAGTCTAAAAAATCTATTGATTTTTTGTTATTTTCATTTTCGATTGTAAATTTGAGTCTACGCTCTTTCAAGTCATGTAATAGATAACTTTTGCAATTTAATTTTACGGAATGAAAATCATTTTAAAAATGGTAATTTATGAAATGATGCAAATTAGAGAAAAGCTTTAATTCTGTAAATTATATAATTGATATGGAAAAACTACATATATTTTAGAATAATATAATTTAATTATAAATTTGCATGTTTGAAAACATAATTTTAAACTTCAAATTTAGCTAAAACTTTTTTTTAATTTTTGATCTTGAACAATCTGTAATATCCTTGATGGTGTAATAACTATTGTAACAATTTTAAACGTTTATTTTATTAATAGCAGGCGCTGTCACTTTCAACTTCATAAATTATTTGACATAAGGTAAACTGTAAAACCTAGCATCAGAAGTAACAACTTATTTATTTAAAGAATGCTGGAATTCACAACGATAAAATTGTGGTGTACACATGTCCAATTCCATTCTTCCATCACAAAGTAATTGAATGTAATAACTTTTAATTCTGGTAGGATAAAGACATAAACATTGGATAAATTATTTCTCCATTCACTTAAAAAAATATTAATTTTGCAATTTCAGATATAATGTAGAATTAAAGGATCTAAACTATACTGACGAAGGCTCATCATAGAACCCAAACATAGGTTTCATTAAATAAAATACAATATTTTCAAGTTAATAAAAATGGCTGCATAAAATACCCAAGAATTTGACACATTTCTAATGTATCTTTTCAACTACTTGACCATAAACACTAATTAATGCCAAATGCTTATATCCTAGGTTCGCCATTGGTCTGCGAGATCTTCCGATCTTAGTTCCGATGACGTTTTCCTTTAGAGTTTTGTCTACTGTACTTGGAGAAGAATATCTTCTGGCAAGAGTCGTAGCCGCCTGCGCACATGTGCAAGCTATTCCAAAAATATTGGTTTCGTGAATCCATGCACCTACGATTCTATCTCTGTATTAAAGTAAACGGTCAACATTTTAAGCAAATGCTATAACTGTAAACTATTTGCTCTACTGCCAATACTTATCTTTTGACATGAATGTGTTGACGTAAATTGATCAATTTGGTGTCATTCATAATCCCCCAAAGTTTTCAGTATGTTTGTAAACCATTTACCATAATACAAAGAAAAGGGAAAGCAGCACGGACAGGTAAGGAGGTACACCTGTGTTTCACAGGCATAGGGAAAGCGTTCGACAAGATAAGAATGGAAGACATATTGAGAATTTTTAATAATAGTATAATCTGCACTGAACTGATGAAAAAATATAATGTTGATATAAAAATACAGTAAGCTATGCAAGAACAAGGAATAAGAAATTATAGAAGCAGTAAGAGGAAGTGCAGAAGATAAGTTAGGATACGTGAAACAACATAGAAGACGTATGTCCAAAGCTGGGAATGGTAATGATTATGATTTAAAGCTAGAAGGAACAATGTCCCAGAAAAAGAGCTTCCGAAAAGCATTAAATCCGAAGTGGATAAAAAAGCGGTCAAACCTATGCCAACCTATGGAAGCGAGTGGTAGGCATTGACAGAAAAACTGAAAAAAATTGCAAGTATAAAAATGACGTTTCTAAAAATAGTAAAATGAAAAGGAAGCACAGAGAATAGCTAAATATATGTCGAGTCAAAAATAAGTTAAGATGGATAGGTCACTTTCAAATAATGAAGAAACAACAATGGGATAAGAAAGTGTGCGAAACTAGAGAATTCGCAAGGCAGATGTGAAGAAAGCAGTATAAAGCAGAGAAGTAGTGTAGACAGGCTTTCTTGGGCTCCCCTAGGATAAACAGGGGCATGAATATTTAACCAGGTTGATCTCCTCTTCAATACCTTTTTTTTATATTGGACATCCTTGAGTAAATAGTTTGTTGATTAGCATTTATTTATAGTGCTTGCTATTACTGTTAAATATTATTTTTGCCTCTTTCTGTGGCTAATTAAAAATATGATTACTTAATTATGCTTTACTGTAATAAATGGCATGTTGCTCTTTCTATATTTTATTCGTTTGCAAATTATGAAAACTTTTGCGATAGCTACCAATTTAAGACTCGTATCTGCAGGGTTAGGTTGCTACACTGTTGATAAATTGAACCATTATTTGGCAAATGCTCGATTCTAACGAATAACAGATAACCTCAAATATTTAATCCGAAACAAAGCTGTTAGAAACACACAGAATTCAATGTATTTTGAATACAAATTAACCAAAAATTAATCAGTTTACTTCAGGTAAATTATAACAATGCTGTTCTAATAATCAAGTATTTTGGCTAACTTCAATTTTTCTTTTAAGTGCAAAAGAACGCCAACTCGCATTTGTTTTTCCTCAAAGAAAGACCGATCCCGCTCCCGGTGTCCGCTTCTCGCAGCTCCCAATATTGTTGAACCCCAGCTTCGAATACGATTTCACACAGGCTTAGCTCCAGGTACAATTTACTATGGAACTGCACTCCGTAATACGGCCAATTTAACATCATCTGGCCTCCGCACACAGGCATTTAAATAAAACGCTCAACTGGGTATAAATGATTTACTTTTATCAACAAAATTTATCAAAATCGGAGAACCAAACAACACACAAGCTTTCGGCTTGGTTTCCACAACAAACAGTAACAATAGACTCTCTAGGTCACCGTAGCAACATGATTTATAATTGTTTATCTGTAAGTCTATATTCTTTGATCTTAATTTTTAATTGTTTTTGTAAATCTCATTCAGGAAACTCTAACTTTACAATTGGTCGCACTTCACTTGAGTTCCACTTTTAATTAATAAACACTGATTCATAAGCCACTAGCACATTCTTGCAGTCTTTATTAGTTCTCAGGTTGCTTTTTATATGCTGTTTTAATGTCTGTGCTATTTTGCTCTGCTTTATAACCCTTTTAGCTGCGTCATCGATTGTTGACATTTCAACATGAATGCAAACGCTGCCTTAAACCCCTGTAACGCTTCGAAACACCTGTGTATAAAAGCCACTTCATTATCGTGTCCTGATGTTACACAATTTATCTGTCAGTCATCATACTCTTAGCTACATTTGCCATATTAAGCACAAATCTGAATACAAGCTGATCGCAACCCTGACGATAAAGTTCTATTCAATCACTAACCTCTGTTAATTAACTTACAGTTATTGCTAATCATGTTTTATGTAATTATCAATATATACTAGTTACTCTTACTGTTGCAAAAAATACAATACCAATTCTGGGCCTATTCGACATTCGTAAATTAGCAATGCAAACAGAATTGCTGTAAGCATCATACTACTACAATATATGTTTAGTACACGGTTGAGTTGGAGAACAAAATAAATTTGCTTATATTGTTTGTATATTTTCACGTTTCTATTATTGGATCCGAAGGGAAGTAAACTTCTTTAATGTAATTTATTATCCTATGTGTTTTGTTATGAATTTAATTGTTTGGTTAAGATTTTCTCGAAAGGTTGTAGCTGTTTTCGCATTTGAATGTAAGATTGTTGATAACAAGCATTTTGTCTGTAGCATGTGCTTTGACAAGATAAGTATTGCTGTAAACACACCTCTAACAAATAGTAACTGATATCACATAGTAACTAGCAAATGGAAACGAAAAAGGAGAAGAAGCAGATTCTATTAAATCTATAATTCTTTATTGTAGCACATTGGTTTAATTTTTTAGGAATGTATTAGTTTTATTATGCTTCCGACTGCTGCAGTAGAAATACACTTCACTGATATAGAGTAGTTATGTGAAACTCCATTTATGGGTATCGATTAAAGTGCAATTAATGTTTTATGTATCCACTTGATCTTACAGTTGAAAAAAAAAGATTATAGGAAGCATCACTTTGTTTCTAACGCGGGCCTAAAGTTAATTTTCTAGTACCTTGAACTTTGAAAAGGTAAATATTAGTCTACAAAACAAAACGTCTGTGTATGAGTAACTAATCGGGTAAAGTTGATTAAGTGTTCGTCATCACGTATACTCTTTTATCGATTCTACTTTATAAAGCGTCGAATGCATAATATAGTAAAGTCGAGTTTAAATAATATATAAATAGAATGTCGTTAAAAAAATTTTGCTAATGACTTTTTTCAACATGTGCGTAGTTTGGCAGCATTTTTTAACCTTAGAAGTTATGGAATGCTTTTTTTGTTATGGAACCAATTAAAATAAATTTTTTTAGCAATGGTAGTGACTTCGGATATAATTTTTAGCAGATATAATAATCGAATTTATCAAATCAGAAATATTGACAAACATATTACAACGATAATAAATAACAAACTAACAAAAATAACATCATATGAGAAACGACAACTCTAGAAGCCTCCTAAAAGAACACGAAGAATCTAGATTCATTTTAAACTCAAATACTTTACATTCAGCATTGAAAAGTAGAAAAGAACAAGAATATTTAAATGCACTGCCTAAAATTATTTCATTAAACATTTTTACTCTTGTCCATCGACACCAGTGAAGCTAACTAGTTCTTAAATAGACGAACATGAAATTGTTACTAGTGTTAAACTCGTGTGACACATTTTTTAAGCAGTAAAAGCAGACATTTCTAGAACTATCTTGCACAGTGTTAATAAACCACCTGTTCTTGCTAATGCACCAGTTTGTCCGGTAATTATGGGACCTTATATGATAGACAAACTAAACAACTCTTCTAGATCAACGCAGACTCAGCCCCCTTCAAAATACATCCCATAAATAGCTACAGCTTTATTCCAGCGCTCAGCCTTTGGAATAGTCTTTAGCTACTTCATCGCATACTTCTTGATCTCTTCCACATTTTCAAACTCCATTCTCTTAAAGATCACTTGACAAAAAAAGAACTGCGACATGTAGGATGATTGGGAAGGTCTTAGTAATGCTACCAATCACTGGTTTCCCACAGCCGAGGCAACTCTCTCGCTATTGCATCTTTCCATCTCCTCAACACTCCCACATAATACTGCTTGTTTAATGTCTGACTCTTTGAAGCGTATCATGTTGAACCACAGTTTCGCGGTAAAAACGGTAACTATTGTCTTAACATCGTGCCGCCCTCTCCTTATAGACCCCTAAATTTTATTCCATTTATTCGTCCATCAAGTCACAGAACAAGATCCAGAAAAATATTTTTTAATGATTAATGCTCATAATAGGTGTGCAGAGTAGAGCAGGGTTTATGATAACTTTCTAGGAGGCTATTTTTATGAATTGTCTTGAAAACTTTACAACCTCATGCATGCAAAAAAAATACACATCCTCGCCTATGGAATGGTTTAGGGAAATAAAATATGGAGAAGGTAACAGGTTTGGTTGAAAACTATGCTTCAATATAAACTTTAAACTCAATTGTAAAGTTATCGGTGATCAGAAGAAAGTACATTCATGCTTCATTACAAATCGTTTTCTCTTAACGTTTTTTATTAATTTAAATTCAGAACGACAACTATGTACAGCAACACGATGCTTTCTGTTTTTAAGATATGATTTGAAGAGTGTAACAGAAGTGCCTTTAATGCCATCAAAACTAATTTTTTTTTGGAAGAATTACATGCGGAATACAGTCAAACCTGTATCAAGAATAGGATATAGAAAAACACTGAAACGAATTATGGAGAAAGGTTCGAAAGGAAAGGAATAAGACCAAGAAAAACATGGGAAGAATATAAGGGATGGTAATAAAGATAGGAAAGATCCTAGCATAACTACGGAGTATGGCAGCCAACCGAGGCCAATACCAAAAGTGAACAATCGACCCGTCGCCATAAACAAATGGCAAGGAAGAGAAGAAAAAGAAAAACGTTTTCTAAGCAGTATCATCTTTTTTCTTATTTGTATATATTATTCTCTATTTCTGCTTGGCTTCGTACACCCTGCACTACTATTCATATTGTGCTAGTATTTTCAAGCCTCAGAGAAGTATTTCGGTTTTCCCAAAGAAGTAAACAGTGTGATAATGAGTAATCGATTGGCCAATGTTGTTATTCGCCATATATCAAACAGGAATTAATGCACTCTATTTTGTAATGTGCTAAAAAGATAGTGCTTTCGTTGTATTAACTGGTACTATATCGTAACCTACAAAGCAAAACGAACAAGAAGTCTGATTAGATCGAAGCTAATGTAAAGCAAAAAAGCAGGTTAAAGACGCAATCTGTGGATGATAAGGAAACGCAAGTTTTGCTAAATTCAACATTCTATAATTTTTAAGAAATACGTCAGATTTTTATTATATCAATGACAGCCTAAGTACAATTACACTTTTAGCATTCCCGGTGTGGTTGCGTGGAAAATTGGCGAAGCTACTAAAGCAATAGAGTTTAAAATACGCTTGATAGAAATGTCCTCTAATATTCATAATCAACATGACGTTTAGCTATATTTAAACAGAAAACTCAAGGTATATTGGTTAAAGTGCTTTTATTGTTTTTTATCCAGTTGATGTCACAGTTCAACGAAATAAAGATTATTGATAACATCACCTTGTGTCCAACGTGTTGCTATAATAAAGCGTATTATCTTGAACTTTGACAAAATAAATATTAGTATACAAAACAACACTTCTGAAAATGTAATTAATCGGGAAAAGTGTTCTAGATCACGTATACGTTTCTATAGACATGCAATTTCACATTTTTTTATATTTAGTTTTATAGTGCCTCAACAACTAAGGTCTTTGGCACTAATTAAAGTTTACAATCTAATTCCTATGTTAGTTGATTTTAAGAACACGATCAGTTTTTTTATTTCATTATTGTCTATTCCCAATATTGATTTTAGATCTTCGCTAAGTTGAACTGCATTTCTTTCTCTTGAATATTTGGTACAACATAGGATAATATGTGAAACGGCTAGGTTGGTTTGACAAACGTCACAAACGGGGTGGTCATCACGTTGTAAAAGGTAGTCGTTACTAGTTCCCGTATGTCCTATCCTCAGTCTTGATAGACTCACTTCCAGTTTGGACTCAGAGATGGGGAGGACATAATTTTGGTCTTTGATAATATCAAATCGTATTTTTTGTATGAAATCAATGAAGAATTTATGTTTCCTCTGCGATGGTGACGATTTTGTTGGAGTATTACAAGGCAATAATATAGTTCGACGTTTGAGGAACCAGAAACATATCAGATAGGAGAAAAATGCATATACTGTAATGTAACAGGTAAATGTAAATGTAGTGTGATATAATATAATATAGTAATAATATAAATTATATTGTAATTACACCTACCTTACATACATTTATTTAATTCAAAAGTTAGACTGACCAAAAATAATTCTGTTTTAACTGGGTTCGTTAACTACTTACAAATAAACAGTATTGAGCCCTTTATTGTATTTCATTTATCTGCAATTTAATATTACAGAAGGCTAGCTCGGTAGAGAGAAAAACCCATTCCTCAGAGTTGGGTTCCCCGGTTCGTTAATATTAAAATTTGTGTGATACGCCACTGGGCTGTAAATTTACTTCAATCGCACAGACGCTACTTGGCTGCGCTGCCAAAATCCTACACAAATCGGTGTATTTGTTGCGGTTCGCGTTTTGTGTTTTAAATTTATCAAAAAGAGTTTTATGAGCATTCGATAAGGTAATTTTTGAATTCTCGAGCTTTCGATGGCATTAATCTATCTTTTGTTTGCAGGCAAAACCTCCACTTGATTGTTAAAGGACGCCAAACATGCAATTCTTTTTCTGAACCCTAAATCTGGTTTTTATGCTATTACTGGATATTCGCTTTCAATGGATGCTTATAACTTTTAATCTGCTTGGATCTCCGTTCAGTAAGACGTCTTCTCGTTCATTTCATATTCCCGGTTTCTAACGCCGATATTTTGGTTGAAAAAACTAACCTTAGTTCTCTGCAGCGCTGCGGTAACTACTCGGACGGTGGCTCCAAATGGTATCTGCCGGATGCGGGGTCCTGCGATGCTACTGCTGCTGTGGGGGGCCTCCTACACGCTGTGCGGATGGGCTGTCGTTAAAATCTCGGGCTGCGGAACTCGAATGTGCCCGTGATTGAATATCGTACGCTTGAGCTGGCCTCGGTCGGTTCCTCGGAATGTGGTATCGGAGAAAATTAGTTTTTTCGAGAAAAATTAAAACTCACTTCCACTGATACACGGATAAATTGCCAACCAAATAGTGTACTTTTTATTATTATAAATTAAGTATTTCTATATAAAAACTGTATTTAAATGAGAGACCAAAGACTGTGTGTCAATAATAATTTTTACTCAAAATGTTTTTTGCTGCTAGTCGTTATTAACAAATGCCTATCTAAACTACATGGATATAGACCAAGTTCAATACAACAATTTGTTAAACTAATAGTTCTTATAACTAAAATGTTTTACAAAAATACTATTTCTAGATTATTGTTCTTTCAATTCGGTTTTGAATTGTCTCATAACGCCACTCACTTTGTTTTATTTAAATTGTCTTTATTACTCGCGTAATTACACTGACTTGTTCATCACCAATTTTGTTTCTCATCCTGTTGTGTGTCCATTTCCTTGCATTTCCAACCCCTGTCTGCTTTTTCCAGATTTTCAAATATTGCTGTCTACTATTACAATTGCCATGTTCTGCCTGGTTTATGCTCTTTGCAACGTATTATAATTCTGCTTCCTTTACCTTTATTTAACATTGCTCATAAACATTTCCTATTTAATTATTCTGACATCTAGGCTTCATTTAACACGCACATTATAAACCTTTCTGTGACAGTTCTATTTATCTGGTTTGGCTTTTCTTTTGCACAAACCTCTTATTTTTGGCTAATTTAAAATTATCGACTCCAATCTATGAAAAACGTGCTCTGCCCTTTGCCTTTTGTACTCAAATCATTTCATTACTACTGGCATTGCTTTGCAAATGTAATTACGGATTGAAATGTATACTCTAAATTTTGCAGTTGTATGAACTACCCCAACTCTGTGCGTTCTGACTTGCTTTATTTATTTGTGCTGCAAGCAGAGTTGAGTAGCTGACTCAATACCATCTCAATACATATTGCGAGGATATCAAACAAAATAACGACTTTTAACTTCAGACCTTTTGAAAACAAACACGAAATAGATTCATTAATAAACAGTTTAGTGGATCTCAAAACTTCAAAAAATGAAGTGATAAATGTTGTAAGGTTAAACTGAATTTGGTTAATTTAGCGGAGACACGAAGAGATGGTGCACTTCCCATGAAATCTCTACTACTTCAATAAACAAAAGCGAATCAAAATTTCTTTACTGATAACTGAAATGTAATAAGCACCAACAGTTTGATGCGATCTCTTTAACAAAGAATTGTTAATTGCAAGTTAGTGGTCTTTATAAAACATGCTCTAAGTGAGACAGCAAGTTCTATATATTTTTTATATACTTATTTGAGCATATGCAACTAAGCGTCGTCAGTTTCGCAATATGCTAAAGTTGGACGATGAAGTATAAAATTTGGATTTTTTATATCATTCGCAAGTCCACTGCGGTTAACAGTTAAGAAAATTTAGGATAAACATTTTTTTCACAGAGGTCGTTGATGGGCATCAAGATTCCTAGCTTATTAATCTGAGAATACAATGACAGATGCACCGAAGCTGATGTCAAAAGCAAATTAGCAATGTTAAAATTAAATTTCGGCTTAGACCGCAATGCCTTTCTAGATCTAGATTAACACCCAGCATTTTTTGGCTTTAATTACTTCACACCTTGTGAACCCAAATAGGAATTTTTACAGTTCTTATGTTCGTTGGTAGCTCATAAACTTCTACAAGCTGTCCATGTTTTGGTCCGTGTTATTAGAGTGTCTAATAAACAAGGATACTTAGGCATACTTGGCGGCTCTACTATGCGTGTAACCGCGAAAGCCCCAAACAATATGAAATTAGCATTTCAGTTACACCTAGTTGATGTCTCCAAAGCTCCTAAAGAATTGGAAAGTCCTCATTGAATGCGTACCGTTCAATTGAAATGTGGTAAAATGCTTTCCAGCAATTCATTATTGAGAAAACATTGCAAGTGTCTATCTTTGTAAAGGTAATTACAGTAATTATTTTTATACAGAATAATATACAGTTTTAAATGCATTTAATTGAAGTTTCTTGATTGCGGCCTTAATAGGTTACTGATGGTGTCTTTCAGCATGAATAGGTTATCCACTCTTGGTGTAGTGAAGAAAACACCACTGTGTTTTTTACAATATGCTGCAACGGACACTTTTAAACCTTCTAAAATTATGATAGCAATTAATAACATTTCAAGCATTTCAAATATTATTTTACAAAATATTCTATAAATCTGCTAGTTTTGCAAATTGTATGAATACATTGACTTTGAGTTAATAATTTGTAAAAAAATCTAGTAAAAATAGTGTTGATTGAAACATAAAGGGTAATCAGAGCAGGCTTAGAAATAATGAATAACAATGTAAATTAAATGTAAAAAACGAAAGAAGGGGGAAGTCAAGCCAAGGTGTGAAGCGTGTTATTTTGACTTTATCACAAATAATTGATTTAGAAGCGAATAATTACCCATTTTTTCCAATTCACTGTTTTATAATTAGTGCAGTGTTTTTTAGGCAAGCTGTAGAGGGTTGCTTTGATTCGTTGCCCCCTACGGGAGTTTTGAAAAGTGTTCCGTGGTAAATCTTGTATTAGCTGCTGTTTTTGTAGCAATATTTGAGCAATTGCAAAGTTAACATAGCCCTGGAAGCGCGTGGGAGACAGCGACATTCGTCCTGAGTAGTGCGGATCCCAGGAAACTGGGGCAAAGATGAAAGTGTACCAGTTTTGGAGTGGTGCAAGCTGCATACGGCGTTTAAAGGTATCGGGCTTATTGCAGCAGGTCAACGTAGAGAAAGAGGAGTCCCTGTCCGTCGTCGAACTTGATGTGGGGACGTCTGGTGTCCTGTTTTGCATCGGGAAAGCCAAATGAGGTCAGAAAGTTCTTCTAAAAATAGAATTTTTTAAACTGGCTTTGGTTTTTGCAAATTTGTGGAAGAAGTGCATCGTGAGTGCTTTATTGTGGCGTCTATTTACTTACGTTTGTTAAATCGCTAAGGCAACGCACTCTTACGTAATTATTGATGTAATTTTGTATACAAAGACAACTTGTTTGAAAAATTGTGAGGTTGAAGCGCCATGTTGTTACCATTAGTTGAAATATTTAATTGTGTCGCGGCCCCATTGGATAAACAAGGGGTGGCTAAAGCGATTACTTTTAAAAATCATAGGAACCATGGTAATTATCTCAATAGCAATTGTATTGCCTAGAATTATACAGTCAATCATATTTGCTAAGATGTAGAAACCCAACCTTTTTAATAGATAGAGTCATTTATTTAAATAACAATGATATCAATATTATATAAAAATTAACACGTAACAATACATACTACTTTTTGTGGTCCTTTTCAATTGCATTTGTATAGTGGTCGGAGCTAGATGGCTAGATTACACACCCGTGTTCTAATGTGTGTATTGAATAAGGAAAAAATCTGTAAATAGATTTACCCGAAACTTTTTTCGCAAGTGTGGTCACGCGATAAGTATAAATATCTTAACGTTGCTATTAATACTGAAACAATAAAAAAACACTTACTATCGCGTATATGAATATATTCGTCAAAGGTAAACACCTGAGTTATGTGCAAAATATTGCTTATATTTAACCAATAGTTCTTGAATTGAAGTAAAAATAGACATCGTATTATTTTTTTCAAGTGCACAATCTTTAAATATTTCGCCAAAGGTATATTTGGTTTTGACTCAAGTAGACGTCTAATCCGCAAGCAAAGTATTATCTTCCTCCAGCATTTAGGTTTTGAGTAGACGAACGGACAGACGGGCGGAATTCACAAAACATGTTCTTCGTCATCTAGGGACCCCGACACAGGAATATCTGAAGAAATCTCGGAAGGTGATTTTTCACCCTTACAATACTACGTTCGTCTTGAACACGAAAAAAGTAACAAAAATGCCGATTAGTGCAAGGAATATTGCAAGAAAATCGCAAAAAACTCAAGCATATTGAATCACCTTTTAACACAAAATGTTTTATGCACATTAAAGTAAACTTTGTTCTCTTGTTAGGATTAATAGATATACCTACACTCTATTCAAAAAGCACGAAGCATTTCATCATTACTTACGTGTCATAATCATTTTCTCCTTTAGGAGACTTTATTTCAAAAGGTGTTGGTGAAAGTGCCCTAATACAGAAACCTGAGAAAGAGAATACTGGCCTAATGCCAATAATACTTATTTTAACCCTACAGTGGACGCGTGATAATTTGTTACACGTTTAGGCGCGTGGGCGACAGTTGTCACCCAGTAGTGTAATCCAGTTTATGTTAAGATTTTGTGGTCTTTTTAACTTCTAGCTTATTAATACTTTTGTAACCAACAAATACTCAACTCGCAAATTAATTATAATTATTTTTATTTATAAAAAAAATTTAAACTTACAAATTTTGACAATGATTAGAAGTAAGTTATTCTACATAGTTCACACAAATTTCCCTCAAGTGGTCAACACACATCCACTTTTGACACTTGATGCACCATCTTCTTGTGGTTCTGTCAATGGCTCTTGCACATTCATAGCACCGACCCCTAGATCCTTGCCGTTGTTCTGGTTGTGGAGGTGTTGGTCCGGCTGTTCCTTGTAAAATTTGGGCTCGCCTTTGTTTTTCTTTGGGAACCTGTGTTATTGCTGATCTGCGCTCTATCTGCCGTTCTATCATTTCCCACGCGATGCTATTCAAGAAGTCAGTTGTATTGATTTTTTGAGAATTTTGCTGATTGGCCTTATAAATGCATAAAGCGTTAATTCCTGCAATATTTAGCAAATTGTAAAAGAACACCATTGGCCAGCGTCTTGTATTTCTTGCCACATTATTTTTTTGGCAAAGTTGATCCACTAAATCTACTCCAACTTTATCATATTGTAAAATGTGACCATCTCTGGTTTAGTTGCTTCACCTGTATCTTTATCAATAGCATCATCGTGATACATTATGGATATAACTAAAACTGTTTTATTTTTTTTTCGGACAATAAGAAACAAGTGTACAGTCTACCTAAAATGCAAACATTGACGATTTCTCTGGTCTTTGTTTCATAGGTAAAAATTCTTTTGGTATCCCTCTCTTGTTCTTTCGTAGCGTGCCGATGTACAATAATCCTATTTGTTTGAGATTTTTTATCAAAGGAAGACTGGTGAACCAGTTGTCTCCGGTAATATTTCTATTTGTCCCTCTAACTGGTTCAACTAATCTCATTACATCTTGCGCAGCGTTACTGTTTCTATATGGGCCTTCTGGTTGAATACCGACGTACATATGTTTCTAGATGAAAGGTATAAGCAGATTTTGCGTCGACAAGAGCAAACGTTTTTATGCCATACTTGGAAGGCTTACTGGGGATATATTGCTTAAATGAGAATCGTCCTCTAAAAGCCAAAAGTTGCTCGTCAATTGTAAGGTACTCGCTTGCAATAAAATATTTTTGGAAATTATCTGCTAGAGCTTCAAACACTTCCCTTATGGGGGCTAGCTTATCAAGTTCTTTGCGAATATTTTTGGTTCTTACATCATCAAGGCGCAGGCATCTAAGAAGAAATCTCATCCGCTTTTCACGCATTGTTAGGTAGCATGACTCCAACCCATTACCTGTCGAATTATCCCACAACTGATGAAGATTCTTTCGTGAACATCTCAAATTCCCTATCAAATATAGGAGACCAAATAGCGCTCTAATTTCAATTACGTAAGTTGGTCTAGCATCTCTGTTTCTTTGATAGTCCACTGCATTTAGTCAAAAATAGGTCGAAACTACGGAATAATTCATATTGAAGCAAATAAGGTCAATTTAGGTGTGTTTTGGTGTCCTGAATATAAGTAGCAAAAGTCCCGAGCATGGGGTTGTACGCTTAACATTTGGCAACGCTGTAATGGGCTGAAATTGGGCTTAAAAATCATTTTTCGCAAATTTCTCGGTATCTATCGACTCTACGATAAAAATACATCACAGCAAAAATAAAGGTAAGGAAATTTTCTACAAAAAAGATAGGAAGTCATTTTTTCGTATAGGCGATCGTTTTTGTCAAAAAATCAAGTGAAAGGTCATACTCAAAGAAAATATTTCATTTGTAGCCGTTTTATCACACGGACGCATAAAATATTTGAAAAAAACCATTATTCTATTGCAAGTACCTTGAGATCATTTAAAAATGGTACAGAGAGTGCCATGGAATTTCTGTTTTACACATTTATATGTGCAAGAGATGGAAGGTCTAGAAAATTCAATGGACAATGCAGCTTTTCAGAAGTTTACCAACGACTTTTTCTCAGTTAAGCGACCTGATAAATATTTCTGTGGAACATATGATAATTGAGCAATCTTTGATGAAATCGTCGAAATCAAAAGGAAGTTTTACACGTGGGAGGAGTACAAATGAAAGTGTCGTCAATAAATGGGTGTTCGGTTTACTGACTGCTAGTAACATCAGCGAAGGACTCGCTAACTTTTGTGGGATTTCTTTTCACTCTGAAGAACAGCATGTTGATGCTCGTGAATCTCGTATAAAGAGAGACATTGAGGATATTCAAAAACTAACAGATTGGTTCAATTCTCACAATCCTTTCCCAATTTTACAAAAAGTTATGTCTCTTGCAACAGGGGTTACTGGTGATGAAAAAATTAACTGTCACAATGCTTATAAAATTGGAACTACTGCAATAGAGAAAAAAAATTGGAAACAATTTCTATAACATTAAATTCTCACGTGCAGACAGAGTGCTTCCACTGTTAACCGCCAACAGCAATCTCAAAGTCCATGATACAACAGTGTACATTTATCCACTCTTATTGTTCCAGAGAATTAGTGTCATGAAAAGAACAAATGAAGAGCTTCGCACCTATTTGGAGTATGAATTGGCTCCATTTCCGGTGTCACTCTTTGATTAAAAACCAACAAGTCAGCTTTCTATGACAATTTCCTGCCATTAGAACTTACACCAGATTTGGATAATGTCACTTATGTCATCGATGGAGGATTTCTTTTGCACCGCGTTATATGGCATCAGAATGAAACGTATGGTGGTATTTGCCAAGCATATGTCAATTATGTACAAAAGGACTTTGGTTCAAACTCCATTATTGTTTTCGATGGCTATGAAAATACAAGGAATAGTGTGAAGGCTATGGAGCAACTACGCCGGTCGTCAAAATCTTCATCTGTTGTTATCTACTTTAATGAGCAGATGGTTGCAACTGTAAGCCAAGAGAAGCTTCTTTCAAACAATCGAAATAAAATCAGATTGATTTCGATGCCGAAAGAAAAGTTTGAAGCCAATAGTTTCATTATTGAATATGCTGAAGATGATGCTGACATTTTGATAATTGAAACAGCACTCAGGGAGCCATATAAAAATACCACAGTTGTTGTTGGGGAAGATGTGGATCTTCTCGTAGTTTTAACGGCCCGTACACCTATCGAAAAAGAATGTTTTCTTCTTAAACCAGGCAGAGGAAAGGTCGCACGAAAAATTTATTCCTCACGAAGCTTCGATCAACACAATGAGATTCGAAATCACGTATTGTTTTTGCACGCATTCTCTGGGTGTGATACGACATCTGCTCTTTTTAATAAAGGCAAGACTGCAGCTCTGAAACTGTTGAGAAAACGGCAAGACTTGAAAACTGCAGTTGAGGTTTTCAATAAAAATGATACTCCTCGTGACTTGATTTCTGCAAGTGGAATCAAATTTTTCCTCCCAATGTATAGTGCTCCCGCTAAAGAAGTATCTATCAATAACTATCGCTATTCTAGCTTGATTCTCAGGGATCATATCACTAATAAGGAAATAAGGCAAAGAACTAAAGTAGAAGATGTCATAAAACGCATTGCCCAACAGAAATGGAACTGGGTGGGGCATGTTGCCCGCCAAGATGAAACCAGATGGACAAAACGGATAACACAATGCAGGCCAAGACTACACAAGAGAAGTGTTGGCAGGCCACAACGACGTTGGCTTGACGACATTAAGAACAAAGTAGGGAGTAAATGGCACCAACTGGCACAGAACAAAGAGTCATGGAAAAGAATAGGGGAGGCCTATGTCCAGGAGTGGATGAAGAAGGGCTGCTAGAAGAAGAAGAAGAAGAAGATTCTAGCTTGATTAAAGCTGTGAACAGAAGCACACCAGTGAAATTGAGTTTATTACCACCCACTCTTGGCGCAGCTCAGCAGCATCTATTTCGTGTTTACTTTCAAGTTCAGAAATGGTTAGGTAATTAATTGAAGGGAGGAGTAGGGGTGAATGTCAAAAGAAAATATATTGTGGCCAAGAACAACATGCCAACCTCCTGCGCCTGATTGCCTTTTGAACATGATCTTTGGCAATTTATTGTTCGAAAGGTTGTGGAGCATTATGTGGCTGTCGAAAGTTGGGGCTTTGCTGCTCACCAGTTTGTGGCAACTGCCGTGGACAATCTTGCTTAAATGTTGAACCAATTGAAGACTCGTCAGAAAAAGAAACCACCAGTGATGCAGAAAATCAAAGTTTTGAGATTGACCCAACGGATTCTCTGGAACAATACATATAATGAATTTATAGAACGAATAAACAACATTTATACAGGGTGATTCACGAATAGTATCTGATTTAGCACCGTTTTTTCTGCAACACAATCTGATTGACACATTTGATTCACACTTTTGTTTCATTTTTCTGAAATCATGATTACAAAATTGCTTTCAAATTGAAAAACAGCGAAGTATTCTATGAAAAAGTAATATTTGTTGGAGGAATAAAGACGCTAAATCAGACACTATTCGTGAATCACCCTGTATAAGTATTACAGTCGTGGAATAGGCCCTCAGGGGATAACACATGAAAAAAAAACGCTACTACTACTCAACCTCAAGGGTGGTGTGGAATAGAGTACTTTAATTACTTAAAATATCACATAAGTTCTAATTCAATCCAGGATTTTGACAAAAAATATCGCCTTTACGAGAAAATTACCTTCTATATTTTTTGTAGAGAATTTCCTTACCTTTATTTTTGTTCTGATATATTTTTATCGTAGAGGCGATAGATAACGAGATATTCCCGAAAAATGATTTTTGAGCCCAATTTCAGCCCATTACAGCGTTGCCAAATTTTAAGCGTACAACCCCATCTTCGGGACTTTTGCTACTTCTATTCAGGACACTGAAACACACCTAAATTCACCTTATTTGCTTCAATATGAATTATTCCGTAGTTTCTGCCTAAATGCAGTGGACTATGATAGCTATTACGAACTTGTTCAATATAAATGTTAGTTGAATTCGTTATAATGCTAAGAATATTTTGATC
Organism: Agriotes lineatus; assembly: GCA_940337035.1. Classification (NCBI taxonomy): domain Eukaryota; kingdom Metazoa; phylum Arthropoda; class Insecta; order Coleoptera; family Elateridae; genus Agriotes; species Agriotes lineatus. The sequence continues at coordinate 3,072,163 of OW679198.1, read as the reverse complement.
AAGAAACAAATCTAATATTTCAGTTGGAGTTTCAGCTTCGCGAGCTTTCCCTTTTGACCCAGGCAAATGCGTTCTGATATTGTGAGAACGCACTCTAACTTTTTTATTAGGCACTGCCTTACCCCATTTTGTTGCTCCATCCTTTCCTAGGTAATAGTGATTCATTAGTTGATCCTAATTGTCATCGTCGTTATCATCTTGTTCATTTTCAGAAAGCTCCTGTTCGGAATCCGTATTATGGTCGCTTTCCGACAAATGATCTTGTTCGCCTTCGTCAGATTCTGCCTCATTACACGAAGAAATTTTTTCATCGCTAAGCTCGTTAAACCATTGGAGCCAAACGTTAGGATCCCTACTTGTCTCAAACCTCCTTTTCTTAGTTTCGGACATTTTGAAAACTATATTATGTAATAAGCAGGTTCCTGATAAAATAGAGAAAGTATCAATTTATTTTTCATAAAGTGAAATCTGGACGAGTCAAAAGTGAGCATTTTAGTAATATTAATATATATGTACAAGTGACAACTGATGTGCCTCATAATCATCACTAAAATAAATCAGAAATTATAAAAGAAAGAAAAAACGTTTACCGATAATGTGGCTCAATATAGGTACGTGTTTGGGCGCGTGGTTGACAGGTGTCCCCCAACTAACGCAGCGCACTGATTACTTTATGTAAACTTCTTACTGCCTGTAAACCCAAAACCCTACTGCCGGATATTGTTCGAGACGCTTTAGTTGACAGCTACTGAAACCTGCACATGCGCAGAACCATTCAGTTAGAAACAGTGCGAAAATCAAAAAGGTTGGTTGACCGGTGTCAACCACGCGCCCACTGTAGGGTTAAAGACCTTACTGACTTACTCTCATCAAATTAGACCTTAACAGGTGTACTTTTGTTTCTGTAGGGACAGCCCGTTTCTTTGCTTCTTGATAAAGGAATAATTATTTGCCCTTGCTATCTCTTAGATAGCTCAGTGTATACATGAAATTCTTCGGCAGAGAGATCATTATGTGTGAAAACAAAATTTGGTTTTCTCTATAGAGTTATCGGACTGAAAGAATGCCTAAAAAATCTAATTTGTTTAGGTTAACCTATTTACTTCACAACACATACAAAAACACAAAATAATAAAATAATATAGGATAAAATCTGCCAACGTGCAATATACCTTGAGGTTACTCACATGTAAAATACAAAAATATATAAAACATCAATAAAAAGGTATCGCAATAACGCTGAAATAATTGTCTTTAAAAAACGCAAATGTCAAAATTATTAAACACGGTTCTGGCCTAATGCCGACACTGATTGTTCTTGCATACATTTAAATTGCGCGAATTACCACCTTGTATTCGTTGGCTGCTGCGTATTTTTGAGTTCTCCACGCTTTAGATTGCGTCATTGACTCTGGACGGTACAACGCGTGACACGGAGAATTATCGGTGAGAGGCAGGTTCTCGCAAAGGCTGCAGAATTGGCGCCTCCCAAAATGGAGCCCATCCAAAAATACGTTTGCGTATTCACAAACGCTTGTTTGCTACACTTTACCTTTGTGTGCAGCAATTACTTGCTAATGTCTTCTAGTCGCTTCTATTTAACTGAGATCGCCTTGATGAACTCGTACGCTATACGTCACAAATACGCGCAGTCTTCAACGGAGGACGCATGCGACTATCGGCTTCTTTGTCAAATCTGCATGGTTGTAGCTCCCCTCATTCTGAGAGCAAGCTTCGACATGCGTTCCTCTCAAGGTACCCACGAATTTCATTATTCCACAATGTGGTCATTATACAGGACCGGATTTGCCAACATTTATAACTCTCGAATAAATTGGTTAAATGTAACAACCGGAAAATATATATAAAAATTCAAGCTGGCTCGGACTTTAACTGAAAAAAAACATTACAGGCGAAGTATGGTGAGGCCCGTTTACCTTTAGGGTGTAAAGCTGGTGTAATGCGTTCATTCATTCCTTTGGTGCTCTTTTTAACCTAAATTTTTGTCTTTTTCTGTTTTTCCCCTCCCTCGACTCATTTAACATATACTGTGTGTCCCATGATTGATGTTACAAGAGGTGAGATGGACTAAAAATTTTTGAATTTTATTTTAAGGTTCTTGGATTCGGCCCTGCTTGGTTTGAAAAGAATTTTAAGAATGTTTTCAGTGTTTGAAAAACAAGTAGGCCTTGACAGGGAAGTAAAAACTATTGTATTTTTAGGTAAACTACCCTTTTTGTTTATGATACGGCAAAATTTTATTAAAAAAAGTTGTTTAGAATAATAAATAATGGCCCTATACAAAATTTCAGAAAGATCTGTCGACATAAAAACCGTTATTTTTTAGATAATTGTATTTTATTATCAGGTAAACTACTCTTTTTGTTTATGATACGGCAAAATTGTATTAAGAAAAGTTGTTCATAATGATAAATTATGGCCCTACACAAAATTTCAGAAAGATCTGTCAGCTTAGATTAAACCGTTATTTTTTGTTTAAACAAATTGCATTTATTAAAAATGACGGTTTAATCTAAGTCGACATATCTCGCTGAAATTTTGTATACGCTCATAATTTATTATTATGAACAACTATTTTTAATAAAATTTTGCCGTATCATGAACAAAAAGGGTACTTTACCTGAAAATAAAATGCAATTTTTTAAAAAATAACGGTATTTTCAAAGTCGGCAGATCTTTCTGAAATTTTGTATAGGGCCATAATTTATCATTCTAAACAACTTTTCTTAATAAAATTTTGCCGTATCATAAACAAAACGGGTAGTTTACCTGAAAATAAAATAGTTTTCGCTTTCCTGTCAAGGCCTACTTGTTTTTCAAAAACCGAAAATATTCTTAAATTTTTGTTCAAACCTAGCAGGACCGAATCCCAGAACCTTAAAATAAAATTCAAAAATTTTTAGTCCATCTCACCTCTTGTAACGTCAATCCTGGGACACACTGTATTTTCCCTTGTTTTTTCACTTCTTCCGTTCATATTTTTTTTAGTATTACTAATGCTTCAATTTAGTTAGTCTTGCTTTATATACTTCTTTCGCCCATTAATGTATCGGGACCATCTTAACTTCTTTGTTCTATTATATTTTATATTTGATGTATTTTATGTATTTGCCTTATTTCTTTGTTTCTTACTTTATATATGATTGTTTTCCTTCAATTTTGTTATCTTGCATCGTTGTTTTTGATTGTTGTCTTGATTCTGAGCAGTAGGAAAGTAGCAGTATAGCTACCTTTCCATATACCTCTACCTTGATCTCTTTTGGTATTATATTCTTTGCCAGTATTTTGTATCTAATTTCGTTAAATATCAGTCATGAATTTCTTTGCTGTCTTTATGAGTACCATAATCTACCTGTCATGCTCTCTAGCCCCTGAAAGCGCATTTTGTCACGATTTATAGGGAGGAGAATTCATGCTCAGATGAGAATCAGTAGAGTTCCTTGAGATGAACATCGCACAATTTTAGAACTTCAGGCTCTGCAGACACAGTTGTCAAAATTTTGCATTTATATGAGAGCTATTTATAACGCTAGCCCCCGCAACAAATCTACCTGAGGCACAAATAGTGTGCTAGACGTTTGAATAGCGTTAAGTCCCATTACAATCTTCACTCAAATCTCCAGAGCGTTCGGATTTTCTATAAGGCAATCCTAGTAGCTATGCGCGGCCGAACGTAAGCGGTACGCCACGCAGTTTCTCCTCCAACCTCTTTAAAAATGGCTTGATAACGAGGTGCTCGAATAGTATAAAAGGAGAATCCGAAGCTACTTGACCTGAACCTGAACCAGATCCTGATCACCAGGTCTCTTCCAGAGCTGAGCCTGGCCCCCGCTTTCCTGAACTCGCCCTCACCCGCTGACACCGGTTGACTCCAATCTTGCGAGAAATCCCATTTAATTCTTGCACCAGGTGATTCCCCCAGAGTTATTATCAGAACCTATTACTAAATTTAACCTTAAACCCGACTTACCTACGTACTAAAAGAGATCTGCAGGCCGGTATAATCCAGGTGCCTAGACGTAGGCAAATCGGTCCGCCTGCCGTGAGTTCGGACCAACTATAAATAAGAAACGCAGTCGCAAATATAGTCTGTTTTAGATTTGCTGGCCCCTGTACATCAGAGCTACAGATCACCCGCGCCTACCATCTTCAAACATTCTCTGAGAGTATCCAGAGACACACCCGGGCCGAGCCAGCGTAGCGTAGCCAGTGTAGTATGGATTCCCGAACGTACAAAGAAACCTTGGGTCGACAGAATTTTGTTCTATAATATTTATGTACATAATAAGTTCATTAATTAAGAATTATTTTGTATATACGGAAACGCATTATACAATTTATTCCAATATTGTGTTATTCCTGTATTTTATACATCTGAGTAGAACGAATTCTGGGCATCTGAGCTTTACCCGAGGCAACCAGTTTTAAACTAAATTTAGTGAATCTTGTTCAACCTCAAATAGGCACTTAAGAATTACAATTAACAATTTAGATACAATCCAGAAATTTACAATCTAATGGAAAACGAGCCTTGGATATTAAAATTAATTCATGTGTTTTAAACGTTATTTAATTTTTGTATGTAGTCACCTTGATATTCAACACAGTTTTTACACCTATCATAATATAACTTTATAGTAAAGTTGGGGCACTTCATTCCATGTAGGAACATGGCCTGAGAGGCGAATCAGGGTCGCCCAAATATCTCCTTCCGAAACCCAGTCATCTGGCACACGTTACCGGCGTATTGGGTGATGTGGTTAGCATCACGCCTTCAACGACTGCATTGCTTTCCCTACTTCCGCAACTGTGGTTACGGTACACAATTTTTAAAGCGACTGCGTTGGCCGCCCGCCAGTTGCCAGATGTGGGGATTGAACCCCGTACCGTGGTACCGCAGCCTGACGACCTAACCGCTGGGCCACGCTGGCGCACATATAATAACTTTATACCTTCCAAAAAATAATCTGGACTGTTACCTGAAAAATGCTCCCCCACAGCTACGTTTATGTCATCTTCTGGTTCGAATCTTTTCTCTTTTCGTATTTTTTGTATTTTGATAAGAAATAATCGCTAGGGGATATGTGAGGGCTATATGGAACCTGATCTATTTCATAACCACCAACATCTTTTTTGCCACGCATAGCAACTTGCAGTGTGTGGTAAGGGCATCCTTCCAAAACAGCAAAACATTTTGCCTAAGTTTGCAATCTTATGTATATGCAAACGGTTGTGAAAAATATCTCCAATTCGTTTTTTGCTAATCTTTAGCTCTTCGTCGATCTGGCGAATGCGAATTCTTCACTCTTCCAACACCAGGTTTTCAACTCTGATGATGATGGGCGTGGGTGCTGGTACTGCTGGTCACCTTCAATGAATTCCCGGTGTTGCTGAAATAAGCAAATCTATCTTTTAACAGTAGCGTAGAAAGGTGTAGATTGTGGGTATGTTGTCCCTGTACTCCAAATTCCAATACATGCCTTTTCACTCGACATGCTGTTGATAATCGTCTGACTGCTTTGAAGCAAATGTGCTGATAAGACTGTAACTTGGTATGAATAGCAGTGAGGAATTTGCGCATGCGTATTATTGAGGTTGGTGCTGAGCGTTTCCCATTGAAGAGGCTTATTTTCAATCATACAGCCATCGTGTAACGTCTATTCTATACATACATACACTTTATGATCTATGTATCTGGTATGACATCTGTATCTGACAGCGATTCTGATTATGGAAATTTTTCATCTCGTTACCCCTTAAGGAAGACTCCGTCATTCATAACAAACTTTAAGGTATCCTCACAAGATCGAAAAGAAGCTGGAATATCAAAATCAAGCTTAAAAAAGACCTCAATAAATAATAATTCCGAAAACAGGAAATCTGTGACATCTGTCAAGAACAATCTTATCATACAAGACGACAGAAATGACCAAAATTCCAAGTTTTACGACAATAAGGTTCTACCTTCCATAAATACATGTTCTTACTGCAGTAAATCTTTCAAGACGAAACTTGGACTCAGTGTTCATGTTGGAAAGAAACATCCTTCAGTTGCGAATAAATCTATAATTAAAAACATAAGTAAACGCAATGATAACATTCAAAATGAAAAGGTAATTGCCTATAACGATGATGACAAATATGCACTAGATAAGGAAAACAAGTTATGGTTAAAGAAATTTCAGCAAATAAAGCAGGACATTTTAATATTCAATGCATCGGAATTTGACAAGCTAGTGAGTGAATTCGTAAAATACCTATATGAAGCTAATGGCAAGTTAGATGGCCCAAAACACCCAGCTGTTAAATACTTTCGTCTTCGAAAGAAAAGATCAGAGACAGAAGCAAGTACCACTTTTTTAAAGTCATCTAATCCTTCTCGTGCTAATAGAAAAACTAAGCAAAAACGAAGAGATCAATACAACTATGAAGTAGCACAATACAACTATTACAATCAAAGAAAAAGAGTTGTTAGAAATATTATGAACGAAAAGAAAGTGAGTTCATGTCCCATTGAAATGTCGGTTTTAGAAGAACATTTCTGTAACATATTTGAAACACCCAATGATAAAATATTAGAGACGTATGAAGCAACTCAGCCGAATCTGGATGTAGTTGTTTCTCTTGAAGATGTATCTACCGCAATTAAAACGATATCGCTTGACACATCTTCAGGACCTGATAGAATACTTATACGAACAATACGCACACTGCAAATAGCAAATATCATTCAAGTAATCATTGAGATTATGCTTTACACAAGTTATGTACCATCAAAGTTTAGAGAAGGAAGAACCATTCTTATTGACAAGGAAAGCAATGAGAAATATGAAGTTTCTAACTGGCGTCCTATAACCATTTACTCAATTCTTCGTCGCATCACCGAAAAGGTTCTTGATAAAAAATTGAGAGAACAAGTTGATATCAATTGTAACCAACGAGGGTTTGTGTCTAATATTCCTGGATGTCATATCAATTCTAAATTAATTAATGGATGTCTTCTAGACTCTAAAATTAATAAAAAGGACTGTGTTGTGGTTTTCCTAGATATATCAAAAGCTTTTGACAGAATTGGCCACAAGCACATTCAAGAATCTTTAAAGGCATATGCAGTTTCAAGCAACTTAAGAAATTTGATAATGGGATTACTGTCGCACAATAGCATTAAACTTGAAATTGGAAAACAATACTCAAAACCAATATCAATAAAGTGTTCTGTACCACAAGGTGGCCCTTTATCACCCATGCTATTTAACATAGCTATTAATTACATATATAATGAAGTATGTGACAAACAATTTTCGAATTTACATGGTTATAAATTTAAAGAGGATCTTGATAACATTTGTCTAACTGGAATTGCTGATGACCAAGCTGTTACTGCTAACAGTATTTCCTCAGCGAAAAGAATTATTAAACTAACTAAATGTCTCTTTGAAAAAATTGGTCTTACGATAAATCCACAAAAAAGTTCTGCCATCAACATTGTCAAAGGCGAACTAGTGTCGTACGAGTTAGAAATATCCGGTGTCAAGATAAACTGCATCAAAAAGACTGACAGAATAAAATATTTGGGATGTACTTTTACAGATCAAATTATATTTGATGTTGACGTGTTACAAACCTTTGAAAAGAATTTTGAAAAGTTAGTTACATCACCGCTTCTCAAACCTGATCAAAAATTAAACATAATTAACCAATACATTTTTCCTATGTTAATATACCCTCTTCAATCAGCACCGTTAAATAAAATACCTGACTATATATTGAACGGTGTTGATACAATCATACGCAGAAATGTGAAAACCATCATTGGCCTTCCCGGTTCTACGTGTACATCAATGCTGTATTCACCAAGAAAATTTAGAGGATTGGCAATATTAAACTGCAGTTGGGAAGCATTCCTACAACATTTTTCAATTGCTAAAAAACTATCACGTATTGATGATTTACTTTTCCAAGAAATATTTGACTGTAAACGAGAAATGCAGTTTTGCCAAGAAAAGCTGAAAGTAAATGGTAAAAGTTCACGAGAAATGCGATCGCTTCTTCGTGAGTCTGCATTTCAAGAATGGTGTTCCAAAAGATATCAAGGGGTCGGTGTCAAACATTTTTCAACATATCCACCAGCTAATAACTTTGTTATTAACAAGAATACTCTCTCATCTTCAGAATGGACTTCAGCATTGAAGTTATCAACAAATTATGCAAATTTGGCCGGTGTACCTGGGAATACATTGAATAACATGTCGAACCTTTGCCGTCGATGCGGCAAACAGAATGAAACTCCTGCTCATGTAATCGGCAGTTGTTCATTTAATTCCCTGATGATTATTAATCGCCATCATAAAATAAAACATGAAATCACCAGTCTTCTCAGTGAGCGTGGTTTTAATTGTTATGAGGAAGTTTGCGCAGTTGATAGCAACGGGAGTAATAGGTATAACGATATTGTAGCATTTGACAATAAATCACAGAGAGCAATAATAGTGGACCCTACGATACGGTTTGAAACGAACAATGAAGACCAAGGCAAAAAAGTGCAACGTGAAAAGCAATCTATTTATGAAAGCTGCAGTGAATCGCTTAATAGAAGATACAGTACAAAATATGGGAAAAGACAATTCGAGGTATATGGCCTTTGGTTCGGTGCTCGAGGAACTATTTCGAAAAATGTTTTAGATTTTTTTACCACATCTCGATTAGAAAAGAAGAAATTAATAGAATTTTCAGAATCTATATTAAGCGATTCAATTCATATAGTCCACCATCATATTTATGGTTAAAATTATTGAAAATATTTTTAAATCAAAACTTTGTCTGTGTAGATAGATAAGTATGCTGTGTTACAAAGCAACTTGCAAAATGCAAGGAGCTTCACTTTGTTATAAATAAAGTTGTTTCTCTCTCTTAATGAAATCATATTAGTAATCAACGTGTTGATATTTCTAGCTTGAGTTGCATATTTTACTCAATCTTGGATCTGAATAAACGACAATATATACTCTCTGTGCTATCTAAAAATTTCCTGATATTCTTTCAATGTTTCTTCGACTTTTGTTATCATCTGCTGATGCAGATAATAGCTCCAGTATTTGTACCTTCTCCATTCTCCCATGTCATACTGTATGTATTTTAGCTTTTTTTTCACTTCTTTTGTGGCTTCTTCTAGTACCAGAGTGAGGACCTCAGTATACACCGTTGTCTAACTTCTGCAGTAGTTTTTTCTGTATAGACTCTGTACACTTCTATGTTTTCTTGTATCACCCTTTTTTCTAACACTTCTCAGATATTCTCTCTGCATCCTTACTTTTCTTCTACTCTGCATTTTGATATTTGCTTCGCTTAATATTTTATTCGTTAATTCCGTTACTATTACTCCGCTCTGTCTGATTTTTATATTAAGTTTTTTGACAAGTTTGTCATTTCTTCCGTTTCTGGCCCTGCTTAACTTTACATTCAGTTTTCTTACTTTCCATTGACTGTCATCTTCCAGTACATTGTTACTATCTGGGCATCTTTCTCTCTTCATTGTTTAGCTTGAATCTGTCTTTCCACATAGGTAACGGATAGACACTGTTTTTGCCTGAGCTGAATTATAATCAACAACATTTCTCTTATATCATTCCCATCTAGTTTGTCTATTTTGACTCTTATAATGACTAGTTTATTTTTCCGTTTCTTTCTTTCCTGAATGTCTATTTTATTTTCCATTATTTTTGGTTTCTTGTAAAATCTATCTATTTTTACTTCCTCATCCAAAAGACGAAGGAAGTATTGTAATCACCTTCCAGAATTCTCTAGATCTTCACGTTTCAGGGTCTGTAGATGACGGAAAACAGGTGTTCTCGATTCCGTCTGTCTATCTGTGTGTCTGTCTGGCTGTCTGTCTGTCTGTCTGTCTGTCTGTCTGTCTGCCTGTCCGTTGGCACTATAACTCAAACACTTCTTGTTAGAGGAAAATAATGCATACACATTATATTGTAATGATATACACAGGGGTATTAAAATCAATTTTAGAAAGGATTAAGGGAGTACAATGGTTAAAAATAATCAAGATTTATTTAAATATGAATTGGGAATGTGAATAATTATTATGCAAGTAGAAAGTAAAAGAGAATTTGTAATTGAGTGGAGTATGGTTGTTTGAAAGGCAGATGGATTCAAATATTTTTTTTAAATATCGTTTATTGCCAGAACAACAACCATTTGTTATACATTGCATAGGTAAAAGATTTTGTAACGTAATAGTAACTTAGACTATACATTATAACATTGTGCGACAGAGTAATAGGCGCAGTGAATTTACATTTTGCTTAATTGTGTCTTTGGATTATTAGAACTAGGACCTGGGGTAATTGCGTCTAAGCCTGGAGTGAATGTTCGTTTTGAACAGTTTATAGTATACAGCACTACTACATGCACTCTCGTTTGAGATGAATTTTTCCGCACAGTTTTTGATATATTGGTCAATGGGTAGGATGCCGAGTTCTTCGTGCAGCTGAGTATTTCTAACGTACCACGGTGCGTTGACTGTTATTCTTAGAATCTTATTTTGGAGGCGTTGAATTTTCTCTATGTTGGTGTTTGAAGTGTTGCACCAGATCGGCGATCCATATAGGACAAGAGGTCGAATTAGGGTCTTGTAGAGTAATGTTGCGCATTCTGTTTTTAGTGTAGATTTGCGGTTAATGAGTGGGTATAGTTGTCTTAGTCTAGTATAGCTTTGGATAAGCTTCTGATTTATGTGGTACCCCCAGCTTAGGCGAGTATCAAAGTATAATCCCAGGTATTTCACAGCGCTGTCTTTGGGATTCCAGAGTATTTCGTTGTTCTCTATTTGTATACAAGGAGGATTGTTGAGCCTTCTTGGTGTAAGAATGTTGGTTTGACATTTTTTAGGGTTTATTCTGATGTTCCAGGTTTTAAACCATGATAGGAGTTTGTCAGTTGCGGTCTGTAATATGGTAACAGCTTCATTAAGATTGTCGGGTTGTATGAACAGAGAGGTATCATCCGCGAAGGTTGCTATTATTGCACCAGGCTCTGGCAGGTCGGCCGTGTATATGCTAAAGAGGACCGGCCCCAAAATACTGCGGGACTCCGGCTCGGATCTTATTGGTTTCAGACAGGGTTGTGTTAACTTTTACTGCAAATGTTTTATTGTCCAGGAAAGAAAAGCAAGTGCCTTGAGATGAGTGGGCATTGTAATGTCTAGGATTTTCTTCTTAAAGCCTTCTGTCCATACCCTGTCGAACGCCTGCTCGACATCGAGGAAAATTGCTACCGTATATTGCTTGTTGTTAAAACCTTGTTCAATAAGCTCGCTTATTCTTTGAAGCTGGTGACTCGCTGAGTGACCTTTCCTGAATCAAAATTGGTATTTTGGTATTGTGTTTTGGTTTTCAATATGTTTCTGTAGTCGACTATAAATGACTTTTTCAAAGAGCTTTGAAAGTGATGTCAGCAAGCTAATGGGTCTATAGCTGTTTAGTATCTTTCTCTTTTTACCCGGTTTTGGGAACACTACAATGTGTGCGTGCTTCCAGGTCTGTGGAAAGTAGCTCAGTCTCATGCAGGCATTGAAAGTCTAGCATAGATAAGCGATTGTCTTCTTCGTAAACTGTTTGAGAATTGTGTTGGTGATTAAGTCGTTGCCGGGAGATTTTCTCCCTGGGAGTTTTTGTATGGTATTAGTGAGTTCGTTAGGCGATGTGGGTTGAATACAATCTGGAATTGGTGCTCTTCTTTCGATATCATTGGTAATTTGTAATTGGTGGGCTGGTGTACAAGTGATGGCTGAGGTGAAATTGTTTTCGAGATGACTGGCGAAGGCGGCAGCTTTTTCAAGGTCTGAGGTGTAAGTTATATTAGTGGTTTCGGAAGATATTGGGGACAGCTCTTCTTTTTGATTCAGTATTTTCCTTGTGGTTTTCCATAGGCCCCAGTCTCCTGTGCTAAAGTCGGCTATGTGTTTTTGGTATGAGTTAATTCTTAAGGTATCTAGCTCTAGTTTGATCCGGAGGGTTGTGTTGTTCAATCTGTTTTTGAGTTGGGGATTCCTTGTTCTTTGTCATTCACGTCAACGTTGGCTTTTCATTTTAATTAGGTCAATGACGTATCTTGGAGGGCTGTGATCGATCTGGTGTGGGTGTTGTTATAGTGGCGATTCTGACACTTTCTTCTATTGTTGATGTGAGATGACTTATGGCTGTATCAATGTCTTTCTCTGTTTGAAGATTTCTTGGGCAGTGAAGTTTACTGTTCATCTGGTCTTCGAAGATGTTCCAGTCCATTTTGCCATTGATGCGTTCGTGAACGATACAAAGACGGGGAGGTGATCCGAATTCAGTTCGGTTATGACTCTTCGGAAGATTGGTTTATTGAAGTTTTTCTGTAGGACTATGTCAAGTATATCAGGCTGATGATCAGCCCGATACGGGAAATAGGTGTAGTCATTAAGTGCTAGGATTTGGAACGAATTATTTGTGGCCAGGTTTTCTAGTTTGTTACCTTCGGGGTTTGAAGCTCTACAACCCCACAGGGTATTTTTGTAATTTAAGTCGCCTAGCACTAGCATTGGGTCGGACGTGTCAAAAACTTTTATAATGTCCTCCTCTACTATTTTGATGTTAGGCTGTCTGTAGGCACTGGTTATTGTGATGCTGCTTTGGTCATCAAGTTTAAACTTAATTGATATCAACTCGATTTTTAAATTTGGGGTTTTGGGAAGTAGAGAGTGCTCGTATTTGTTTTTGATAAGTACCGCCACTCCACCGGCTGCTACTCTAGAGTTGCGATCTTTTCTCTGTACCTTGTAACCTAGTATTCGGAATTTGATGGCCTGGTCAAGATGTGTTTCTGTTATGCAAGCTATATCCACGTCATATCTTGCTAGAAAGCTAATAAATAGCGAGCGTTGGTTGGCGATGCCATTAGCATTCCAATTGAGGATGGTTAAGTTTTGTATCGCTTTCCTTCTATTACGGTCCATTGATAAGCATTGGGAGGAAAGTGTTAATAATGAAGGTTTTGATTTGACTGAGATATGGCGTAATAAGGTCAAGTAGGATTTGAATGAGATTATTTGGTATTGATGATGTGTTTGGTGAGATAACAGTATTGCTCGGGGTTAAGCCACTTTTAAGTGTGTCTGCAAAAGTCTGCGTGTTGTTTACGTACGAGTTTGCTGGTTGAGTTCGTTTGCGTTGTTGTAGTAGTTCAATGTGGAGAGGGCAGCCGCGATAATTTGCGCTATGAATGCCTTAGCAGTTGGCGCATTTAGGTGGTTCGTTGGGTCTCTTTTGGAAATCAGTATATAAGTGGTCCCCTGCATATTTTACACATGTTGGTTTTAAGCTGAAGTAGTTTTTTGTGTGGCAGTACTGCTGGCACCTGTGGCACTGTTGGATGTTTTTGGATTTCCTTCTGGCCTCTACTGTAACTATGGAGTGAAATATTGATTTTAGAGAGTATATTCGTTTTGCTTCCTCGTTGTTGGTAACTTCCAGTGCACATACTGGCAGAGGCTTTCTATCTTTGGTGTATAGGCGTGTTACTTTAATTACTGGTACTTGACCAGCTAGTTCCTTTTTTATTTCTTCATCGGTGAGTGATAATGGAACATTTTTAATAGCTACTGCTATTGGTTTGTCAATGGGATTTTGATAGGTGTGATATGGAATTTTGTTTTCTTCAAAGTACTTGGTTAACGTTCGAAAATTTTCTATTTTTGTTAAGTTGATGCGTAATGTAGTTGTATTATATATTGTAGTGAAAGTCCCCTTTGCTTGTTTTTGAATGTCTTCAATTAGGGCTTTTTTTACGGAATTCGGTAACTAGATTGGTGGAATTTTTATACTTGGTGTTGTTGTTTCTGGCTGTGTTTTATTTTCTACACCTGGGGTGTTGCTGCTGGGGGATTTGTCACTAGTTAGCTTCTTTTCTAGATTTTTTGGGAGATAGAATTTGTTGCTTGCTAGCAGTCTTGGGAGGTCCATGCTTGCCGTTTTTGTACATCGTTAATAGGCGGTGAGAGGTGATCCGGTTTGCGCTTATTAGGCGCGTGATTGTTCATTGTTGAATCATTAACGAAAATGTTTATGTTGATAATAAGTAAAATAAGTTTTGCTTGCAATGTTTGCTACGATTAGCCTTAGAGGTCAAGCGTATCGCACCGATATCGGGCAGGTCAGGAAACGTCTGCACTATATCATTGCTCGTACTCGACTTTGGATTCAAATATAATATAATATTTTAAAAATTAAAGTTTGATGGAAGTGACAAATACTTAATTGTAATAAATTATAAAACTAGTAGGTATAAATCAAATATTATGAGATAGATTGTAAAAAGTAGAAAAATGATATCGTTAAGCACTTTCTTTCGATTATTAGAAATAACAAATTTTGAAAAATTATCTGAAATAATTTGATGTAATTAAAATATTAAAATAAACCTTAATTTTGTTACTAAATTGGCGTGGTAAAGTTAAAAAGGAAATTTAAACCGAGAAGAATAAAACTAAGAAAGATTACAAGTAAGTGGTAAAAAACTAATAGCAAGCAAAATTAATCTAAACATGTGAATAACTGGAGTAAAATACTAAGTCAAGTTTATTGGAGAATTACGTTTGACATATATTAATTGAATTGGGTTGGGTCGGGCTGTTTGGTGCTAAGGGAGAGTTCCAGAGGAGGACCATTAGTTAAGAAGGTACGTTTCAGGAAGTTGGCAGATGCAGTATTGAAAGTAGGTAGCTGCAGCCTTGGTCTGTTTGGTTGCATACTGTGGGGAAGGTTTGAGTTGCTGATTCTGAACAGTTGGAACTTCTTGTCTGTCAGTGGGGCCTTTCATTGCGGGAAGGTGTTTGAGAGGTTGGATCAATAGGCGCAGAGGTGCAGGTTGCTTGACATCCAGAACATTGTTGAAACCATGTGAAAGATGAGTGATCTTGAGTAGTAATGTAAATACTAGAAAGGGAAATAAGACTAAAAAGGTGAATTAGTTATTAAAGAATTACTTACTGTTTTTAATATTGTTGTGTACATATCATTAAAAAGCCGGAAGCAGCATTTACACCGAAAAACATTGTATTCCAAGGCGTAGAAGTAATCGATTCCAAAGAGATAGCTGATAATTTTAACCAATACTTCATAAATAGTATTGTCGACATAAATCGTGATATACTAAACACCGATTTTAAAGAGGCATTCATACCTGATCCTGTTAACATCTTTAAATTTAAGGAGATTTCTGTAATCGATCTTGAGAAAACAATCACGAGCATAAAAAGAAAGGCTTAATTGCCATGTCGGTTGAGCGCCAACCGGATGCGTCCCCAGGTGGCGGATAGGGGAACGGCCACGACCCTTTACGGGAATGACTGGTTAGCAGCACAGCTGTCGCAGACCAACTCGCATACCGTAAACCACCAGTGTTTGATGCAACGACCCCTGAGTGGCCTTCGGGGCATGGGGAACTGGTTCGTGTGGATGGGGCCCCACTATAAAAACCCCCCTAATCCCAAGGTACGGTGCTCGCCGAAGGGATGCATGGCCAGGAGGCAACCTGGCCCCTAGCGACCAACCTCGGGGCACCTGGCGCACCCCGTTGTATTTAGCCCTTCAAGCATGCAGGGGGCTCCGTGCGTGTCGAAACCCTTTTCCCCATACTCGTGGGAACAATATGGATAACGAAGACATATTACCTAACCTTTCCAGCTGGGATGAAGAAGCCCTGCTGAAATCACCCAAATCAGATGTGGCTGAAAAAACCATAACTGAGGAGGGAACCACCGTTGATTCGGAGGCTGATACCCTAACCTCCAAAATCGAAAAGGTGTCACTGCAACGGCTTTCTGGAGCACAGAGACGGAAAGCCGCAATCGAGAGGGCAAAGCTCTTGGCGAACCCATACGCCATAGGAGGAAGAACCCCAAAAAACCTGACACAAACCGTGACGGGAGCTCACACGCTCCCACCGGCAGTGTTAAGAAAGGTGAAACAGCTGGCGGCTCAAGCGTACCGGCTACTACACCTTCTAAGAAAGGAGAAATAGCTGGCGGCTCAGCCGTACCGGCTACTACACCTTCTAAAAAGAGGCAGAGGTCCGACGGGAGCACACCAAACTCCCAAACCGCGACAACTGCAAAAAAGTCCTGCACTGATGATAATGCAGTGAGGAAAGAAATCTTTAAGGAAGCCCTTAAAGGATTAAAAATGGCTATAGCTCCTCAAGACTTCCCAGAGACACGCCTGACGGAGGAGCAAGCCGAAGAAGTTCAGTCCGCACTGTTGGGACAAATCCAACCCGGAGGGGAAGGAACAGGACCACAGTTCAACAGCTGCTACTTTGATAAAGGTGCAGTTATCCTCTCCTGCAAGAGCGAGGAAACGAAGTCATGGCTGACAACCACGACTCCAAACCTCCAGCTGTGGGAGGGAGCTAGGCTCAGAGTAGGACCAGCCAAGGAGATCCTGAATGCGGCCAAAGTACTTATGTGGGCTCCCAAACCCTTTAGTACCAAACCGCATAAGGATATCCTTGATCTCCTTAAGACCCAGAACAAGGGGCTGAAGACAGATGACTGGCTAGTCATCAACAGTGTATCGGAGCCTAAAGGCAGGACACTGATCATGTTGATCGACGAGACATCCCTAACCACTCTCCGTAACCTGAACATGAAGCCATGTCTAGGCCTAGGTAGAGCAACGTTCAGATGTCTATCTGCACCTACCCCTGACGGACAAGATGGCGCCAGCACCAGCAAGTGTCCTGAGGCTACTGCAAGTAAACCTCCAACACAGTAGGGGAGCCACGGCTGTATTATGCAGCCGGTTACAAACCGAGGACATTGATGTGGCCCTCATCCAAGAACCATGGATAGTAAGGGGCCAAATAATGGGACTCGGACAAGCCAGAGGTGAGTTAATATACGATAAATCCTCTGATATACCCAGGACATGTATTTATGTAAGAAGGGGGGTACAATACATGGCTCTGTACAACTTATGTTTTAGGGATCTAACAACTATTAAACTGAAACAAGTCAGGGAGGGCAACGAGAGGCAGGTAGTGATATCCTCCGTATACCTTCCCTACGATGCCATCAATCCTCCACCAAGCACAGAGTTGATGGAAACTGCAACGTTCTGCGAGGCCAACCGCCTCCAGTTCTTAGCAGGCTGCGATGCCAATGCGCACAACACTGCATGGGGCAGCATGGACACAAACCAGAGAGGAACCGATCTCCTGGAATATTTGGTAAGTAATAACTTACAAATACTTAATCGAGGTAATGAGCCCACTTTTGTAACTCGACGTCGGCAAGAAGTCATTGACATAACTCTGGCCACGGCTGGACTGCAAGACAGAGTAATACAATGGCCCGTATCTAACGAACCATCACTGTCTGATCACTCCTGGCAGATTTTGAAAAGGCAACAATAACCTATCGAAATCCCAGGAAAACTGATTGGGCTGCATACAGGGAGGAACTTCTTAGCAAGTTATCCGATGTTAAAACCCATATCCATACGCCAGCAGACATTGAGGTAATTGTGGACCAAATGAATGACGCCATACTAACCTAATATGAAAACAACTGTCCATTAAGAAAGAGACAGACCAACAGGAAGGTCGTATGGTGGAATGAACACCTGGCCAACCTGAAGAAAAGAGCACGAAAACTCTTTAACAGAGCAAAAAGGGCCGGAGAGTGGGGCCAACATGCCCAGGCTCTAACCGAATACAACAAAGCTCTGAGAAAAGCAAAAACAGACTCATGGAGGAGCTTCTGTGGGGACATTGAAGGCACCACAGAAACAGCACGCCTCCACAAAGTTCTGTCAAAAGACCCTTTAAATCCAGTCGGGAACATGCTAAAACCGACACAGGAATACACAACCAGTGAAAGATAAACCCTGGAAATGCTAATTCAAGCACACTTTCCAGGAGCACTGATGGCTGATCAGGCTAATATAACATCACAGCCAGTCCCTAGCAACTTCTCAAAGAGGCCCGCGAAAGACGAGTGGAAGGTAGCTAGGGAAGTGATCAGTCATAGCAAGGTGCAGTGGGCTGTAAAATCCTTCTCACCTTATAAATCACCCGGACCAGATGGAATCTTCCCCGCTCTACTGCAGCGGGGAATAGACCTTCTGGTACCGATCTTAATTAAGGTCTTTTGCCTATGCCTAGCGGGAAACTACTTGCCACTGGCGTGGAGACCGATCAAAGTCGTCTTCATTCCCAAACCAGGGCGAGCATCGTACACCCTGCCAAAGGCATATAGACCGATTAGCCTAATGTCTTTCTGTCTAAAGACTATGGAAAAACTGGTAGACAGGCACATACGAGATGGGGTCTTGAAAGACAATCCCTTACATCGTAGCCAGTATGCATATCAACCAGGAAAATCATGCGAATCGGCACTTCACAACCTACTCAGTAGGGTAGAAGTGTCGATAACCAACAAGGAAGTAGCCCTAGCTGCTTTCCTGGACATAGAGGGAGCATTTGATAATACCTCCTTCGAATCAATAATGACTGCAACCCTAAGACATGGCGTTGACGACATTACAAACAGATGGATAAAAACCATGTTAGAGGGACGCCAGATACAGGCCGATTTGGGAGAAGAATCCCTCAAGGCACGTGCTGTCAGAGGTTGTCCACAAGGGGGTGTTCTATCCCCACTACTTTGGAACATGGTAGTAAACGATCTCCTGCAGACACTCAATGATGAAGGGTTCTACACCCAAGGTTAAGCAGATGACATAGTCATTCTCATAAGGCTCAAGTATCCAACCATCATTGCGGCCCTCATGCAAAGGGCACTGAACATCACTCAGGGATGGTGCAATAGGGAAAACCTCAAGGTAAACCCTAGCAAAACATCTATAATACCTTTCACTAAGAAAAGAAATGTAGAGGCCTTCAACAACCTTACAATCTTTGGTGAAAGAATTCAGGTTAGCCAGGAAGTTAAATATCTGGGTATTACCCTAGATGCAAAACTAAACTGGAATGCACACCTAGATAAAATAGCAAACAAAGCAAAAATGGCCCACATGATGGGTAGACGCATGTTTGGTAAAACATGGGGACTGAAACCAATGATGGTTCATTGGTACTACATAACAGTAGTCAGACCCGTGATATCCTATGGCACCTTGGTATGGTGGCCAAAGGTAGAACAAAAAACAGCAATTAAAAAACTATCCAGGATACAGAGACTGGCTTGTTTGTGCATCTGTGGAGTTATGAACAGCACTCCAACAGCATCTATGGAAGCTCTCTTGGGACTAACACCTCTAGACATATATCTAAAAGGGGAAGCCCAGATTGGAGCATAGAGAATGAAAACCACCGGAAACTGGAACACCAACCAGGAACGGTGCGGACACAAACGGATACAGGAAGTGGGCGAAGGTAACCCCATCTTAAAAATGGGCTCAGACTACAGCCTTCCAGAGTATTCCTTTGACAAACCTTTCACTGTGAGGTACGATCGCAATGACTGGACCCAAGAAACCTCAACCCACCTGCCAAATGGGCTAGTCTGGTACACAGATGGATCCCGAACAGCAGAGGGCACGGGTGCTGGAATACATGGCGTAAGACCAAAAGAGGACATTAGTGTATCTCTTGGGACCAAAGCCACAGTCTTTCAAGCTGAAATCTTTGCTATAATGCAATGCGTCCAGGAAAATGCAAAACGCGGGTATTCCCAACAACGCATAAGCATACTTTGTGACAGTCAAGCGGCATCGAAAGCGCTTGAATCACCTCGTGTAAGCTCTGTGCTAACAAGAGAATGCTTAAATCACCTGACACTCCTATCTGAAAAGAACACTGTTCAGCTCATTTGGGTGCCAGGGCACACAGGGATAGAGGGAAAGGAAGCGGCAGACGCCCTCGCAAAAGCTGGTGCATCTACCCCATTTATAGGCCCAGAACCTGTATTTGGTATACCCAAACAAAGCATCCGAACAGCGATAGAAAAATGGACCGCTAGACAACACGCTTCTCGCTGGGATCCCACACAGGGACAAACACTGGGGAAGGAAATAATTAGAACGCCTTCTCGCAGACTAACAACTGATGTCCTCCATCTAGGACGAACTCAGATCAGACGGCTGGTAGGACTAGTCACAGGACACTGCCACCTGAGAAAACACCTACACAAAATAGGCATATACAGAGGGAATATACTCTGTAGATTATGTCAGGAAGAGGAGGAGACAGCCTCACACATAATCTTCGACTGTCCAGCGTTACTCCGCAAAAGACAGCAACTTTTCAGGGTAACTCCACACGGAGCAGCTCTCACACACGAGCATCTCGTAAAAAACATCCTACAACTCGTTGAAGGTGCAGATCTATTTTAATAGGGTCAGAGGGGCACAAAAGACCATAGAGTCGAAGTGCAAAACTGGGCTCACTACTAACCCATCTAAATCCCTGCTTTTAATCAATCAATCAATCAATCAATCAGAAAGGGTAGCACAGATGGCATTTCTGTTCAGGTTCTAAGAGATGCATTGCCAACTATAGGAAATCTTCTGGCAAAATTGATAAATGAGTCGTTAAAGAGTGTAATTTTCCCAGAATCCTGGAAGAAATCCAAAGTAATTCCTATCAGAAAAATTCCGGGTACAAAGAAATGTGAAGAATTAATTAATACGTTGCCGGTGTACGAACACATTTTTAAGAAAATTGTCAAAGACCAATTGCAGGAGTTTATGGAACAAATAAGATTATAAGTGGCAAACAATCCGGATTCAGAAGCAAACATTCGTATGAAACGGCATTAAATCTATTTTTTAGCGAATTGGAAAAGTGATCTTGATCAACAGAAAAGTGTAGTGGGAGTGTTTCTAGATTATAAGCGTGCTTTTGAAACAATCGATAGGAAAAATTTTATTACAAAACTGGACAAATACGGAAGAAACAATAGTTCGAGAGTTATCTATTTTCGCGAACCCAAACAACTGTGTATAATGAGGAGGAATCGACGGAAATTCTTAACACATTGGGGGTTCCTCAGGGATCCATATTGTCATTGCTATTTCTACTGTACATCAATGATCTGGAAATAAATATCAAACACTGCTCGCTAAATGTGTTTGCTGACGACACAATAGTTTGGGCTACTGCGAAAAATACTACTGATGCCATCAACAAAATAAATACAGATCTTGAGTTAATATCACAGTGGTTACAAATCAATAAACTAAAATTAAATATTGCCAAAACAAAGTACATAATTGTGTCAAATAAAATTAATAGTGAAAATATAACTACTAAAGTATAAATAAATGGTCTAGAAATAGAACAAGTGCCTGAAATTAAATATCTGGGAGTTATTATAGGTAATAGACTTACTTTTCGTAGATATATAAATTTCATTATTAAAAAAGTTGCTAAAAAATTGGATTTTTGGGAAGAATAGCTAGTAAACTAAGTATTAATGCTAGAATTCTAGTCTATAAAACCATTATTGTGCCACACTTTGATTACTGTGCAAGTATCCTTCTTTGTTAAGAAGCGGATTTACAAAGGTCGCAAAAACAACAAAACAGAGCGATGCGATATTCTAAATATACAAATATTAAATTAATGCTAAATACGTTACAGTGGCTAAGTATCAAACAACGTATTTATTTTAATACAGTGGTTTTGATTTACAAAGCTGTTAATAATTTATTACCAAATTATATGTCGGATTATTTGATACTAAATGCTGACGTTCATCAATATAAATGAAGAAATCGATTTGATTTTAGGCTGCTTAACTTAAATAGAGCGAGTACACAAAATTCTCTGTATTACAAGGGACTAAAAGTCTATAATTCGCTTCCCCAAGATGTAAAAAAGATGAATAACATTTATAGTTTAAACAAATATTTTTCGTTGACCGCTTGTTAATTTCAATATTAATGAATCATTTTTCCTAAAAAAGGATGGATTAATAGACGTCATTAATACACTGTTTTTGATTAATACACTAGTTTTCATTAATTAACTGTTTTTAAAAAAAGGATGGATTAATACTCGTAGATCTATTAATACACTGTTTTTGATTAATACACTCTTTTTCATTAATTAACTGTTTTTGTGATTTTGACGTTTTGATGATATTTTGCATGGAGGTTAGTTGTATTAATCAAATATTTCGCCACAAAAAAAGATTTTGCGGTCAACGAAAAAAATTTGTAATCAACTCGTTTGTTAATGGGCGATTAATAATCTCAACTATTAATGGCACTCACTCGCTATCGCTCGTTCGTGCTTTAAACAGTTTTGATTATTAATCACCTTCATTGACACATTTGTTGGTTAAATAACTATTAAGCAGCTTTGTGAAACAATACTATTAATATTAATGTTATTAATGATAAACAAGTTGCGATATAATAATGATGATTCTATGTACTAGTATATTATTCTAATTAAACTTACTTACTAACTTACTTACTAGTAAAACAATCTGGTATTTGCCATTAAAATTTCCAATCTGTTTGACATATACTTGATATAAGTTATTTTGACTTATGGGAATGATATTTACAATTAGAAAAACAAATTTCGGAAATAAGCAATCTAGTACAAATAATAATTATTGATATTCTAAACATAAATAGGGCAATTTGAATTTGATAAAATAAAATATAATTCATAGACAGATTAATATCACTATACCTGAAGGTATTTAACATATTTACGGCTCATTGTGATGGTTATTGACAAACCAGTTCAATATACATACCTTTCATGAAACCGAGAAAATTGCAGACAAATATATACAGGGTGAGCAGTTTAGAAAAATAAAATTTGATTTATTTTTGCTTTAACTGAGAAATACATACACAGCGCAGACATTCTTGCCAAAGATGGAACCCCACAGGTACAGGATAAATGTTGTATGAAACGAAAAGGAGCAGCGAGTTGCGTTATGTTAAATATAGCTACATCTAAGGAATTCGATGCGTTCCGGTGGCTCAAGCAGCAAATGCCTTTTCCATGAACTACCGCCGAACAAGGAAACGACTGCGCCCGCCGACTCGTTTGCAGGCGCTGAATTTCGAGTCCCATCACCGGTAATATTTTTATTTTTACTTTAACTGAGATTGGTAGCGGGCAGGTACTTTCTAGAGTCCCGATAGGAACAAACTTACTTCAAGGATTTAGCGACCCTGCCCACGCGAGCTCATGGCTATTCCCATCTCCTAAACCCCGGGTGAACCATGTCCCAACTTTTATCCTAACCAAGCCCAATTTTATCCGATCCTATCTTAGTACCAGTGATGGAGGGCAGCAGTAACCATCACTACTGGACTAAGGCGGAGAGGAAGGGCATCGGAACGGCTTATTACCAGATTTCTACAGGCATAGTAGGATCAACGTTATTGGCTGTAGTACTGCTGTGCAGAAAGCAAGGGGAAACTACTGCACTATTCTTCCCATGAGAAACCATGAAAGTAAATAAATGAGCTTAGACGAGGCGTCGGATATGCTTCGTTTTCCGGCTGGCACCCGGCGCTGTTCCATTTCCAGGGTGGACAGTGTGAAATCAGTAACTGGGCGTAGGGGGTTGGCCCACCAGGCTCCCTGGGCGAAATTGAATACTAGCGTGGAAACCATTAAGACGAGACATGTAATCCGCTTGGCAACTTGGAATGTGAGAGGACTTCCATCCTGGTAAGCTCCAAATATTAGAAAATGCACTTCAAAATGCCAAAATCAGAGTGCCGGTCTTGCGGAGACACATTATAGAAACACCGGACACTTTAAGACTATGACAGGTAATATAATATGGTTTGTTTCTCTGGAATGAAGAACGAAAGTCGCAATGGTGTAGGCTTCTGGATATCAAACGATATAACGAACTCAGTTTTGGGCTACAAAACTGTGAACGACCGCATAATATCTCTTAGACTGAATGCTAAACCAACCATTTTGAATTTAATTCAGACATATGCGCCCACCAGCAATTCAGATGATGACGAAATAGAAAGTTTCTATATTGATCTTGAATCTGAACTTCAATCGATCCCTAATCGCGAAGTCACCATAATTATGGGCGATTTTAATTGAGAAATAGACAAGGTTCAAACTGATATTCATTTGAAGAACGTGGTGAGTGAATTTGGTCTAGGTAATCAGAATGAACGAGGCTTACGGTTACTACAGTTTTGTATAGAGAACGGCTATACTATATCCAACACAATGTTTACCCAGCCTCCTAGACGATTATGCACTTGGACATCACCTGATGGACAATACCGCAACCAGATAGATTATATTCTCATTAAAACCAGGTGGAGATCATCAATCAAACTATGTAAAACTCTTCTAGAAGCGGATGCAGGAACTGACCATCAACTTATCTGTGCTTTTCAGGCCAAATTTAAAACTTGTGTGCGACAGAAACAAACAAAATTACCTAGAATTACTAATACAAAAAGTTTCAAAAACAGTATTACAAAAATTGTAAATAAAATGCCTGATGCAGTTAAACAAGATTCACAAGAACTATGGGCAAACTTGAGGAGGTGCATTACGACTACAATTTTGAACACTCAAAATACTAATATACATTCCAAAAAGCCTTGGATAAGCGTAACAACTTTGATCCTAATTAAAAACCGGAAAAAACTAAAAATCTATGACATAAATACAGCTGCCAAAAATGAGGCCTATAATAGTCCCACAAGGGAGATCCAGACCGGTAGCAGAAGAGACAAGAACGCATATCTACAATACATATGTAAAGAACTGGAGATGCATGCGGACCAAAACAACACAAAAGACCTGTTTCAAAAAGTCAGATTAATCACTGGAAAATTTAAATCCCAAACGTGGTCAATCAAGGATCGGAATGACACTGTAATTACCGATATTGATGAGGTAGTAGAGGTTTGGAGGCAGTATTGCGAAGAGCTTTATACTGGTGAAGAGTTGACTCCATGGAATAATGTTATAAAGTACGAATCAGAGCCGGATATACTTTTGTCAGAAGTGAAAGCCGCTATTAAAAGACTGAAGCCAAGCAAAGCAGTAGGTGCTGATTTGATTACAACTGAAGCTATTAAACTACTAAGAGATGATAATATATCAATTATTCATCAAATATGTCAGCAAATCTGGAAAACTGGATTATGGCCTGATGATTGGAGGACATCGGTTTTCGTTCCGTTGCACAAAAAGGGATCTCCCAAAAATTGTGACAATTACCGCCTTCTAGCATTGATATCACATGCCAGGAAAATAATGCTCTACATTTTAAAAAGTCGTCTTGAACCATTTCTAACATGGCAAATATCTCCCGAGCAGGCTGGTTTTGTGAAAGGGCGAGGCACTAGAGAACAGATTATGAACCTTCGCCAGCTGATAGAGAAATCAGAGAGTACTATGTGCCTTTGTACCTTTGCTTTGTCGATTATTTCAAAGCATTCGACAATGTCATATGGAGCAAGTTTTGGAGTATACTTGAAGAAATGGGTACACCAACACATCTATCCGTCATGATACAACATCTGTATAATGAAGACTCTACAAAGACAAAAATTTCTAACATTACATCTGATAGATGCACCGTACACAAAGGTGTGAGGCAAGGATGTATACTATCACCGATGCTCTTCAACATATGCGTCTAGTATTGGAATATTGACAGGGTGGCGTAACTATAAGCAGAACAAAAATCAATAATCTTAGGTTTGCTGACGACATAACCTTGATAGCGGGCAGCGAAGATGAGCTAATCAGCTTACTACAGCGGCTATAAGTAGTTAGTGGTCTTTAGGGTTTAAGTGTTAACTTTAATAAAAGAAAAGTAATGATAGTAGATCGGGCAAACAATAACAGACCGAACACCCATCAGATCGGCCAATGTGAGGTGGTCCAAGAAATACTATACCTCGGAGCAATGATTGACAATACCGGAAATTGCGAAATTGAAATTCGTCGTCGCATACAGTTGACTAGAACAGATATGGCCCAGCTTAACAAAATATGGGGTGACCGAAATGTCACTAAATCTACCAAATTCCGCCTGGTCAATTTCTTGGTGTTTTATGTATTCATCTATGCGGCAGAGACATGGACCATTAGAGAAGCAGATAGACGTTGCATTGATGCATTTGAAATGTGGGTTTGGAGAAACATGCTTCGAATTCCTTGGACGGCGCATAGTACCAATGCTTCAATAATCCGTGAAATTTCACCTGCTAAACTACTGTCCAATACTGTCTATTTGCGCATTCTTTCATTCTTTTGCTATATCAATAGAAGGGCCGAGAATATGGAAAAATTAATTATACAAAGCAAACCCGATGGAAAAAGACGAAGAGGACGTTCTCCAAAACGCTGGATCGACACTACCAAAGACCTCTTACAAACCAATTTTGGTGAAGCTGTACATATCGCAAACAACCGCGATAGATGGTATACCACAGCCAGACGAGTAATTCGAAACGTGGAATCAAACTGATTCCAACAAGCTCACAAACTCTAAATTTATGGGTCACAAACCGTCTGTCAATACGTCGTGATGAAGAAGAGATACAGATAAAAGTAACTATTTGCACATAGTTCAAGCTTTACCCTTGAGGAATATTAAACACAACAGATACAGCGTAAATGCCGTAAAGCAAAAAAAAGGTGTCAACGAAAAATGGGTTCTATTTAAGGCAGCCGAGACTCCAGCCCGTTCCCGCTAAACGTTGGAATCGCATTTGCAGCCGCCAGTCCTTCGATTTCGACCACCGATAATGTTTTATTATTTGAAAGTTTGTGTAATTTATTAGAAATGTGAAGATCTTTTTACCCCTAGTTTAATTTGATTTTTAAAATTCTTTAGTGTCACAACGTCCACTCACGAGGGAAGTTCCGGGCAAAGCCATTTACAGATTTTTCTATCTACGTCTGATTTATCCTTCTTCCATTCTATTTCTTCGGCTTGCTGTATGTATAAATAATTTGAAATATTAAAATGAGTTCAATAAATTACTAATAATTGTCTGTTTGATCATAGGACAAAGCGTCAGTGTCCCTCTGTCGTTCTTTCTTAGATTTAAGTATAACAGTTACGGCATTTATTTTTACTAAAGAAGAAGTATATTCTCCCAACATTGCTAGAAAACTAACCTGGTATTCAGCCAACAAAAATAAAAAACCGATAACTTTCAACTTTGAATATTTCCAAAGTTGGGTTTTGGAAATTCCATGAAAATATAGTTAATGATCTCTGACCAAGACAAAACCGAGATAATCCTACATATTTTGATGAAATTATCTTTCGAATAAAAAAGAATGTTGCTGTATAATGAGTGTATATAAAGGTAACTGTTAGGATTGGAAACTAATAAGTAAAGGTTAAGAACATGCGACAAAAATGTAGGCAGATACTTCGTACTAACAGTTATGCATATGTTTTTGGCTAATCACTTGGAAATTTGTTTAATTATGGACTTTTTTCTTATTTACTAGTTTTACAATATTTTATTATATTTAACTTCACTTAGTAACCTGATATAAGAACGAGTTTTCCAAGTAATGATTTGTTATGATTAATTTTAAATTCTGACTAATAAACAAGTGTACCTACCATTTACGTATCATAACAATGGTTATATTTGTTCGAGGAACAAACAAATTAATACAAACCAAGTACCTCTACATCCTATCGCTTTTTTCCCACAGGTTTTACAATTACACATTGTTTTTTCGAGTATTTCAACTAAAATATCTGATAACATATCAGCTGTTGATACTGCTCCCAAATTTTTCCTATCACTACTTATCGATCTATGGAAAATTTTAATGTTCTCTCTCAAAATGTATATCTTAAAACAGAATTTAATTAAAATTGTTAAGCGATCTTGATGTAGCACTCGAAGGCGATGTCTTACTTCTAAAGTGCAGATTCTTTCCATAACCAAAAACATCGTAAGATTTGAAAGCCGAAAACACGACGTATGACGGATAGATTTATTTTTTGGGGGTTCCAGCATTTCCACTTACAGAGGCCCTCATGTTTATTCCATGCCCTGGCAAAAACTTAAAAAATCGGTTTGAATGCGAAATGTCAGCCATTATATCTTATCAGCCGGCGAACGAGAAATAAATAAATAACACTAATCTTGTGCTTAGAATATGCGGGAGCAAACAAAACTGAGGAGCAACGACCCGGCTAACAACAATTTTTTAACACTTCTGTTACGACTGAGCGATTTGACGAAAAAATAGCCTTGTTTTGGGCCGAAACGACGCATCACAGTTTTAAGTAGGTAATGCCAAAACGCAGTTAATTAAAATAGCACCGTGCCTGCCCCAGAAGCTAGCAAATAATTTATGAAAATATTAATAACTTCGGCGAACTTTTCTCTTTGTGCCGAAACTTCGCGTTTCCTTTCGCCTCCACCTTGTGGAAACTTCCTAAATTATTTACACCGCAGACAAACGGCAGAAAAAAGAAAACAATTAGCTACGTCCTTGCCAAGGATTAGGGACAAGGAAAATACTTGCGACTGAAATTGCTCCGGCAACTCAGCCGCAAGTTTTTTAATAAAAGGCGGATTAAGGCGAGTAAACATGTTTTAAAATGGCCGGCTGATGCTTATCTCAGCCGGTTTATCTGAATTATTATTTTGAATTTTTGTGCAAGTTCTGCTAATGAGATGGATGCCCTTTGCAAAAGCTACGGAATAGCTGGCTTGTTTGGCCATTTAGAAACTCGAGTAGAATGGAATTACATCGGATAAGCCTTATCTATATTTTTTAGCTGTTACCTTTAAATCACTTTCCTGTTTTTCAATGCAGCCGCAGCCCCTGCTATCTTATCTTGAATTACGAAAGTTACAATTAAAGTTTTGAAAATTCTATGCGAAATTTTATAAATCCTTTGGACACATTAAATAGTCTAGCATTTTATCAGAAAGGAATAATTGTGGATTAAACGTAATTAAAATGTTTTACAATTACAAAAATCATGGCGATGGTTTAGCATTAAGGAAAGCCCAGATGTACAATAAAAGTATTCTTGTCTAAACATGCAGTGTACGTCGTCTTAGACAAAAATAACCAAAGAGCTTTAGTGCTTGTGTTGTTCATATTTTGGAAACAGTGGCTAGGTCACTCTTACGTTGATATTAATTGTCTATTCAGAATGTGTCATAAATCTGAGACTGCATTAAAAAATATGTTTGTAATGATTTTATGGAGTTTTATTTTATTTATTTTGCTAATATTGGATAACAGTTGCTCAACCATCGTCATGATATGCCTATTTTACGAATCAGTATCGGATATAAGTTTTTCTCAGGGAATTCCCTTTCTCTCTGTTGTACGCCTTTTGTTTCCAATCGTAGGTGGCCGCTCTCCTTATATCGTTCCTCCACCTCAAAATTCTATTAAAAGTGTTCATCCCTGTTTAGGTCTTCACTGCGTCACCACTTTAGCCCATTTGTTTCTTTCAACTTCACTAGGCGAGCTGCCCTTGAATTTAATTTATATTCCGTTAAAACATCGTAGAGATTTATACAGAAAAATCACTAGAAATGCACAGAATTTATGATCGGCGCTAAGACCAACTCTTCAGACTTCCTTCGAACTTGAAGCGACAAGCTGTTAACCCATTTTTTCGCCTGAAACTAGGCTGGTTTTAACAGCGGCGAAACTACTGTTCGAGCAAGAGTAATTCTGTCTGGTCTTTCATTTCATCCGTTAAGTTGACTATATTCAGCTAAGTGTACACCTGCATATCATGCTATATGTTTTTGAATATACGTATTACTGTCTATGCTTTTGAACTGCATGTACTGTACTGCCCATTTAACAAATCTAAATTTAGGACTCGTTTCCATCTGGGTGCGCTAATCGCTATCTGGAAATTTGGCTGACTTGTCAGTTTATCAAAACTGAGTTTCATTAGGGTGACGTCACGCGTTCAAAGTAAGTAAAGATTATTTTAAGGTGGACCCAGCCTAAAGCTGATCTTAAAGAGTTTTCTATAACCTTCTGCGTGTTCAATATAGCCGTATTAGATTACATCCAGTGTGATACTTGTGAAGCAAAATGCAGTCCGTGTTTGCAGTAATATAAATAAACTCATTTCAAGAACATAAAGACAAGAAGTGGCCATTCAGTGTGTCGAGTACGCACAGTTCCCGACGTCTTGTGGATAGCTTCTCCATATTAGAGTTTTTTTTATTAAAATCACTCATTACATACCAAGTGATCAAAGAGGCCTAGAGTTGACTTCGATAGTAATAAAAAACCTATGTTATGTATATCTGAAACCCTACTTTAGGTATGTATATATGTTTTATCACCATCAGAAACTACTATTTTAATTCTAACGGTTTAAAAAGCTGGACTGTCACGTCAGCAGCACATTGCGAAGTCAGATTTATTTCTGGATTTGTGACCGAATGCAAACATAGCGTATAGAGAGTGTCCTAAAACGTAACAGAAATATTTTAGGAGCCAATTCGGTAACTTATTTACAGTCAAAGAGTCTAGATGAACATGTATACTAAACTCTGCCCTTAACGAGTTTTTCTTGATTTGATAAATTTTCGGGCCAACATCATCTAAGCCATGGATGCTATTAATTTTCTATAACAATTCAACGCCATTGTTGATAAACAGTAATATTGTTTTTAGTGTTTACTGTCAAACTATAAAAAAGTTAAACAGTTACAGTTGTTGCATAAAAAGTGTATTAACATCCTTAATTACAATTCCGGGATTATTTTCGAACTCGGAATACACAGATATTATATATGGCTACGGTTTGTGTAATGGCAATGCTTTATAAGCGCAAGAAGAATACAGAAGAACGTATCCTAATAAATGATTACCTACATCTAAAGCTTTCACATCGACAGTTAAGTGCACATGAGGCATTCCAGCGAAGGCATGCGGTTAGCCAAGGTATTGTTTCTATAACCGTATTCAATGAGGAACAAATTCTTACTTTATTAAAAAAAGATTCGACATTATGTGTGCAGAAAATTTCGATGCTTACTGGAATATCCGGAATACAGGTTTATTATGCTCAAATAATTACACCACTATTTTACTATACCCAGTGGTCACTCATTAGGCTTGGAGAACAACAAAAAAGGAGCGTTTCCATCCATACCATTATCAAAGAGTTCAAGCTCTGGCAAATGATGCAGCAGCTCGTGTAAGATTTTGTAAGTGAATTCATGCCCATGAAAAGAGTCTGACTAATATTTTGTGGACTGACGATGTCTGCTTTACGAGAGGCGGAATTACTGATTTTTATCATTTCCACGAAAGGGCAACAAAAAACCCTCATTTAAGGCAGTTATCTCATTTACAACAAATATTTTGAGTGAATATGATGGCTCGTATTCTAAATGATCGCTTAATTGGACCATTTGCAATACAACAATGTTTGAATGTTGAAAATGACGAAGATTTTTTAAAGGATTCATTGCCGACATTTCTGGAAGATGTTTCGTTAGATATTAGACATGAAATTTGATATAAGCACGTTGGGGCACCCACTCATGTCAGTTTACGGGTAAGAAATTTCACTTAACACCCATTTCTCTGGGAGGTAGATTGGAACAGGCGGTACAGTGGAATGACCACTCCGTTCTCCAGACTTAACTCCCATAGACTTTAACCTCTGGAGTCACATGAAACAGCTAGTTTATGCTACGGAAATACTGGAAGAATTACGGCTTAGAATACAATAGGCCGCAGATAGTATTCGCAATAATCCATAAATTCTTTTGATTATTACACACAACTGTCACATGACTGATATAATTCAATGAGAACCATGCATATTTTGAAAATCGAGCAATCCCGAACTTATTACCTGATAATCTCCCTATAATTTATACGCACTACGCAGTACCTACCATTGAACGAAGTAAATGCGTTACTTGACAAAGCGTAAAATTAAGACTACAAATCGAAAGTAACCGATTAACGGATCTAAAAACTTAGCTGGGAAGTAATGATTAAAATGTTAGCTAGTATGGTATCAACTTGTCAAGTAACAACTTCTCGGTAGCCGGAAAATAGGGCTAGTCGCCCATCATTCAAACGCGAATCAGAATATGAAAATTATATCTTTGACTAATTTATTCAAGTTAGAATTAAGTGTTTGTGCATCAGCCTCGCTCAGAAGATATCCGTATCCAAAACTCTAAATTTGGTTTCAATAAATAGTTTCCCGAAATAGGCGTTTGAATTATTATTAATTTACTAGATCTTCAATACATGTCGTTTATAGTTCATATCACGAGATGATGACCCAAAAAGTATTGTAATGTAATAGTATATTACAGCCCGAGATGGGAAGTGTTTCATTACTGTCGAGAGATAAGGAAACTTCCTGTCGAGGTTTGTATACTATTTCATTCGCAACCACTTTATTCTAAACAATAATTGGAAAAATTATTATATTATGATACGACAGGTTGTGACGCGCATGAATGGTTCAACGAGATTCCCAGTGTCCCTACCTACTCAGCGGTCGGGACTGAAATTTACGACTTCCCCCACTCAAATGAGGTCAGGAATGTTAACATTACATATATGGTTGCGAATAATAGTATATTACAGCCCGAGATGGGAAGTGTTTCATTACTGTCGCGTCTCAATCAGCTATTATCTCGAGACTAAGGAAACTTCCTGTCGAGGTTTGTATACTATTTTATTTACAACCATATATGTAATGTACTTCCCGCTAGTAGCGGGCGGAAATGTACGACTTCCCGCACTCAAATGAGGTCAGTAATGTTAACATTACATATATGGTTGTAAATAAAAGAATTTGCGCTGTAAATAACAAAAAGAGGACAAATTAGATAAATTGCATAAGTAGGTACTGACGCTTTCTCAGGCCGACGCGACGCAGAAAAGAACTCCCTCAAAAAAGGTTCATCGCTACTCCTGTTGCTTTATAAGACATATATTTCTTGAAGTTCGGTATTGTACACTTTTTTATCTCAGTAGTAATGGCATAATAAACTTTGGATATGTTATAGTGAAAATGTTATGAAGAGGCAGTGTTATTATTAGGTTTAAATTGCGCAATTTTATATTATGAACATCAGTTCGAAATGATATTTTGTTAAACAGATGACACGGTTCTTTAGTATAAATAATTTTGTGATAGTGACGAGATATTTGTAATTTTAACTTATTATTCATGTGTAACCATTTGAGTTCTATTAATTTGTGGGTTATACGATAGTGTTTACGAATACCGAAGACATAACGTAAGCAAGAATTTTGAGCGCGTTGAATTTGTTTCAAAGCATGATGATCAAGGCATGGGCCATACACAACAGAGCAACAAGAAAAATGTGACAACACCAACAACTCACAACATTGGTTTTAGGTGTTAAATAGTGTCTGTGAGGATAAAGAAGCCTTAAACTCATGTAAGACTTGTGTACGTTATTACTGATATGATGACGAAATCTTAGAGTAGAATCAAATAAAACATCCAAATTTTTGCACAGTCTACAACAGATAGATCGACGCCATTTATAGAGAACTTAGCAGTATCTTTGAGGTTTCTCGCCTTTGTTTTACTGCCAACAGGTATAATATTCGATTAGATGGATTGGTAGCTAATGAGTGTTTGTTGGCAATAACAGATAACCTTTGCAGATCTGCATTAATGTCGTCAATGGCCTGCAGAGACTGTGCAGGCAAAAATGAATGATCTTTTGGTTGCAGTACATCAGAACTACAAATCACCAGAGCCTACCGTCTTCCAACTTTTTTTAAATGCAGGGACAGCAACCGGGCTAAGCCAGCGTGCAGTGTAGGTTGCCGAACGTCCCAAAAATAACCCAACGCCGAACTAATACGCCGAAGAAATGTTATTTTATACAGTTATTTACATAACATTTTCATTAACTAAGAATAATGTTGTATCTACTTAAATACATTGTACAATTTTTTTCTACACTGTGATATTATTGTATTTTATACATTTGAGTATAACGGATCCTAGACATCTGAGTTTTACTCGAGGCAACCAGTTTGAAGGTACATTCAGCGAATTTTTATCAAGTTTAAATAAATACCCTTCGCAGGGATTTGAAGTTAAAATTTGAAAATTCCGGAACAATCCAGGTCGACCACAAGACAAGTTGCATTTCAAAATAAAAGTAATAAGTACATTACAAAGAAAGAGAAATAGTTTTTTAGTGGAAAATTAGTGAAAATTCAGAAAAACTACTAATTTGAGTAGAACTAAGAACATTTCAACTGCTGAAAAATAAAGTGGGCTGGTAGTACGTGAGTAGAAGGTGAATATATGAACATCTTGAAGCAATACCAATTGAAAGTAATGAAGTATGTGGCAAACGAACATTTAATAAAATTCAATAAGCATCTACTGAATGAAGAATATTTAATACCATGAGGAAGCCCTAAAAGTAAATATAATAAATAGAAGTTACTGATTTTGTATTTGAAGTGAACCTTCAACTGTCATAATTTAATTTAGATGAAAGAAAGATGCCAACTAGATTTTGCATTTGAACATAAAATGTGTTTGAAGTGATTTAAACTAAACGCACGTCCTAACCTGAGAGTGATATTCATTAGTAATTAATGGCTGAGATGATTTATTACAGGTAATTTTAATAATCTATATGAATCAAATGTTTTGATTTAAATTGAAATGACAAAGAATGAATGAAATTGTATATAGTAGCATTGCAAGAAATTTTACTAAAATATAATTATGTAATGTAATATTTTTATTTTAAATAAATAAAGCTGTATTATTGCAGTATACATTATTGATACTTATAACTAATGCACGCATAAAATTTCAATAAACTTATAAACACCAATAACAGCCAATGGAATTAGGTCGGGTGCCGATTTCTTGGCAAAAACTGGAACACGATTGAAATTATATCCAGGAGAAAGGCACGAAAGTATTAAACTTAACCGTAGACCGGAGAGCATCAAAACTAACAATCTAATTTTGTTAATTCTTTTTCATAACACCTACTTGTTATTTGTCAATAACAGAACTGTCAACCTGACTGAAAATTTCCTATAACAGAACAGTAACGTTTTAACATTGGCAATACTAAAATGTATAGTTGGTGACAGTGTAAGTCTATGTCAAATTCGACGTTAGCAGGTTAGGTTTTGCGTCAGTCTGTGTCGAAACTGACGTAAAACCTAACCTACTAACATCGAATTTGACATAAACTTACAGTGTCACCAACAATACATTTCAGTATTGCCAAACGTAATTTGTTTCTGTAGGTGACTCTGATAAGATGCGTTTTCTAACACCCGTTACTAATATTATTTAACTTTTTCATTTAAATTGTTCTAAATTTAAATTTTTGTAGGTGTTATGAAAAGTATTCAACGACATACGGCCGTTATCGCATCTAACTAACTCGGATAAATTCATCCTCGTTTGTTAGATGCTTACTATGTCGTTAATAACTATTATACTTCGCCACAATACAAAAGCAAATATATTAATTAATTAATCTACGAACACATCGGGATAGATACTGTGCTATCTGCTTTTCTATAAGTATTGCGCTTCTCGTTTTCATTAGATATCCTCTAGCACTGAATACTATGAACTGTTTGCAATCTAAGATGAAGGTCAGGACTTCACGCTATCATATATCGAAATATCTACAATCTGAATAAGTAAATGCAATACAAGATTCATACTTATGATTTCGTAGGTACGAAGTAACGAGTGTATTTTTTGTAAAAACCTAAAAACGATTCTTAAATAACTGTATAATAGTAAGTTATTTATTATCGAAAAGGAAGTTACCGCATTGTTTGTTATTTTCTATAATATAATAATGTAAACATAACGTACGATTCAGTTTAGAAATGCAAACATTTCAAAATGGGGTAATTATGTTGGCTGAATGATATGAATAATTAACTAATAAAGCTGGATTAAAATTTTCTAATTATAGGGTGTGCTTTATTGGTCTTGCAGTTGTACAACCGTTGACGAGATAATTTCCATTTATAGGTTATTTACGACGTATTTGAAATACCGCTAGGTATACCTTGCTTTACAATAGTA
Source organism: Agriotes lineatus (assembly GCA_940337035.1). NCBI lineage: Eukaryota > Metazoa > Arthropoda > Insecta > Coleoptera > Elateridae > Agriotes > Agriotes lineatus. The sequence continues at coordinate 3,036,039 of OW679198.1, read as the reverse complement.
TTTAGTATATTTTTTAAGTATGGTTTGGAACTATTGATAATAAACGTGAAAGCTAACTACAAAATGATGCGCGAACAATGTTTTGCGCTACAATATGCTGGATATAAATTTGTTGAATTCGTTCATGCTGTGGGAATCACTATACTTCAATACAAACAAGTGCAAACAGAAGCCTAAAAGGGCTCGTCTCAGATTTATAAAATGAAATAATGGTAAATTAAATACCAAATTGCCATTTTGTGCATTTTAGTTATACAGGGTGTTAGGAAGGTCAGTAGCATAACTTCTAGGAATGAATACGCCTTAGAAATGGAGACGATATCGCTCAATATGCGATCGAACAGTAGCTCCTCAATGCAATGTGCAAGACTTTGATTTGAACTTAATTTTAGTATTTCTTACCATTGTATGTGTTATTCTATATATTTTGTGTGTGCGTAAAAGATTTTGACTCTTTACGGGGTCGCTATATTGGTCATTTAGACGACATCTAGCGAATACCGTAACTTGGTGCTCATCATTTTCAGCCTTCCCTGGTCTACTCTTGAACATAGGCCTCTCCTTATTTCTTCCATTCCTGGCGATTTTGGGCTTTGTTGAACCAGTCCCTACCGATGGTTGACTTGATGTCGTTTAGTTACCTTCGTTGTGGCCGGCATCTACCTACTTCTTGTGGTTTCTCTCGGCTGCCATTCTGTTATTCGGGCTGTCCATCTGTTGCTATTTTGTCTTGCGGCATGCCCTACCCAGTTCCACTTCAGTTGTGCTACCCGACTCATCACTTCCGTCACCTTAGACCGTTCTCTAATTATCTCGTACCTGATTTTGTCTCTTCGTAAAATCCCGAGCATTGAGCGTTCCATTGCCCTTTGCGTTGGTCTTAGTCTATTGGCATTGTTTTTTGTAAGAATAATTGTTTCCAAGCCGTATGTAGTCACTGGTACGACGCATGAGTCATAGACTTTCCGTTTTAGATTTATTGGTATGTCGTTATTTCCTAAGATGTATTGGAGTTTACCAAACGCTGCCCATGTTAGACCTATTCGTCTAGTTACTTCTGTTGTTTGGTTTTCTTTTTCCAGCTTAATCACATGGCCAAGATAAATATAGTTATTCACGCATTCGATTGATAAGTTATCCAACGCAGTTTGTGGGTCGGTTGGGCTCATTATTTTCGTTTTTTCGAAAATCCTTTTCATTCCGACCTCTCTGGCTGCTTGATCGAGTTGTTGCAGCATCTCCCTCATCTCTATTGGGGCGCTTGAGATCAAAACGATGTCGTAAGCGAAACGGAGGTGATTCAGGTACACCCCGTCGGTCGTTATCCCTTTCAGGTCCCATTGAAGCTTTTTGAAGACATCTTCCAGTGTTAAGGTAAACAACTTTGGCGAGATACTATCCTCCTGACGTACATCCCTGCTTATCTTCATTTTGTTGGTGGTTAGGGCCTCTTTGATCTTCACGTGCATATTCGCATTGTTATAAATACTTCGGATTATAGCAGAGTATCTTGCGTCTATTCTATCATTTCCATAAATTCTAGGATTGCTCACAATTCCACCGAGCCGAAAGCTTTGTGGAAATCAATAAATGCTTGATGGATGGGGATATTATACTCGGTGGCTTTCTCTATTAGGGTGCTGGTGATTGTAGGTGGTCGATGGTACTGTATCCGTTGCGAAAGCCTGCCTGCTCTGCGCGTTGGTAAAAATCTAGTTTTTACTTCCTTTTACGATAAAGGAAGTATTGCATTCACCCCAAAAATTCGAAATTGAGTTTTCAACAGATCTTCACGTTTTAGAGCGCCCTGAACCCAAAAACATGTTTCTGTTCATTGGTCTTGTCTGTCTGTCTGTCTGTCTCTCTGTGTGTCTGTCTGTGAACAGAATATCTCAAAAACGAAAAGAAGTATGGCGTTGAAGCTTCATATATAAGTTTTGTGTACTATATAGATGCGACAACATGCTTTTGAAGAAAATCGCATAACCGGAAGTACGGTGTTTACTCTTGTGACTTTTCAGATGTTTTTTTCAAAAACGGCTCTAACGATTTTTTTCAAACTGTACATTTTCAATGTGTATTGACGTGAGATAAGTGATTTTCCAGTTGAATACCTCTAAAATGGGTTTCCTTTGTATCTTTCCTATTTTTTTATTAACTCTTATTTTAAATAGAACACCCGGTACATTATTACATTTTTGAATTCAGCTTAAAATTTGAGAGAAAATTTGTTTCTTGAACTAACGCTCTATTTTGTACGGTTTCTGTAGAATTTGTAACTTCTGAAATTTTTGACAAATCCTTAAAAATTTAAAATCAAATTTTTGGGTAATTATAACTGTATCACTGTAAAAAGAAGTTTTGTACGTGTATCACACCAGATTATTTTGTTATGCGGTTACAGATAATTTTAGTAAACAGTTTATACAATTGTGATAGGACGATAGTTTTCCATATTGAAGTGTCCCCTTTTTTAATAGGATTTTAACCTCTGCATGGGTCCCGGGTGGTGTAGCTTGAACAAGCGTCCATGTTTGATCAGTAGAGTTAAGCAACGCTCCTTCTGCTCAGAACTTGGATGGGAGTTCCATGGCTGCTTCTCGCGGCGCTTCGTGATACGGCTGTCACGGAAATAGTTGGTCCCGGATGTCATAATAACATCATGACAGTCGTTAGTGGGGTTGGAAGTCCTCATAAAATGTACAGCGACGCCTATAATTGGCCTAACGGCTGTTGGCTGAATACTAAAATAAATAAAATAAATAAATTACACCATTCTGTCTTGAGCACACTACCCCGCAAGTATTCATTCAACAATAGATATCTGTATTTTCATGTTCCACCGTGCTTCCACCGAGCTTTAGTGTCTCTATTGTAAGCGGTCGTTTCGGTGTCGTAACAAAATGAAGCGGAAATTTGGACGCGTGAAGAAAGGGCGCTGGAAAAAAACGGGGGAAAAATTATGCATACGCAATTTCAAAGTTCGATATAGATAAATGGCGCCTCAATCAACATTCAAAAAACTTTAAACTTTCCTTCACACTTTTTCCAGGCTTAGGACTGGCAGCGTAAAGCTGGCGTGTTTCCAAATTTTTTATTGTTGTAATTTAATTTTGTGTTGTTTTTTTATTTTTAATTATTTTGTGTTGATTTTTTCGCATATTATCGTTTAGTACAAGATCATTAGATTCCCACCGATACAAGTTTTTAATTTTATGAATTGACTGAGACCCCATTTATCTACATAGAACTTTGAAATTGCGGCGCGTCCTTTTGTCCCGCGTCTTTTTTTCAGCGTCTTTTATGTTTTTATTTTGAGTCGCCTAGTTGCAAAACCGGCTAACTTCATTTTATACTAAAAATTAAGGTCACTATATCAATAAGGTACCGCCATTCCATTCCTCGCTTGAGAATGTAAGAAAATTGTGAGATAAGGATAACAAATACAAATTTACCAAGTGCAATAGGGAAGACACTAGTTTTTGGGGATTTTCTTTTTGGTGTAATGGCACTTGTAAAGTGAGGAATCTGTTAGGTTATGTGTTTTTATCCCCAGTTGGAGAAAAATGTGCGACAAGGATAGATATAAAAAATCACTAATGGCGGTACCTTATTGATATAGTGACCTTACTAAAAATGAGATTTTTGCGCCATCTTGTAGTAGACGATCATAGTCATAAATTTATGTGGTTAATTGAGTGCAAAAACGACTACTTCCTATTTAAAATAACCGTCCAAGATGAGGTACAAAAGCAAAATCGGGTAAATCCCCAAAGCCTCAAATGCATATGCGAGTAAATCCATGCAATTGCAAAACCGGTTATATCCAGTATATCATGCCTAATCAATCACACTGCAAAATGCAAAAGCAGCTAAATCCAATCAACTGCATTTTAACCTACGTGCATTTTATTAGTAGTGTTATATCAAGCGTAGAAAGATGAACGTGGTAAGTGTAAATCCATTAAAAACTTCAAGGAAGAAGCAGAGAAATCCAGAAAAATGGAAAAGAGAATTGGAGAAAGTAAAAAGGTACCATTTTATATAATATTTTTGCTTAAAATTACAGTCTGCTTCTTGTTTCGGCTTAGATATCGATCTAAAGAGTTACCCCAGTTTCCCACCTGTGGCCACAATACCAAATCATACCAATGTTCATTGTTAACAATGGCAAACATTAAAGAATTTCATAAAATGTGTTACAAAAAGCCTAACAAAATTTATCAAGATAACTTTATCTTAAAATTTTGCTCTGTAGGACCTGTACAAAGAATTAAAAATCCTAATGCCACTAGAAGTCGTAATATGGCAATTTCTTATTTTGTTCAAAAAGTAAATAAGGCAATTCTGCCTGTATGCAAGGCTGCCTTCCTAAATATTTTGGGCATCGGGAAGCACAGAGTTGAGGGCGTTACAAAAAGATTTATGAATAGAGGAGACCTGCCTCATGAAGGTCGAGGTGGAGATCACACTTCCAATAAAAATGCAAATAAAATGCAAGCCGTAATTGAATTTACCAAAATTTGCGGTATTAGAAAAACATTACTGTAGGGGCAAATCAGCGAGAGAATACGTTTCCAGTGAACTCAACATAGCAAAAATGTGGCGTATATACAACTCAGATGCAACACCGGGGTTGGCTGTAAAGCTTTCATACTTTCGTACAGTGTTCAATACAAGGTTTAATATAGGATTTAATGCACCACAGGTGGATGTATGTTCAACATGTTTAGAACTTAGTGAAAAAATTAAGCACGCTACAAATGATGAAGTAAAAATGCAGCTTTCAACTCAAAAACGAATCCATAAATTGAGATCTAAAGCATTTTTTGATTTACTTAAAGAAGAACGTCCAGATTTACTGACACTTTCGTTTGACTGCCAAGAAAATCTTGTATTACCTAAAATACCAGATCAAATTACTTACTATAAACGGCAACTATACATATATAATTTTACAGTTGTTGAAGGATCCTCGAAGAGTGCATTACGTCCAGCAAATGTCTTCGTTCATACTTGGTTTGAGCATGAAAGACCAAAGGCATCTAACGAAATTGTGTCTGCAGTATTTGATACGTTAAACAAAATTAATTTGGGCAAAAATATTACGGAAGTACGTTTAATATCCGATGGCTGCGGCGGCCAAAATAAAAATAGCAGTATGATTGCAATGGCATGCAAATGGCTTTCACAGGCACCTCGACACATTAAAATGCTGCAACTAGTTTTTCCTGTAACAGGTCATTCGTTTTTGCCATCGGATCGAGTCTTTGCGGTCATAGAAAAAAGATTACGTAAAATGGACACGATAGTAGACCCAAACGTATATTTAGATAGATTTAGGGAAGTAGGAACGCTAAAGAGGATTGGTCATGAGTGGCATGTACTGGACTGGAAAGAAGCAATCGACAAGGTAATGAAGGCACCAAACAGTTTGCATTTTCAGATTAATTCGTGTAAAAGATTTATCTTCACACGCAATAAAACCGATATGGTCTGCGTACAAGGAGAACCACATTACAAGAGCAATATAGGTGTAGCAAAATCAATATGTAAACGCGGAAAAACAATTGCTATGATTAGTCCAAAAATTTTGCCAACAGCAGCGGTACTGCTGTTTTAAAACAAGCCAAAGTTGAGAACATTAATGAATTGTTAACTAAACATTTTGGTACTGAATGGCAAACCGAAAGTGAAAAACTCAACTTAAACTTTTATAAAGCTATAGTAAACGGTGAATATCAAACCGCTGCAGATAACTCAGGGGAAGAAGAACGAATGTGTGAAGCAAGAGACGTTAGTAATGAAAACCAATTTTTATAAAATCTAATAAAAACTCTGTAACGACGAAATTCTAGAGTTATACAATATTATTTTCAATTACATTTTTACTTTTAAGTTTGATTTAATACATAAATACATTTAATATTCTAGCTAAGCATTCTCAGTTACAAATCAAATATTTACTTCAAAACCGACTAAATCCAAAATTAGGTGCAGAATGGGATAAATCCAACTAAACAACGTTAGTTTTTTAATGAAAAATTATCGTAGCTTTATTCTCACACATCAGTTTGGATACTAGTTTTTTAAACAAAATTTTTGGTATAAAGTACAAAACAATATGATTATTACAGACTGCACTACAGTTTTTTGCAATTATCTCAAATTTGTAAAATATTGATTTAGCTGCTTTTGCAACTGAGCGACTCTTTTGTCCCACGTCTTTTTGTCGTATATTCGGTCTTATCCTGGGCACTTACCTTTTTTAATTTTTTCTAGGGAATTACGAATTTTGAAGAATGATATTTCAGGCATCTCTTCTGAACCAGCAATTATTACCTTGTTTTGGCTCCATAAGCTTGATTATTCGTGTTCGTCCACGTGAAAGTTTTGATCTTAGAACTTTCATGTTACAGTTGTTTGCAGCTGTAGCTTTTTTCACTTGCCTGTTTATATTCCTCTGTGCCTCGTTTCATACCCCATTTTTTGTTCTAGCATTTTTACGGGGTTTCCACTAAATTTGGCATCTTTTGAATTTTTTGCTTTTGAACAAATCTTCTTTGCTGCTGTTTGGATGCCTGTGTTTGTACTCACGTTTAGTTGATCTACGTTCATATCTAACACGTCCATAGCTTTTAGGTATTTATCTATTACTCTTTGGTATTATTCTTTGTTTGTATCTGACACTTCACTAGTTGGAAATCAGTCTTTTTTTAATAGTTTGCTCCTTTCTGGCTTAAATCGATCAACAAGCATGCGCGCAGAATCCTATGGTTACTTTCGGTATCAAATCGATTCAAGGTCCCTACATCTCTGAATATTTTTCAGTTGTTAGCGAGGATAAAGTCTTTTCTCGTTTTTTTTTGCAGAGTAGTCTGAGCTTCTCCATGTGCATTTGCGTTGCGGTGGTTTCTTGAAGAACGTAAGGTAGGTTGACCAAATAAGGCCTGGCTTCGTAATAAGGCCCACTCTTCATTAAAACAGTAACAAACCAAAGTTGCCAAATCTGATTGTTCTGTGGTCTTAACTGAGTACCATCTAGTAGTGAATAACCGCATTAGGTGCAATAGCGTTGTTGGTTTCTTGTGTAAGCGTTAGTTTACATCGGAAAGTGCTAGCAGCGGCTTCGAGTATAATAACAGGTAAGTGCGCAATAAGGTTTTACCAAGTGTTTACTTATTTCTTTTTAAATTGCTGCATGTCATTTCAAAGCTAAAGAAGTGTAGATTTCAAATTATCTAAAGAATTTTTGCATGCAAGAAGGATTACAAAAATATGTTTTTAAATTCATTGCCTTGTTGGTGGTCCACAATAAGGCCCGGGTGGGCCTTATTTGGATCATGCTGTAAAATAACAGACAATAATGTATCTGTCTGCATTATACTATCATCCGGCTGTATTGCAACGCTCCACCGTAATTACTTTTTCTTCACGTATTCCTATTTTTGATTATAAACATTTGTTTTCAGTTAAAATATGTCAAAACAGAGGGCTTTATGGAGCGAACAAACGATGGCAGAGGCTCTGCGAGCAGTTGAAAATGGTATGTCTGAGAGAGCTGCAGCACAGGAATTCAACATCCCCCGCCGAACTATAAGAAACCACGTTAAGAGCGGTATATCAACCAAGAAACTTGGTCGGCCTGCGTGCTTAACAGTTCAGCAGGAGACGGAATTGTGTGCCCGAATTTTTAGAATGGAAGATGTTGGTATGCCTATAACATCGAAAGTCATAAGACGTTCTGTTCATGAATACTGTAATAAGAATAACATACCGACACCTTTCACAGGTAAAGGGTTAGCTGGGCGAAAGTGGCTTAAGCTGTTTTTAAATCGTCATCAGAATGTGGCAAAACGCAAGTCACAATTTATGAATGCGGCTCGTGGTGCCCAATTAAACAGATTCATAGTTAATGATTACTTTGAAAAAATAAAGCAAGTTATGCTAGATTTGGACGTCCTTCAACGTCCGCAGCTTATTTCTAATATAGACGAGAAAGGCTGTCGTCTCAACCTCCACAAATCGCAGCAGGTGCTGGCTCGAAAAGGGGTCAAAAGAGTCCATTTGATTAGACAGGAACATGCTGAAAATGTGTGAATCGTTGGGTGTGGAAATGCTGTAGGTCAGGTGATTCCCCCAATGATTCTGTTCAAGGGAAAGAGGAAGAAGAACGAATGGATGGATAATTTACCTGCAGGTGCAGTAATAAAAATGACAGACAAAGGAAGTATGACTACTTCAGTATTCATCAGATGGCTACACCACTTTGCCAAGTACAAACCGCCAGGAAAGGTACTATCTTTGACGGTGCATCGTCACATCTTGATGCAGGTATTGTCGATGCAGCAACTTCCCATCAGATCACCCTTTTCTGTTTGCCAAGCAATACAACCCAAGAGCTGCAGCCGATGGACAAAGCTGTATTTAAAGCATTTGAATCGTACTGGCACGATGAAGTGATGCTTTACTGGACTAATAAGACAGATCGAACAATTAACAAATTTTCATTCAGAAATATTTTTTCTAAGGTTTGGCCGAAAGCAACTGCAGCTCCTAACGTCATCTCAGGTTTTCGTGCCACGGGGATTTATCCATACAATCCGAATGCAATACCAGACATCGCCTTTGCTCCATCAGAAATAACACGAAAGGAGTTGCCCTTGGTTGGCACTTCAACTGATGGGACTTCCACTATCAGAAGCCCTTCACCAATTCCATCCAATTCTACAGCTACTGTCCCCACTTTCGGTCGCTCTACTTTTAAAAAACGCAACACTATGAATATCGATCTTAGTGAAGAAGGTAGTAGCAGCTCAGAATCTTCTGCAGAAATTTCCTTGCATGGTAGTTCCACTTCTTTAGAAGACGAAGATGAGTCTGAATTATCAGTTAGCTTTAAAGATGTCTTAGCAACACCTGATATAGAAACAACAAAAGTGAGATTTCCCAGAAAAAAGTCCTTAAACTATCGTGCACAGCAAGTCACAAAATCTTTATTCGAAACAGATACGTCCATATCAGCTATCTCAGAAGTTCCCAAAAAGATAAAAGCTCCGCTACATGGAAACCAGAAACATAAAAGTAAAATATCTGAAGCTAGTGTTTCCAGACTAGAAAAAATCAGTAAATGCGATGGAAAAACAAATGACCCCCAAGATGGACATGAAAAGAAAGTTGCGTTAAAATTCAGTGTTACTCGGCCAAAAAAGGCCAAGACATGTGAAAGTTGGTTCTGTTTTTTATGTGGTGAAGATACGGTAAAGGACATGAGGCTGTGTATCGGATGCCAAAGATATGTCCACGAGGAATGCGTAGGACTAACTAAGGATGATAAAAATGAGAAGTTTGTTTGTCCGGACTGAGAAAATAATTAAAAGATGAATTTGTTAATTTTGCTTCAAACAAATCAGATAAGTTTATTTTTCGTTAATTTTTATCTAGAACACTGTGTTTGAATTTTGTTAATTTAAAGAAAGCTAATTGTTTAGTTTGTATTTTCTGTTAGCAGTATTATTTTCAAATAAAGAATATTTTATTAGCTTCAAGATGTTTTTTAATGAAACCATTAATTTTACAGTAATCCGATATAAAAAGGGGGTGGCCTTATTTGGGTTCAGCATGGGCCTAGTTAGGAATACCATGTTCTTAATAAGGCCCAGCAAGACATTTTTTAAAACTTTATTAAACAAAAAGTAATAATTATTTTCGCTTAACAGAAATAATTGCCATCGAATGTTCTTATATAATAGTACCTTTTCAGTTATTCTTAAATTTTTCGCTCGATTTTCTAATACCAAAAAAAATTGCTTTTCCTTAAGTGGGCCTTATTTGGTCAACTTACCTTATTTAAGGAATAAAGGTTTTCTTTTTGGAGAAAACTCGCCAGGATTTTTTCTTCTATTGTTGATTTCAGCTAGACCGTGGCTTCCGATGTATTCATTGTTGGCGTTCGTCCTTTTTCTGATGTTGGCGTTAAAACCACCGACAACTATTTTGAAGTGTGCCTTTTCCATCTCTTTTACCGATGTTATGTCCTCGTATAGTTGTTCCACCTGCTCATCTTCTGAACTGCTCGTTGGTGCATAAAGTAACCCTTATTCAGTCTTACTGTGTTGTATATAACACAGTTGGACAACACCATGTATTAGGTCACTTTATGTTCCTGTTGATAAGAAAACCTACACCTCCTAAATGATCGTTATCATTGGAGCTTCTCTGATGCAGTACATGTCCCGAGTTCAATGTTGTTGTTTCCTCGCTTGGTAAACCTGTTTCGGATAGTTCACTGATGTCAGATTTGATGTCATCCAGCTCTCATGCTAGTTCTTCTAAATTATCGTCGGTTCTCATTCTGTGTATATTATAGGTTGCAATAAATATTCGTTTCTTCTTATTTTTATTGGACGGTTTATAGGTCTACTTTTTGCCCTCCCTAAAATCCTTAGAGCTAGCTGACTGGCGAGTCAGTGTGAGATTTGGAGTGCAAACCTCTACTCATCTGGATCATTTTCGTTCTTGCGTTGTATGTTATATGAGTTGTATGTTGTTCGTCTTGTCTATGATTTAGGTTATATGTTATTGAATTATTGGCAACAGTAATATAAATAAAAATAATATGATGAATAAAAAATAAAAGGCTGTGTCACAGTAGAAAAAGAATTTCCCTGCTAAAATTCCTTATTTCAGTTGACCTGAATTAAGACAATGACCAATAACCGTTGCCATAGATTCGGATTACAATGAACCTAATTTTGCCGTTGTTTACTTTTACTTAAAAAACAATTTTATACACCTAATAATTTTGGAAGGGGATTAGTAATACAAGAAGAAATTTGAAAATTATATTATTGGTAGGAATAAAATTCGTGGAAATGTTTATATGGAATTTATGATAAATAGGTAGGATTAGCTCAAGAGGATAACCGTTTTTGATGGAAATACATTATTTAATAATGTTGAATTCTATTAAAAGCACTATGTGACATAGGAATAAGAAGCATAAGTTTGAATAAAAAGTTAAAATTTGCAAGTTAGTGGAATGAAGTTCAATTTTTAGCACAGCAAGACCCATGTCATTAATGCAGGGATATCGTCGAACAAAGGAAAAGAGTTGCGTGAATACCCTTTTGCGATTAACAATAGACCAGGCGAAAAGGGAAAGTCAACCCGGGTGGACAATACAGTCGTCAACGACTCGAAAAGGGAAAGTCCTTTTTTGTCGGAAGTTATTTCAACCACTTGTGCGACAATAGAGCAAAGAGAGCTTAGATCGACAATCCTATTAAAAAACAGTTCTGTCGCTAGAATTCGAACTCCGCGCTCCCAGGCGAATAAAATTAATATTTCTAGCGCAATTTTTAGTCCCCGCTCCGTCCGCCGCTTGTGGCTGCTTGAACCACTATGCCTGCTGCGTTATAAAAACGACATACTATTCTGCCCCATACGTGATTTTTACCCTGTATCCTTTAAGTCTCATTTTCGTTAAGGGTAAAGGGTGAATATGTGCAAGTTATAAATTTTATCTATTTCTCACTTAAAGCAAAAATGTATAAAGTTTTATTTTTTAAAGTGCTCGCCTTGTATATATTTGTTCGAAATTATGTCGGTTTCATGCCAGGTAGACATATGATCTGCATGCAAAATATTGTCTTTCTCCAACAAATAATTTTTGAATTATACCACCAATAGGCAGGCCGACAGACAAACAGACACATGCCTCTATGGGTCTCATACAGAATTCGTTTGTGTGATTTTTCCATTTTAAGTGATTTTAATCTTGAATCAAACATCTTAAATATTCACATACCTCGGTATTTATCTGTCTAAGTAGTTAACATACATGACATGTTTTCTAGGTTAGCTATGGTTGGCCAGTATTGGTTACTATAAGGGGATTTTACCAAACGTGACTTTAGGGCAAATTACACACTAAAGAAATAGTATATTATGAGACAAGTGTAAAAGCAAGCCTTTAAAGCACGTGCCACGAGTTTAAAAGCACGACGCGAAAGCTGAGTGCTTTTAACGGCGCTAGTGCTTTAAAGGCACTTCAACACGCGTATCATACGTTATTTTTTATTACAATTGCATCGTAATTCCAAAAATACAACTGAAATTCATATTTTAAATCAGCATTTTAGTTTTGAATTTGTATCATTTCGCAAGGTAACCAAAAAATGGGTTGCCTGTGCAATGGCGTCATGTCGTTGATATGGAGCTTGGTTAGCATTTTTTGTTTACGTTGCTATGTAGATACGGTGTTTTCGAAAATTGTTCTGTAAAAAATGGATCAGTTTGAAGAAAGCATTCCACGGGAAATTCAAAAACTGGCCTAAAAAGCGGAATTAAGATTCCCTAGAAATCAAGAGATGCCTATTGTAAAGAATATGAAAAACTGCTTATGTGGATAGAAAATAAAAATTCGAAAAGTGTAAATGAATCATTGCTGCTTGCCTAAATGATGGAAATGGTAACATTGATTACAATTCTTATTATTTGTTTTTCATATTTTATGTTTTATGATAGTCTAGTGTGTATAAATCGTCTACTTTATAGTGTATATGTTCAAAATTACAAGCAATGTTGAGACTCAGAAAGGGAGTGGATCAGGCATCTTTTCACAAGCTGCATGCGTTTATGAAGGCGGTAAATAAAGGTTATCACGCTAAAAAGTCTTTCGTTTTTACGGAGGAAGAGCTTCGTAGATTTTTCGTTTAAGCTCCTGATGACATTTTCTTGTTTTTAAACATACCTAAAGTCTACACATTACCCTTTTTCTGTGACGTCAGAAATAACAAAACATAGCGTTTAAAACGTCTGTCTTATATTGCATTGAAATTCAAAAAGATTATTTAGATCGCAGGTGGTAGACTTGAGAAGGAATTTAACATATACTGTTATGCTAAGGTGCCTCTCTTTATATTTAGTTGTTAAGTTATCTATGAACGAAATTAAATAGTATTTAAACTTTTTGAGAACTCTTTCAGAGTGGTCCGCCAATCTAGTCACTTGATAGTTGCTATTTTATTTTTTATATGAACTGAAATTAATTAATGACCCTTGCTGTCAACTACAATTTCAAATCGTCTTCAATGACACTTTCTATTCAAGACAAAATAAAATCCTTTACAATGTTATCTTACTCAATAATGTCTATGATAAGTATTCAATTATATTTTAATAAACCTTTTTAGTTGTCTCTTATTACCTCAATTCAACTTATTATGCACCAACCTGGATTCCTTGCTTTGTAGACCAACTCAAAATTACCTTGGTATGATTTTGTCTTGCTATCTGAACTCCTTCACACCTCACCCACAATGCACTGTTCACTAAAAAACCGCCTCCAACCTGCAACACCCCAAGATTCTGGCAGATACCTGTTCCTCTTCTATCCCCTGTACAACTGTCACTCCTACAACTTCCCTTTGTCCAACTTCTCCATGGTAAGCATACTTCCTCATATGATTGTAAAGTAACCTTGTACTTCCTTAGATCCTCCTACAACCACACACGTTGTCAGCATCCAGCAGAAATCGCAACCTCGAACAGGTCCCTCGTCAAAGCAAGTCAACTGGTCCCTGCCAATTGGTCCTTGTCCAAATGGTCCTTACTTCCCCAAGCGAAGTCCACGAAAACTCCACCAAATTGCAATCCTCTATATAATGTAAATATTTATGACTTGTAATACAAAATCCATTCAATTACATCCAATTCCTATTCTTCTTGCTTCTTATAATTGTTATTATGTAGTTATACCATATTCAAAATTCTCTTGCATTATTCTCATTTTATACTCGTAATATTTTAATTAATTCCACCTTGAAGATTTATATTATCAACCCTTTTATATAAGCAGCACACAAATTAAATAAATAGGGCCAAATTTCGAATTTATTTTTACCAAACTATTCAAATTACACGTTGTTTTTTAATCTGCTATTTTTCAATAATCAAACAAATTTTTAGTTCTATGCTAAACTACCATTATTTCTGCCTGTTACACATTATATTAATCTGAATGTTACCCACTTCATAATTCCTTACAATAAGATTTTATCTTGTCATATGCAACATTAACTTGTATTCAGTATTATCTCCTTTTGCCACCATCAAATAGTACTCAAATGCTATACCTTTCCTTTTAAATTTACTTTCAATCTCTAATTCCATCCATATCTTTCAATTAAATAAGCAGTTATTGTTAAAATTTTCTAAATTGGATTAATTCAATCTAATGAATGTTTTTAACTTTTCCTTTAGAATTTATCTAAATAAATAGACGATTTAAGGTAGTATATAGACCCTTATATATCATAGCATAATTCTTCAGATTAAGAAAAAAAAATTTTTTTCTTTATTCTTTAAAAAAAATATTTTTCTTAATTTGCCTTCTAATAAGAACATTCAATAACAAATTCTAACATTCTCATTTGAAAGTATAACTTTATAACAATTATTAATCCAATTTGTTTCCATAGAAACATTTTTAATTCATTGAACAAACAACAACTACCTGCAATTATTATATTTTTATACTCTGTATGGATATATCATTGTAATATGGAATCTACCTCTTATGAGACTATCTTTTTCATTTACTAACTCATATGTATTATTATTTTTAAATATTTTCTGTATTTTCTAAGGTCCTTCATACACATTTAAAAGTTTTGCACATATCTTTTCCTTCCGATTAGCTACCCTAAGTTTCTTTACGATTACCAAGTCTCCTATCTTAAATTGTACCCGTTTTCTTCAACAACTTCTACATTGTCTTCCTTACTTAAAACCATCAATTCTTTGTTTCCCAACACTTTTACCAACAAGTTTTTATTAATTTGATACCCTTTATAATCCTGACCTTGACTTTGCAATACTAAATTTCTTAATTCTTGAATCTCTTCTAACATCTGTTTATTTAAAACTTCTTGTTTAGACAATCTTCCTTCCTCATAAATTTTTTCAATTCCAATTAAAATTTGTTTTGGGTTCTCATAATTAGGTACATCTTTTCTACTTAAGAAATCTGCAACTACATTTAACTTTCCTGGCCTATGTTTAATATCAAATTCGTATTATTGTAATTACAATGCCCATCTATACAGTGTGGTCCATTAAGTGTGCAACAAATGGGAAATTTTTTTATTAGTTGTACAATCGAAATTTAAATATTGCCAAAAGTTAGTGCATGTTCGATAACCATATCAGATGCCCTTAGAATGGC
The DNA here is from genome assembly GCA_940337035.1 of Agriotes lineatus. Classification (NCBI taxonomy): domain Eukaryota; kingdom Metazoa; phylum Arthropoda; class Insecta; order Coleoptera; family Elateridae; genus Agriotes; species Agriotes lineatus. Next base: position 3,020,810 of record OW679198.1, on the reverse strand, counting down.
TTCAAGTCAAACAATATACAGGGCAGGACAAAAAATATGAAATTCGTTCAAGAACAAAGTTACCTTATTTCAAAATGTATAGCAAAATTTTATTGAGAAAAGTTGTTTAGAATTAAAAGTTATGCTCAAATACAAAGTCATGGCCTCCTATTCGAATTTTGATTCTTTTTTGGAAAATTTTGTATTACCCCCGTATGATACATATTTTTATTATTTTGATTTTATATGTATTTAAAGTAGCCACAACCACATCCCTTTTAAATAACTTTTAGCAACTTGAAGCGTATTTGTAAAATTTACTTGGATTTATATTTTTTTAGGTAAGCGTCCACTTCATGTTTGTTGCAACGATATTTAAGAGAACTTTAGAATTTCGCAAATATTCTTCTTAACAAGGCAAATGCTTTACTAATAATAATTTACATATGAAAAACTCTTAATAAAATCCGAATAATAAAAATATGTATCATACGGGGATAATACAAAATTTTACAAAAAAAGAATCAAAATTCGAATAGGAGGCCGTGACTTTGTATTTGAGCATAACTTTTGATTCTAAACAACTTTTCTCAATAAAATTTTGCTATATTTTTTTAAATAAGGTAACTTTATTCTTGAACAAATTTCATATTTTTTGTCCTGCCCTGTATATTGTTTGACTTGAAGCCATTCTAAGGGCATCTAATATGGTTATCGAACATGCACTAACTTTTGGCGGTATTTAAATTTCGGTTTTACAACTAATAAAAAAATGTCCCATTTGTTGCACACTTAATGGACCACACTGTATAACCTATCATTGTGAAAAGTTTTATTTTTCAAAAACGAAATTGCTGAATTATCTGTTTCAATATCAAATTTATTCCCTGTTAAATAAAATTTTAATTTGTTAATCGCAAATATGATTGCCAACATTTCCTTCTCAGCTACAGTATATCTAATTTCATACCGTTTTAATATTCTTGAAATAAAACATATTGGTACTTCTTACCCATCATGTATTTGTATCAACTCTGCTGCAATTGCTTGATCTGACGCATCCGTTCTAAGTATAAACTTTTCTTCAAAATTTGGATATTTTAATAATAATCCTTCATGAAACCTCTGTTTGATGGTATTCAATGCTCTCTTTCTTTCTTCATTCCATAACCATTTAACATCCTTCCTTAATAATTGTACTAAACATAACGTCAACTGAATAATTATTTATGAACCTTTTATAATAATTAAAGACACCTAACAACTCTCTTAACTTCTTTAAATTAGATGGACGAGGTAAATTCTTAATTTCCTCAAGACGTTTCTCATCTATGGTTACTCCATTTTTACTTATCTCATAAGCCAAATATGTTACTTTTTCTTGCATAAATTCACATTTTGATATGTTAAGTTTTAGTCCATTTTTATTTAATGTTTCAATTACAATTTCTAAATGCTTTAAATGTTGTTCGTTTTCAGAAAACAATAAGATATCATCAACTTAATGCACACAAAAGTCGTCAAATTGATTTAATATCTTCTGCATTGCTTTTACCAGCGCTGCACAAGACGTTGATAACCCACTTTAAATTGAAATATTTCCCCATCAATACTGAATTATGTATATTTCCTCCACTCTTCATGCAATGGTATTAGCCAAAATGAGTTTTTTAAATCTAACTTTGAAAGTATGTGTTTATTCCAAATTCTACTTAACAAACTGTCAATCATTTGTGGAGATTAATATTGTGGCTTAGTTATTTGATTGATTCTGCGTGCATCTAAACATAAACGAAGTGAACCATCACGTTTCTTAACAACTACTAACGGATTAATAAAATTACTCTTTGAAGATTATATTACTCCATGTTTTAACAATTTCTGTATTTCTTTTCTAACTTGACTTCTTAATAAAAATTGAATAGGGTAAGACTTGCTATTAAAACTTTTTGATTCGTCAATCTGCAAGCTATGAATGTAGTTCTGTGCTTGTCTTACTTGTTCATTAATGATCTCTTTGTTTTTATAAATTATCTCTAATATCTGGCCTTCAAATTGTTTATTCTTCTTACCTATATTTAATTCATTCAGCAATAACCCATTATTATTATAATTATTCTCTTTATCCTTTATTACATTATTATAAATTATTATACCTTCTTTATATTTCAATGCGTCTCCAATTTTTTCTAATTGGCTACACTTACCTTCTTGGCTGACACTACTGGTATATGTCCAAGACTTAATTAACCCCTTTAAATAAATACATCTTTGTGCTCTATTAATATAAATACCCAATTGCTGAATAACCTCAATTCCTATAACCATATCCACACTAAGGCCTTTTACAATAAATAATCTAACACCTTCCCATTCATTAATAATTATCTTAACAGTAGAACAGGGGCCGCTATCCCCTCTACTTCTTATTTGATTCGCGAATTCGCGGTTTTAATTCGCGGATTGACCCAATTAATTTCGCGGGTTGATCTAATTAATTTCGCGGTGTGATTTAATTAATTTTCACATGTGCTACTGATTAAATTACGCATTAGCTTCTGATTAAATTACGCCCGCATGAATGGATTAACCCGATTGCCATTGTCCCTACCTACTATAAGAAATTTTTCAGATTTTCCTAAGTTCAATTTTTTGAATTTAAACTTCCCGGGATGTCGGCCATCTTGGCTTTTTTGCATTTATTTAATTTAAAAAAGCTTTTTGCGTCGGCCCCCAAGTGGGATCTGAACCAGCGACCACAGTATTACGAGTCTAAGGGCTAATCACCTGAACTACCCAGACAGCGTACCTGAATGCGATTAAAACTTCAACAGTTGCGTACCGTTTAGACGTCGAGCTCCCTTGTTGTAAACAAACTATTTTTTGAGAAATAATATTTATAAGAATGGAATTGCATAGCCTGTGGTATTAAACGAGGTGTAGTAATTTTAAAAAACTGCTTTTGCAACTGGGTTTGCCATAATTAATTATTTTATCTTTATATTATGAGTGACGCGCATGAGTGGATTAACGATATTTCCATTGTCCCAACAGAGATTCTCATTGTCCCAACCTACTATATCGATGGAAATTTCCGATCGGTCGGCGATAAGAGATAAACAGAGTAGCAAATATTCGAGAAGGCTTGACTCTTAATTTAATTATGACATTTGTCAAGTATAAACATGCCTACTAATATAATTTTTGTATGGCCATCTCTTTCTTACTCAAGCAATACGTATTATCTTCTTGTTCATGTTATCTCATTGCTGTTATATATAATTATGGCCCAGATGTATATCCAAACGTGCACTTTTTCAAATTTTTGATAACTCATGCTAGCTCAGTTTCAAATTCTCTACAAAAACAGTATTTGACGTGAATAGGCATCGATATGATATCTTAATAATTTTCAAACTACGTAACTCTAACTTGTTGCAATTTTAGTAAGATTTGAATAAAAACACACAATTTCGCTGAAAAAGTTCTAGCCAAAAACGACAAAAACAATATTTTTATACACCTTTTATTGAAAAATCATCTATCACAAACATTTCTAGAAGCAAAATTGCCGTAACGTAGACTCGCTGTGCATTTTATTACAGAAATTCTTATACTTTTGATGAAAATATATGCATGTTGACCACAAATTAACATAAAATTGAAATAAAAACACGCACTTTCGCTGAAAAATGTTCTGGTCCACATCATCTCACATAAATTTTTACAAAAACTGACATCATGTCACTTGATATTATACAAAAAACGACATTTCTACTCAACATAAACTATGCAAAATTTTGCAAATGTTTTACACTTTTTTATAAAATGTATCGCACAAAATTAAAAGAAATCACAATTTTTTAAATTATATCACGCCATTATGAAATCGTAGATTGATTTTTTTGAAATTTTACACTTTGTAACTGTAAAATAACTTCAAATACTAATATTTTAGCTTTAGATTTTGTAATTATTACAGATTCGTGAAAAACAAAAGCAGAGTAGAAATAAGAAAACACAAACACTTTGTAATAAACAAATATATTGTTCTTATTTCGTATAATACTTAATAATATAAAAATAAATGTACAGCTGAATGTCTTATTTTCTAAAAATTCGCTAGCAATTTACAAAACTGTAGTTTGAGGTGCACAACATTTCAAATTAAAAAGCTGCAAGTAATAAAATCAGAATTTCATTGTGTCATTTTAAAGTTTAAGATGCTCCCAATCTAGAATTACCTTCGTTTTTGATGTTGATGACATCTGCCTTAGAGGCATTTTTCTAACGGCCCTTTTTTTGGAGGCGTTTCCTTATCGGCGTTCTTCTGACTGAACCTTTTTGATGTGGACTTGGATGAGTAGCTTGTTTTTAATTTATATTCTAAATGGGACTCGCAGTTATCAGTTTCCATTTCGGGTTTTCCTGTAGTACCAGTCGGGGTTGGCACCCTTTGTTGCTTAGGTTTAGACCGCCGCACATGACCAACATTAAGGTCTTTGATGTAATCAGCAAACTGTAGGCGTCCGGGTGGATTAATAGTTTTTCGAGGCCTCAGAGTGTCGTGAACTAAATCGACTATGTTAGACGCCGGTAAAATTTTACCCTTTATAGTAACGGTACCCTTGTGATCCCAGCTCACATAGTTTGAGGCACTCAAAATGCGTAGGAAAACTTCAGCTTTTTTCTTAAAAGTTTTGGGAAGTGTAGATAAAATAACGGCATTTGATAGGCTGTTACTGCTTGATTCAATAGGTATTTTGTTTGGCTGCCGTGCCTGGTTTGTGAAATAAAGGAATCTTTGTAACACTTGGTTGTACTGCCCCCATTTATCGTGATCAGTTAATTTGGACTTTAAAACTTTTTGCATTTCGTCATCAAGCTGTGATAATATATTTTTTGCACTACAGGTCTCAGAACGCACCGTTATTGGCCTATTTTTAGGTCGTGAAGTTGATTTTCTCCACCAAGGGAGAGAATGTAAAATAAACAATTTTCACCGTGGCAACTAATAAATTGCTAAGTTACTAAATATGACTATTTTAATTTTGACGTTTTAAAGAGCTGTATTGTCAGGTTGACAGTTAAAATATTTTCGAAATTTGTTGGGAATTTAGGTAATAAGCCGTTTGGTAGTGCAAAAAATAGTATATACACCACGGTAGCGAATCCTCTTATAACCTTCGCGCTTTAGATACTTCGCGCTGCGCGCTCAGTATCTAATATGCGCTCAGGTTATAATACTGCGCTTCGCTACCTTAATGTATAATATACTATTTCTCCGTATTTTCGCCAGACTTAAGACGTTGGACAAATTCCGGCGATACAATCAACATCTTTCGCTCTTGGTCCATTTTAGTCGAAAAGGAGCTCAGTCGTTTGTTCTGGTAGAACCGTCGTGAATAAACTAACTTAAAATCAATACTTTCATAATCTATACATATATAAAGGAAAGTCACAACCCTGACCAATCAACGTACAGCCGTAACCACTTGTACTACGAAGTTGAAATTTGAGTGGAAGATTCAGTTTGTTACGTAAGGTAGTGCTAAGAAGGGATTTTTTGAAATTCTACTCCTAAGGGGGTGAAAAGGGGTAAAATGTGTTTTTACGAATTCCTCAATATCTCTTACACCCGATGAAATATCGACTTGGTGTTTACTTGCAAAGATTATCAATGCAAATGCCTAGAAACGTATTTCAGGATTTTGCCCTAATCAACCCCTAAAGGTTCAAATATGGAATCGGGGTGAATTAAAGAACTCTTCGTATCTCCTACGTTTCTTCAGTTAAAACATTCTTTTTTTTCATATAGATGTATTTTTAAAATATTTAAAAAGTGGTTTAAGGGATTTTGAAAAATTTGCCCGTAAGGGGGTGAAAAGGGGTAGACCGTGTTTTCACGAATTCCTCAATATATCTTAGACCCGATAAGATATTGACTTGCTGTTTGATTGCATAGGTATCCAAGGCAAATGTCTAAAAACGCATTTCAGGATTTTGCCCTAATCAACCCTTAAAGGTGCGAATCTGTATTCGGGGTGAATTATAGAACCTCTTGTATGTCTTCGGTTTGTTAGGTTAGAGCATTCTTTTTTGTCATTTAGATGTGTTTTCCAAATCTTTAGAAAGGGGTTTTAGGGTTTTTTAAATTTCACCCCTAAAGCGGTAAAAAGGGAAAACTGAAAAGGGGTAGGGGGTTAAAATTATAAATTATTTCCCCTCTGGGTTCATTTCAGGATAAAACGGGCTGAAAGAATTTTTAGAAATTTTACTCCTAAGGGGTGAAAAGAGGTAAACTGTGTTGGCACGAATTTCTCAATATCTCTTAGAATAAAATAGGAAAATTTCTGAAATTCCATTCCCCTGAGGTGGAAACAGGTATCCTGCTATAATTTATGAATACAACATTTTCTAAGTACCTATATTTTTGATGATATCTCATTGTTATACTAAAACTATAGTTTTATAAATCTATACAAGGGTAACGACAATTACATACACATTTCCAGGGGGTACGTGAAGAATAAAAGAGTCAAGGAAAACTTTTTTCGGAAGAATATTGTTTTCTTTTTACTTACAATATTGTTTTGCAGCCTTTTTTAGTTCAGTGTATTGAGTGAGGGGAAGGGGGGGGGCAGAATTTATTTAAGATTTAGAAGAAGAAACAAACATTTGTAGTCCGTACGAAGAACGGGCATCTTGCTAGTAAATATATATAAAAAATATGGCAGGTACGGGAGTCGAACCCATATTCTCTCTCGAGATCAGAGCTTAAATCTGACGCCTTAACCATTCGGCCAACCTGCCTCCCTTTATAAACGAGCACTCTCTGCATAATTAAGAAAACATCTAGTTTAAAAGTCTTTTATTTGCAATTTCATATAAATTAAGTCATGTACAAATTTCTAAATCGGGTTTGATATATATATATCTATCGAAAGACTTGACCTACAGCTGCCGTTTTATTATTTGTCGTGATGCGTTATCGCTGAATTTCACAAGAGCCATCCTGTCTGCGATGTGACACCCGCAGTGTTTCCATACCCTTTTATTTTAAAATTTTATAAAACCAGAGGTCCAAACTGCTGCCGCACCAGGTAACAGAGTATAATGGTTTAAAACGAGTTAGTGCGGCATCAGTCGGACCTCTGGTTTTATAAAATTTTAAAATAAAAAGGTATGGATACATTGCGTGCGTCACACAGCAGACAGGTTGGCTCTTGTAAAATTCATCGATGACGAATCACGACAAATAATAAAACGGTAGCTGAGGGTCCAGTCTTTCGATAAATATATATATCAAACCCGATTTAGAAATTTGTACATGACTTAATTTATATGAAATATTGTATGAAATTGCAAATAGAAGGCTTTTAAACTAGATGTTTTCTTAATTATTCAGAGAGTGCTCGTTTATATAGGAATGCAGGTTGGCCGAATGGTTAAGGCGTCAGATTTAAGCTCTGATCTCGAGAGAGTATATGGGTTCGATTCCCGTACCTGCCATATTTTTTATATATATTTATTATGAAAGTATTGATTTTAAGTTAGTTTATTCACGACGGCTCTACCAGAACAAACGACTGAGCTCCTTTTCGACTAAAATGGACCAAGAGCGGAAGATGTTGATTGTATCGCCGGAATTTGTCCAACGTCTTAAGTCTGGCGAGAATACGGAGAAAAATATATTATCACAGCTTGATGACGAAATGCAAAAAGTTTTAAAGTCCAAATTAACTGATCACGATAAATGGGGGCAGTACAACCAAGTGTTACAAAGATTCCTTTATTTCACAAACCAGGCACGGCAGCCAATCAAAATACCTATTGAATCAAGCAGTAACAGCCTATCAAATGCCGTTATTTTATCTACACTTCCCAAAACTTTTAAGAAAAATGTTGAAGTTTTCCTACGCATTTTGAGTGCCTCAAACGATGTGAGCTGGGATCACAAGGGTACCGTTACTATAAAGGGTGAAATTTTACCGGCATCTAACATAGTCGATTTAGTTCACCACACTCTGAGGCTTCGAAAAACTATTAATCCACCCGGACGCCTACAATTTGCTGACTACATCAAAGACCTTAACGTTGCTCATGTGCTGCTGCCTAAACCTAAGCAACAAAAAGTGCCAACCCCGACTGCTACTACAGGAAAAACCGAAATGGAAACTGATAACTGCGAGTCTCATTTAGAATATAAATTAAAAACACCAGCTACTCATCCAAGTCCACATCACAAAGGTTCAGTCAGAAGAACGCCGATAAGGATACGCCTCCAAAAAAGGGCCGTTAGAAAAATGCCTCTAAGGCAGATGTCATCAACATCAAAAACGAAGGGAATTCTAGATTGGGTGCATCTTAAACTTTAAAATGACACAATGAAATTCTGATTTTATTACTTGCAGCCTTTTTAATTTGAAATGTTGTGCACCTCAAACTACAGTTTTGTAAATTGCTAGCGAATTTTTAGAAAATAAGACATTCAGCTGTACATTTATTTTTATATTATTAAGTATTATACAAAATAAGAACAATATATTTGTTTATTACAAAGTGTTTGTGTTTTTTTATTTCTACTCTGATTTGTTTTTCACGAATCTGCAATAATTACAAAATCTAAAGCTAAAATATTGGTATTTGAAGTTATTTTACAGTTACAAAGTGTAAAATTTCAAAAAAATCAATCTACGATTTCATAATGGCGTGATATAATTTAAAAAATTGTGATTTCTTTTAATTTTGTGCGATACATTTTATAAAAAAGTGTAAAACATTTGCAAATTTTTCAACGAAATTGTGTGTTTTATTCCAGTTTATGTTAATTTGTGATCAACATACATATATTTTGTATAATTTCAAGTGATATGATGTCAGTTTTGTAAAATTTTAAGTTAAATGACAGGGTCAGAACATTTTTTCAACGAAATTACGTGTTTTTATTCAAATTTATGTTAATTTGTGGTCAACATACATATATTTTGTATAATTTGAAGTGACATGATGTCAGTTTTTGTAAAAATTTATGTGAGATGCTGTGTAACTGGGTGATTTTTATAAAATTTTCATTGGGTGTTGAATTAAAATGTCATTTTTTGTATAATTTATGTGACATGATGTCGATTTTTGTAAAAATGTATGTGAGATGTTGTGTAATTGTGTGATTTTTGTTCAATTTTGAGTTAATTTTCGTAATAAAAATGAACAATGAGCCTACGTAACTGAAATTTTGCTTATAGAGATGCTTGTGGTAGAAGATTTTTCAATGAAATTGCGTGTTTTGATGGTGTCAGAACATTTTTTTTCAACGAATTGCACGTTTTTATTCAAAAATTATGTTCATTTGTGGTCAACATACATCTATTTCCATCAAAAGTATAAGAATTTTTGAATTTTGTTTATCGAAATGATTGTGGTAGTAGATTTTTTCAACAAAATTGCGATTTCTTTTAATTTTGAGCGATGTATTTTATAAAAAAGTGTAAAACATTTGCAAAATTATGCATAGTTTATGTAACATGATGTCGATTTTGTAAAAATTTATGTGAGATGATGTGTAATTCGTGATTTTTGTTCAATTTTCGTCGTATGTTGAGTAAAAATGTCGTTTTTTGTATAATTTCAAGTGACATGATGTCAGTTTTTGTAAAAATTTATGTGAGATGGTGTGGACCAGAACATTTTTCAGCGAAAGTGCGTGTTTTTATTTCAATTTTATGTTAATTTGTGGTCAACATGCATATATTTTCATCAAAAGTATAAGAATTTTTGTAATAAAATGCACAGCGAGTCTACGTTACGGCAATTTTGTTTCTAGAAATGCTTGTGGTAGAAGATTTTTCAATTAAAGTTCTATAAAAATATTGTTTTTGTCGTTTTTAGTTAAAACTTTTTTAGCGAAATTGTGTGTAAAATTGCAACAAGTTAGAGTTACGTAATTTGAAAATTATTAAGATATCATATCGATGCCTATCCATGCCAAATACTGTTTTTGTAGAGAATTTGAAACTGAGCTAGCATGAGTTCTCAACAATTTGAAAAAGTGCACGTTTGGATATACTGCTGGGCCATAATTATATATAACAGCAATGAGATAACATGAACAAGAAGATAATACGTATTGCTTGAGTAAGAAAGAGATGGCCATACAAAAATTATATTAGTAGGCATGTTTATACTTGACAAATGTCATAATTAAATTAAGAGTCAAGCCTTCTCGAATATTTGCTACTATGTTTATCTCTTATCGCCGACCGATCGGAAATTTCCATCGATATAGTAGGTTGGGACAATGAGAATCTCTGTTGGGACAATGGAAATATCGTTAATCCACTCATGCGCGTCACTCATATTATAAAGATAAAATAATTAATTATGGCAAACCCAGTTGTAAAAGCAGTTTTTTAAAATTACTACAACTTGTTTAATACCACAGGCTTTCTCAAAAAATAGTTTGTTTACAACAAGGGAGCTCGACGTCTAAACGGTACGCAACTGTTGAAGTTTTAATCACATTCAGGTACGCTGTCTGGGTAGCTCAGGTGATTAGCCCTTAGACTAGTAATACTGTGGTCGCTGGTTTAGATCCCACTTGGGGGCCGACGCAAAAAGCTTTTTTAAATTAAATAAATGCGAGAAAGCCAAGATGGCCGACACCCCGGGAAGTTTAAATTCAAAAAATTTAACTTAGAAAAAATCGGAAAAATTTCAAATTCAAACTGACAGCCGAGAGAGGTGAGCACGCAGAACACAAAGATGGCCGACACACGGGAAGTTTAAAATAAAAAAATTGAACTTAGAAAAAATCTGAATAATTTCCTATAGTAGGTAGGGACAATGGAAATCGGGGTAATCCATTCATGCGGGCGTAATTTAATCAGAAGCTAATGCGTAATTTAATCAGTAGCACATGTAAAAATTAATTAGATCAAACCGCGAAATTAATTAGATCAAACCGCGAAATTAATTGGGTCAATCCGCGAATTAAAACCGCGAAATCCGCGAATAAATCCGCGAATTAAACCGCGAATCCGCGAATCAAAGAAAAAGTGGAGGGGATAGCGGCCCCTGTTCTACTCTTAACATTTAACATTCGGTTTGTTGTCGATATTTTTCTTTTCGTTGCAGATAACAAATCTATTTTATTAACTTTAATTATGTTCTTATATAGCACATCTAAATTCTGTAAAATTATCTCTTCATTTATCAAAGAAGCCATAGCTCCGCTATCTATTAACGCTAAATATTCATTAATGTTTAAATTAACTTTTATAAATGGTAACGTCGAAATTTGATTTTCTTCTTCCTCCTCTTCAAGTAAAAATTCTCCATCATTCTTACAGTTATTGTTGATGTTCTGATTTAAATTAATTTAAAAAAAAATTTATCCTCTGAGGAATCTTCCAAACCCTCATTGTTTTCAATCCGATTATCTTGTCTGGGTCTTCCTCTGTCATATTCATTCCGAAATATTATGTTAATGTATTGTCTTTGTGGATATCTATTTTTATTTTCTTCCTGCTTCGATTTCTCATTGTTCCTTTCGTCGATCGTCGTATGATATCGTTTCCTGTCATTATAATTGTATTCATTCCTATCTTGGTAATTCCGTCCATTGTTATTCTGGTTATATCGGTTGTTCCTCCATCTATTCAGAGTATTATTATAATTCTTGTTAAAATTTCTTTCCCCTGATTCATTTATCTAAATAAATAGACCTATTTAAGGTAGTATATAGACCCCTATATACCATAGCAATACCTAACCTTTAATGTAAAGGATGATCTAAATAGCACATTATTCAAACCAAGACATTGTTGATCTATGTAATTCGACGTTTCTCTTCTTTGAAGAAATCCCTACGGCTTAAAATACGATTTTAGGCTTGCTCGCTTGCTTGTTATTGGGCGTTATTTTACTGTCATTTTGGACAAATGTCACATTGACAGTGCCATACTTAAAGCGGACCTGACCAAGAACTGTAGATTTTTTGTTTCGTCCAGTTCCTTATAGTTAAATAAAAGATAAAATTGTTACGTCGCAGCAAAAGGGTAATGTGTAGACTATACTGATATACGATAGTTTTGACAGATTGGTGACAGTTACTTCATTTTTCAGATAGTCGCAATTTGTGGTGTGTTTGGTTCATGCAGAAGATACGAAATGTGGGATTTACACATGTCTGATATTAAAAACGAAGGTTCTGCTTTAATCATTAACATTCGTCTATCGAAAACTGAGAAAGGTCGAAAATTTGCTATCATTGACGACTCTGATATCGAGTATGTTAAGTTGTTTAACAAATACCTTTTCCTACGTCCCAAAAATGTAGCTAGAGATAGGTTTTTTTTGAAGTACGCTAATGGGAAGTGCATCAAGCAAGTTGTTGGGATTAACACCTTTGGCAGATGCCCTTCTCTTGTAGCACATTTTTTAAAACTTCCGGACTCTGCGAAATACACCGGCCTTGTTTTCAGGCGGACATCTGCAACGAGCTGGAAACTATTGGATTCCGTATATCAAATAATAACAATTGTACATTTAACATTTATTTAAAATAAAAATCATACTGTTTGTTATATCTTACTTATTATATGTGTAAATTACAAACACAACTTTATTGATGACGTCATTGTTTCTATAGCAACTTTAAAGCACTACAGTGTTTTAATCTTGAGATTTCACAAGCTTTATGATGCAAGTGTAATAAAAATAAGTTTTTATGAACGAGCCGCAAGCTGGTCACGTTTGAGTCCATTAGGCTAACGATGGTAGTATCTTACAAATAGTATAACATAAAACCATACACATCCCATTTGAAAGAGTGAGCATGCAAGCTTATATATATATAGCAGCAATGCAGTAAATAACGATACCAAATTAAAGGCAATGGTCAGATCCTAGCTCAAAACGGTAGATCCTGGCGGCAGTTGGATCCACAGACGGTCAAAAGGTTTACAATTATTAAACGGGGGCCGCTGGCTAAGCAGGTACGACCAGCTCGGTCGAGATAAATGGGTTGACAGTAATCAGGCTATGATAAAACGCTTCTGGCCCCTGGGTAGGTTGAAAATAAAATTTTGCGATATTACACACAGCAGTTGATTAAAATTTCAAATAACTTAATGTAAAAGAAGTGGATGATCCGACAAATCCCGTAAGATGCCACAAGGTCCGCTAAAAGGCAATCTCTTATCGCCCGCTATGCCCACCGTCGTCTTAGCACAACCTCATTGAGACATCAAGACAAGTTAAAATTAAGTTCCATAGTTTAGTTTATTGGTATCTTTAAACTGCTAAGTTGAGACTCCTTTCTGGCTCCTGTAAATCGATATCGCTACGAAATATGTGCCAGCGCTTCTATTCTATGTCGCGGGTTGTGTTGCTTATTCGTCTTCTCGCTTAGGTTTATTTTTCATGCTCATTTAGTGCTTTTCCGCAGGGTATTATTCATAAACCTTGTTTTCGTCTAATTTCTTATTTAATTTGTTCAGTAAACAAGGACTTATTGTGCTATTGTCTTATATATCGTTTGTGTTCACCGTGCTTGTTCTAATAGCTTCTCGTGGGACACTCTGGCTCTAACACTTGATTTTGTCTGGTCTGAGTTCGATACTATCGTAGCTAGTGTTCGGGTTGGCTATTATATGTTACTTTTATGTTATTCTGTTTATACGCTCTGTGGAGTTGAAGTCCTTCTCATGAAGGAGCTGCTTTATCCTTGTAATTTCCACTGCAAATGAAGATGTGGCTCTGTTACTTCGTAATTCCTAAGCCCTTTTGCACTGGTCTAGCTGGGTTGGTGTTGCTTCCATTCCAATTTTCCCTTTAACCCCTTGTGGTCGTCATCGACGATAACTATCAGGTTTTCTAAGCTTGTTCTTCAGCTCTGTGAGAGTTGGTTGAATCTTTCCCTTGAGTGTGGCAGACGAATTTCCTATAGAATGCTATTCTGAAGATCATTCAAATCTGTTCAAACGTTATATAATTATTTTTGAATAACTTTGAAGCCGTTTTGTTTGTATTTACACTTAGAAATTATGTAGCTGATTTCTGTAATGCACTCGACATTCTGTTAACTTTCGTCCCAATAAGGATTTAGTGACATAAAGAAATTATCACATACTCTTTAAATTAACTGTTTCAAATGGCTGAAAGGATTTTAATATTGCACTCCCATTTGTTAGCGGCTGAAAGAAAGCTCTAGTTTCTAGTAAAAAAAAATGATGCAGCAGCAATGAGCGTGTTTAACGAGCATAGCCTGCGAATCGGAGCAATGCCAGGAATTCGGAGGCAGCAATGATAAAGTTGCTTTAGGAGCCGCTCGAACTCGGACAAGTCCGAAGTCAAACTGCTATTTACTTTGTTCGAAGGATAATTGTATTTCTACTGAGGACGCAATCCCTTTGACAAGCAACTGGACTTAATTGCTTTGTTGTTCGCCAGGCGGCTATAAAGTGTAAATTTAAGTAGATGTAATTCAATCGGGTCGGCACGTTCCGGCACTGACGAATGTATTAGGATAAAAGTGCAGCGGGAGTGGAACTGTTGCAGTTGCTTTATATTCGGGATTAATATTGTCCCCATCATAAGTCTGGCCGTCGCGTCGGTCGCTCCGATGTAATCTGACGACACTAGTCGCCCAAGATAAAGTACCCGTTTTTATCTTTATCTAAATGGGGAGCCTGACGTTATTGTAAATGGTGGCGCCTAAGTAATATGACGATTGTAGGAGATAATTTGTGCCGTAATTTGTACGCCCTGTCACTGGATTGCTTCCGAAATCTGCAACTTCCGACCTTTAGTTCAACTAGAACCGCATTTTAGAAAAATTTCACCAAGCTTCTGCTTCAGCTTGTTACCAAAGATTGTGCGTGGAGTTTTGACTGTTTTGCTTTCATTTTCTTCCCGTCTTATGTTTACGTGACTCGTGACTGCAATATGAAACCGTTTGAATCGTTTACTTAAGCAATCCTACTTGTCCAAGATTTGCGATTTCGACATGTAGCCTATGTATAGAGAAGTAGCATCAGTGTCTAATGTTATACGTCTCCGTATTGTTTTATAGTTTTCTTTTATAATCGTAAGTGTTTTGTTTACTGGAACTTTGGTGAGCAAGTTCACCACACAAAACTAACCGTCAAGTGTTTGATGTTCGCTTGTTCTAAAAAAAATGGGGAAAGTGTAATTGTTTTTAATGTATAGCTCTATATCAAAACAAGACAAAACTGCGTTAACAGCAACAATTTCCATTATGCAACATATCTTATCTCTAAAACAGTCATATTTAATAGACACAACAAATGCATTCAGGGTTATCTACCACCGGTAGTACTGTACTAACTCGATAAAATCCGTAAAGGTCCCAACTTAGAACTTCCCTCGCAAGTGGACGTTGTGGTACTCAACAATTTTAAAAATCGAAGAAAACTAGGGGTAAACATTTCTTAACATCTCTAATAATGTTGAAACAATAAAAGGTAATAGCTGGCAATGCGCAATATATCAATGTGCACTTAAAAGAACATTGTACGCAGTGGGATTCGAACTAAGGAAGACATCAGCATCTGCTGGAGCAACTTCAACAATTGGCAGCAACCGGGGCGCAATCCGCCGCTTAGTCCTGTTCGGCCACGCAGGAACGCTTGGCATTTACGCTCGCGGCTGGATTGTAAACGACGGGCTTATCGTTGCCCATTTTTTCGTCTTTTACAACATTTGCTCTTTATCTGTTGGGTTTCCTTTCCGCCATAGGTAAAACCTGGGCTATGTGAAAATTATTACTTTCATCCATTCCTCAGTTAAACCCAAAATAGATAAAATATTATGTTCGCTGTGTCTAGGACTGTCTAGGTGCACCCCAGAGTGTACGCAATTTTTAGCATTAGGTGGACTCTAAACCGTGATTGTCATTGATTTGACGTCAATTCATATTTTATTAACGACTGTAAATATCCTAACAATCTCGATGGGCTTAAGCTGCTTTGTAATGCACCGGCGCCGGCAGGGTGAATTTACATTAACGATTTTTATCTACAAAGCTTCTATGACTCTGATATAAATTCCTGGGTAATTTGAGGGCCGATCCTAGATTTTCCCCGTTTGGAGTGCAACCAATATTAAAAATTGCGTGCACACTGGAGTGCACCTAGACACAGTGTATTATTTTTTAATGTGCTAACACTGTGTTTATTTGAGGAAAAGTATATTTTCCATAGACAGGAAGAAAGGCTTCACAGTCATGAGAACTCCAACTCCATCCAGCTACTCTACAACACCGTAAATAGTATGTAAATGTAAGAGCAAATATCTGTTCGAGTTATTTTAAGAGCCTAGAAAGTCTAGACAGTGCAGAAAAAACTGCTTTAACAAGAAAAATCTGTATTTTAAAATGTTGAAAAAGTATGGGTGTTAGAGGCAATATAACATTTAAGCTTTTATTTCAAACCTCGGTGCGCCCGGCACCCCAACACTGTAACGGTATAAGGGGTTACAGATTATGTATGTATGCATTTCAAACATGTAAAATGCACCAATTTTGATTTCAGATATTCCTTGTGACCTATGGAAGATTGGAGTAAAGTTACCTACAGCCATATATGTCTACACGACAATTTCTCACTAAAATAAAATAAATACCCTTACATACTGCTGTGTGTTCAGTACACACCGTACGTTACAGAAATATCAGTAACTTGTATTAAAATCCGGAAACTGAGCACGTTATTAAGCGTGCACAGCGCCGCCTGGGGGTAAAGTTGGTTCGGTGCAGCTATAGGATCATGTTTATCTTGTACATCAACTAGCTGGGTAATGCAGCCGGCAGGTGAGTTTCTAAATAAATAGTTCTGCATTTCTAGGGCGGAGAATTTATTGCGGCGGTTTTCCTGAGAAAAATGACCGTACTAGTTATTCTTTGACACTCCCATTTGTTTGCGTTCTGGAGGCAACGATGTCAAGGTAATCGTCCGATGGTAATAAGTGAGGGGTATTCGATAAAGTTAATCTTAGAAAGCATTATGCACCTACTAAATATCCATGTTTACGTAGCCTGAGTTTGCAGGTCCGGGTTGAGCGTATACTTTGAAATCAAATGCGCAGCAAAATAGTCATGTATACGGGGTAGGCTCCTGTTTCATTTTCATTGTGCCAAATCAACAGAACGTTATAAGGCTTTGGTGTGGTATCATAAACATAAATGTGAGAGGTAAAAGATATTGGCTCCCGCCGCAAGTTAATAAAATTTGCCTCCCGCTGGTTGGAAATTGGCAGTCTTGTTTCCTAACATTAGAGCACAAAAGCCGACTTTTTATACAGTGAGTAGAAAAACATATTTTGCAGTTTCTATCTGATCTGCCTTAAAAAACCATATCTTTTTACCTTGTTACGTTTAGATGGCACTTCTACTACCTTCACAGTTCGATATGTGCGCCGTCTATATTTTTAATGTTTGTGGTGCAGGTTTTCGAATGTTCGCACACTCACGACCTTCCGTGACTCTTATCTGCGCGGCCAAGCCACTCGAATCTTGGCTTTTGTTTGAACGCGTCTCTTTTCCTGTCGAGCGCCGTGACGGTGAATTCGTTGTAGCGTCTTTGAAATTGCTCTGCGGTTTTACAGCCTACAGAACATGGTTGTTTCGGTTCGTAGCCCCTGAAGAAGTTGCGGATTGTTGTAGCCCGGGCAGTTCTGTGGAGGATTTGTTTCTCGCGCCTAACAATCAGATTTTATATGCGCTTCACCTGTCATTCAGCGCCTCGTTGACCCAAGATAATCTGGAGTAAGTCCTTTCGAAACTCTTTGTGCCTAGTTGGAAATGTTATCACCAGCATTCTAACTTTAGGATATGTAGACCTCCGCTTATCTTCTTTTCCTTTAAGCGAAATTCTACAAAATGCGATCAGTAAATCAGTGTTAGGGGCTCACCCGATTGCTACCAATGCGAACGTCGGCTGCTATCATACAGTTCGCTTCACGAATAATTGAATAAGTGATTTTCTAACCACGGCGTCTAGGTTAATTGGTGTTGTTATACTTCATTGTTTGCGTCCATCAGACTCATTAGCAACTGCATAGTCCCTTGAGTCACCAAACCCATATTATTCTCACCAACGGTGTCTAATAAACTAAGTGATAATTCCAAAATGAAATCAATATCATTATTTGAAGACCGGTTTAACTTTTATTTATAACGAATAAAGTCTGACTTCTGCTAGTTGCGTTACTCTCAGAGAAAACAGTGGTATTAGATGCTCCTTTTATAGCACGAGATGTAAATTACTAAAAATGTCGAGCCGCCTCTCACGTTTCTATAGCGCATTAAAACGGCAATGCATAAGCGCAGTCCGAGAACGGTGCCCTACTTGCAAAAATAAATTCTAAACTTTAACACACTTAGCACGTACAGAAGTGATACCGTCACATCTAACAAGGCACTCGTAGCGATATAAATACCAGAAAAACTCCGGCCCGAATATTTCATAAACACACTCGAGCGGAGACGTGCTCACATTTAATTAACTCCGGGCCCATATTTCACACTCTTTCGGAAACACACTTTATTAAAAACGCGTCCGTATTAATCACGCCGCGAACTCGAATGCCCAAGTTTGGGGGTCAAGCTGCCCACTTAGTAATCGCCTAATAAGTTCGGCTGCCATTTTGGCAGAGGCGCAAAAACGGCCTACGAAGAAGCGCCACTCGCGCGATTGACGAAAGGGTGGACGTTTTTTGCTGGCCCGAATTATATCATCGTTAGAACTTCCGCAGTGCGATTAGTGCTCTCTTAATATTACTGGATTGAAACAGTTATAATTGCAAACATTTTAAAATTCGACACTGTTTATGTTGTTGCAACTGGTACTGTTACTGATATGGAAAAATATTTTCACCTCGACGGTGTTCTCAGTGGGCCAAATTAGCGTTGCTGGTCGATTTTCATTAACAAATTTATTAAACGAATTTCTCAGATGTTAACATTTTTACAGGATTTCTCAGACCAAGAAGAATGAAGCCCAGAAGAATTAACGTGTGATTCCAATTAGACTGTACCACAGCACGCACTACTAGCCTTCGAAAGCACTTGCTATTTAAATTTTTTTTTTCTGAAGTTTTGTCAGGTAATTAAGGCAACTTTCAGTCGGTACAGTCGACAAATTTTTAAAGGATCAGCGTATATTTTAATAATTTTTAAGAAGATTTCGGGAATCGATGACATATATTACTACCGATAGAGACCAACATGGGCACTTTACGATTGATTTTATTTTATAGAGGATGCATTCGTAGTTTTGTAAGTGATTGGCACAATAACCACAATTTTGATTTTCAAAGGACTCTAATTACTTAACAACAGTATAATACACAAATAATGTTACAGCTACTTCTAGGGCTTTGGCTATTAAAGCAGTTTAGTGAAATTTAAAAGACTTTCTGATCTTGGATTTGCTCTCCGATAACTCTCTCTTGTATTATTTAGGCAGTTTTGAGTGGTCTCGCTAATTAAATTTGTATTTAATGTTACTGTGATTAAGACGATGTGAAGCACATTTGCAACGCATCAGATTAATGAATATTTTAATGATAAATTAGTAGACAAAGCTAGAAAGTGACAAATAAGATCATCCGACTACAATACATCGTTAATATAGACTTTATCTATTAGTTTATGTACAATGTCAATAATTGTACATAATTAGTGTAAGTTAACTAGATGATACTAGTTTTGATTAGTATCTAGCACTAATATTACCTTATACTGTAAACATTTATGTTAACGTGGCAAGTCTCTCCTATAAGTGATCTACGATTTGAGATCTCTCAACCAGATTACATCAGAATGATATGAATTATCATTTATATGTAATCCTTGAGTGGTATTTTCTACTCCATAGCTTAACTCTGGCTTACAAATCATTTTATGTGTTATACTCCTTTAGGGACAATGCTTTTCTACTGAAACAGTACTAACAATAAAATGTCTGTTAAAAATGTGTTGGAAGAAGAGAAAATTTTGAATAAAGAGGTAGTTTAAAGCCTACCAGCCGATTACTATGTCAGTTTAAGCATGTATACGGTGTTTTTAGCAAAATAGTGTTATAAATCATTTTCTGGTAGCGATACCTATAAAAGTTATTAGAATGTATATAATTTAAATGGGAATCCGACATAAAATTGCACGCGACTAGTACAGATATTCTATTTAATATTACGAAAGCCCAACTTAGTTAATTTATAAATATGTGGTGATTATAAATAATTGAATTAGAGCATTTTCGAACAAGTGAGATATGAAAACGTTTGTTATTCTCAAATAGAATGTCGCATTAATTTATTTTGTTTAAATAGCAGGTAATTTACTTATTAGTGAACACTAGTTATTAGTTTCTTTTCGATTTTTCTATATTCTCATTGGCCAAAGACAATAGACCACTTTATATTCGACCAATGAGAGAACAAAAAACAGTCAAGTTTTTGATGTCAAACCTATAAACAGTCACGAACTTGCTGTTGCTTAAATTAGATATTATTTATTTAATCGAGAACCCTTTTACCGATTAGTGTAGGGTTTATAGTGTTTACTTAACTTAACTAACTACTTTGTCAGAATGTTTACTAATATCTAAATATCAAAATAATCTGAATTCTTATCTTAGTCACTCACTTGTGTATTTTCATATACCTCACTCGCGTCGTTCACTATACACAAACTTCCACCACTCTTTTCTCTCTTGGGCTAACACTTTTGCTTCCGCCCATGTTTTGCCTCTTGCTTCCAGTATCTTCTCTATCGTCTTATCCCACTTCTCTTGTGGCCTACCCCTGTTTCTTCTCTCGGTGGTTTTTGCCTCCCATATTTGCTTCACCTTTCTCTTTTCATCCATTCTCTGCATATGTCCCCACCAGCTGAGTTGTCGGTTTTCTATAACTTCTATAACCCATACGCCATAGGAGGAAGAACCCCAAGAAACACAAACCGCGATGGGAGCTCACACGCTCTCACCGGCAGTGTTAAGAAAGGTGAAACAGCTGGCGGCTCAGACGTACCGGCTACTACACCTTCTAAGAAAGGAGAAATAGCTGGCGGCTCAGGCGTACCGGCTACTACACCTTCTAAAAAGAGGCAGAGGTCCGACGGGAGCACACCAAACTCCCAAACCTCGACAACTGCAAAAAAGTCCTGCACTGATGATAATGCAGTGAGGAAAGAAACCTGTAAGGAAGCCCTTAAAGGATTAAAAATGGCTATAGCTCCTCAGGACTTCCCAGAGACACGCCTAACGGAGGAGCAAGCCGAAGAAGTTCAGTCCGCACTGTTGGGACAAATCCAACCCGGAGGGGAAGGAACAGGTCCACAGTTCAACAGCTGCTACTTTGATAAAGGTGCAGTTATCTTCTCCTGCAAGAGTGAGGAAACGAAGTCATGGCTGACAACCACGACTCCAAACCTCCAGCTTTGGAAAGGAGCTAGACTCAGAGTAGGACCAGCCAAGGAGATCCTGAATGCGGCGAAAGTACTTATGTGGGCTCCCAAACTCTTTAGTACCAAACCGCAGAAGGATATCCTTGATCTCCTTAAGACCCAGAACACGGGGCTGAAGACAGAGTACTGGCGAGTTATCAACAGTGTATGGGAGCCTAAAGGCAGGACACTGATCATGTTGATCGACGAGACATCCCTAACCACTCTCTGTAACCTGAACATGAAGCCATGTCTAGGCCTAGGTAGAGCAACGTTCAGATGTCTATCTGCACCTCCCCTGACGGACAAGATGGCGCCAGCACCAGCAAGTGTCCTGAGGCTACTGCAATTAAACCTCCAACACAGTAGGGGAGCCACGGCTGTATTATGCAGCCGGTTACAAACCGAGGACATTGATGTGGCCCTCATCCAAGAACCATGGATAGCAAGGGGCCAAATAATGGGACTCAGACAAGCCAGAGGTGAGTTAATATACGATAAATCCTCTGATATACCCAGGACATGTATTTATGTAAGAAGGGGGGTAAAATACATGGCTCTGTACAATTTATGTTTTAGGGATCTAACAACCATTAAACTAAAACAAGTCAGGGAGGGCAACGAGAGGCAGGTAGTGATACCCTCCGTATACCTTCCCTACGATGCCATCAACCCTCCACCAAGCACAGAGTTGATGGAAACTGTAACGTTCTGCGAGGCCAACCGCCTCCAGTTCTTAGCAGGCTGCGATGCCAATGCGCACAATACTGCCTGGGGCAGCACGGACACAAACCAGAGATGAACCGATCTCCTGGAATATTTGGTAAGTAATAACTTACAAATACTTAACCGAGGTAGTGAGCCCACTTTCGTAACTTTTGTAACCATCACTGTCTGATCACAGACACATTGAGTACCTCCTGGCAGATTTTGAAAAGGCAACAATAACCTATCGAAATCCCAGGAAAACTGATTGGGCTGCATACAGGGAGGAACTTCTTAGCAAGTTATCCGATGTTAAAACCCATATCTATACGCCAGCAGACATTGAGGTAATTGTGGACCAAATGAATGACGTCATACTAACCTCGTATGAAAACAACTGTCCATTGAGAAAGAGACAGACCAACAGGAAGGTCATATGGTGGAATGAACACCTGTTCAACCTGAGGAAAAGAGCACGAAAACTCTTTAACAGAGCAAAAAGGACCGGAGAGTGGGGCCAACATGCCCAGGCTCTAACCGAATATAACAAAGCTCTGAGAAAAGCAAAAACAGACTCATGGTGGAGCTTCTGTGGGGACATTGAAGGTACCACAGAAACAGCACGCCTCCACAAAGTTCTGTCAAAAGACCCTTTAAATCCAGTCATGCTAAAACCGACACAGGAATACACAACCAGTGAAAGGGAAACCCAGGAAATGCTAATTCAAGTACACTCTCCAGGAGCACTGATGGCTGATCAGGCTAATATAACATCACAGCCAGTCCCTAGCAACTTCTCAAAGAGGCCCGCGAGAGGCGAGTGGAAGGTAGCTAGGGAAGTGATCAGTCATAGCAAGGTACAGTGGGCTGTAAAATCCTTCTCACCTTATAAAACACCCGGACCAGATGGAATCTTTCCCGCTCTACTGCAGCGGGGAATAGATCTTCTGGTACCGATTCTAATTAAGATCTTTCGCCTATGCCTAGCGGGAAACTACTTGCCACTGGCGTAGAGACCGATCAAGGTCGTCTTCATTCCCAAACCAAGGCGAGCATCGTACACCCTGCCAAAGGCATATAGACCGATTAGCCTAATGTCTTTCTGTCTAAAGACTATGGAAAAACTGGTAGACAGGCACATACGAGATGGGGTCTTGAAAGACAATCCCTTACATCGTAGCCAATATGCATATCAACCAGGAAAATCATGCGAATCGGCACTTCACAACCTACTCAGTAGGGTAGAAGTGTCGATAACCAACAAGGAAGTAGCCCTAGCTGCTTTCCTGGACATAGAGGGAGCATTTGATAATACCTCCTTCGAATCAATAATGACTGCAACCCTAAGACATGGCGTTGACGACATCACAAACAGATGGATAAAAACCATGTTAGAGGGACGCCAGATACAGGCCGATTTGGGAGAAGAATCCCTCAAGGCACGTGCTGTTAGAGGTTGTCCACAAGGGGGTGTTCTATCCCCATTACTTTGGAACATGGTAGTAAACGATCTCCTGCAGACACTCAACGATGAAGGGTTCTACACCCAAGGTTATGCAGATGACATAGTCATTCTCATAAGGGGCAAGTATCCAACCATCATTGCGGCCCTCATGCAAAGGGCACTGAACATCACTCAGGGATGGTGCAATAGGGAAAACCTCAAGGTAAACCCTAGCAAAACATCTATAATGCCTTTCACTAAGAAAAGAAATGTAGAGGCCTTCAACAACCTTACAATCTTTAGTAAAAGAATTCAGGTTAGCCAGGAAGTTAAATATCTGGGTATTACCCTAGATGCAAAACTAAACTGGAATACACACCTAGATAAAATAGCAAACAAAGCAAAAATGGCCCTCATGATGGGTAGGCACATGTTTGGTAAAACATGGGGACTGAAACCAATGATGGTTCATTGGTACTAACGGGTGTTCATAAACAGTCGTCATCCCAGTTGCTTTGAAAAACAAAATGTTATATCTTTGATTGATTCGTGCAACACAATGAAACGTCATTGAGTACTGTCATAGCGCAGTTTTTCTCAATTATAATAGACATACGTTTTTGAAGTCAAAACCTACTGGGATGACGACTGTTTATGAACACCCGTTACATAACAGTAGTCAGACCCGTGATATTCTATGGCACCTTGGTATGGTGGCTAAATGTAGAACAAAAAACAGTAATTAAAAAACTATACAGGATACAGAGACTGGCTTGTTTGTGCATCTGTGGAGTTATGAATAGCACTCCAACAGCATCTATGGAAGCTCTCTTGGGACTAACACCTCTAGACATATATCTAAAAGGGGAAGCCCAGATTGGAGCATACAGAATAAAAACCACCGGAAACTGGAACACCAACCAGGAACGGTGCGGACACAAACGGATACAGGAAGTGGGCGAAGGTAACCCCATCTTAAAAATGGGCTCAGACTACAGCCTTCCAGAGTATTCCTTTGACAAACCTTTCACTGTGAGGTACGATCGCAATGACTGGACCCAAGAAACCTCAACCCACCTGCCAAATGGGCTAGTCTGGTACACAGATGGATCCCGAACAGCAGAGGGCACGGGTGCTGGAATACATGGCGTAAGACCAAAAGAGGTCATTAGTGTATCTCTTGGGACCAAAGCCACAGTCTTTCAAGCTGAAATCTTTGCTATAAGGCAATGCGTCCAGGAAAATGCAAAACGCGGGTATTCCCAACAACGCATAAGCATACTTTCTGACAGTCAAGCGGCATTGAAAGCGCTTGAATCACCTCGTGTAAGCTCTGTGCTAACAAGAGAATGCTTAAGTCACCTGACCTTATCTGAAAATAACACTGTTTAGCTCATTTGGGTGCCAGGGCACATAGGGATAAAGGGAAACGAAGCGGCAGACGCCCGCGCAAAAGCTAGTGCATCTACCCCATTTATAAGCCCAGAACCTGTATTTGGTATACCCAAACAAAGCATCCGAACAGCGATAGAAAAATGGACCGCTAGACAACACGCTTCTCGCTGGGATGCCACACAGGGACAAACACTGGGGAAGGAAATAATTAGAACGCCTTCTCGCAGACTAACAACGGACGTCCTCCATCTAGGACGAACTCAGATCAGACGGCTGGTAGGACTAGTCACAGGACACTGCCACCTGAGAAAACACCTACACAAAATAGGCATATACAGAGGGGATATACTCTGTGGACTATGTCAGGAAGAGGAGGAGACAGCCTCACACATAATCTTCGACTGTCCAGCGTTACTCCGCAAAAGACAGCAACTTTTCGGGGGAACTCCACACGGAGCAGCTTTCATACACGAGCATCTCGTAAAAAACATCCTACAATTCGTTGAAGGCGCAGATCTATTTTAATAGGGTCAGGGGGGCGCAAAAGACCATAGAGTCGAAGTGCAAAACTGGGCTCACTACTAACCCATCGAAATCTTTGCGTTTAATCAATCAATCAATCAATCAATAACTTCTGTCACTGGGTTTATTTTTAGCACTTCTCTAATTTGTGCACTCCTTACCCTATCTCTAAGTGTCACCCCTCTTACTCTCCTCAAAAATTTCATTTCACTGCTTCCACTTTTCTCTTAATCCTTTTTGACATCACCCAAGATTCAGCTCCATATGTCAATGTTGCTTAAATAAGACGTTTATTTTGTTCTTCAAATAAACGTTACAATGCGGTAGAACATTTGCCAGTTTTGTTACATTCCTAAAAGTGAGTGTTCTTCAGAAATAATAAGGTTCTATGTTCATCAAAGTTTTTGGGTGATTAATTCCGTACTTGCAACTTCACAAACAGGTAAGCCAATAACACAATGTGTTTCGACATTAACCTACAAAAAAATAAGCACTTGAAATCAAATATTGAATGCGCAACTCCAAATACATTACCCGAAGTTGATTTGTGTTTCCAGTTACTGCAAACCCGATAGTTCGGCGACCCAAGAAACTGCTAACCTAAATATTGTCTGAATCCTGCAGAAAACGTTTGCTGGGTTCCATCGTGTCCACAAGTGGTAGATATTTCTACTGCGCTTTTGATGAACTACGCTTTGGCTACGTGAATGGAAGTTTAATAGCCAAACGATAAGGTAGCAGTTTTTCTTTTGCTTGATTGATAAAAATGCATGAGTTTGTTGAGTTTTTCAGTGTTAATGTTACCTAATATGCAATGGTGAAGCTACAAGAAGTTTATACTTGAAGGCACTTAGAGAAGACCCTGAGCTTGTTTAAATGTTTAAAGTGAAAGAGCAGTCATCTGTTATTACTTGTGTTAAATTTAATTAAAGAGTCGTAAAGTTTGTACTGTATTGAGCTGGATTTATCATACGAAAAGTTTAGCATTAATTATAAATTTATAACGGCCAGTAATCGCAATATGTATACTTCTTCCATTTTTTATGAAAATGTCAAGATTTTCATTTTTTAGATTAATCAAATTGCATTTATTAAAATGACGGTTTAATCTAAGTCGACAGATCTTTCTGAAATTCTGTATAGAGCCATAATTTGTTATTCTAACCAACTTTTATTAATAAACTGTTGCCGTATCATGAACAAAAAGGGTAGTTTACCTGAAAATAAAATACAATTTAGATTCTTTAATCTAAAAAATAACGGTTTAATCTAAGTCAATAGATCTTTCTGAAATTTTGTATAGAACCATAATTTATCATTCTGAATAACTTTTTTTAATAAAATTTTGCCGTATCATGAAACAAAAATGGTAGTTTAATTGAAAATTAAATCGTTTTCGCTTCCCTGTCAAGGCCTACTTGTTTTTCAAAAACTGAAAATATTCTTAAAATTCTTTTAAAACCAAGCATGACCGAATCACAGAACCTTAAAATAAAATTCAAAAATTGTTACTCTATCTCACCTCTTGTAACATCAATCCTGGGACACACTGTATTTTATGATTAATGTTATATTGCGCTGTTATCATAATGACTGTTTCTTAGTGTTATATAAAAGGGACTTACATCCATTTTTATTCTCTGGGTCGCTGAACCAATACTGGTACCTCAATGTGGATCGCACCTTAAAAAAGTTAAGAAATGCTGTCTGTATTTGACGGTAGGTGACGCCACCTTCTGATTTTTGATTAAAGTTGGTTGGCACCCTTGGTGCTGTACGTCATTTTACTACAATTTCAAAGACGATTCTGAGCTTCACATATTTAGGACCAATAATGACTTACCAAATTGCAGTACTAGAAAGTATGGTTCGTGAAATAATCCACAACTTTAAAAGAACGAACTAGAGTGAGAATGGACAATTATATAATACTAGCTGTTACCCGCGACTTCGTTCGCTCGAGGTTCGTTATTTGTGTATTAAGGAATGACTAATTACTTTCTGTCATCCCATCCCATCCCATCTCATCCTATCCCCATCCCCGTCCCCGTTCCCGTCCCCGTCCCTTTCTGCGTCCCCGTCTCCGTACCGTCACATCCCGTCCCGTCCCGTTCCGCCACCTTCCCTTTCATCCCATCCCTTCTCTTTCCGTCCCGTCCCGTCCCGTTCCGACCCGTTTCTTCTCGTTCCGTCCCGTCCCGTCCCGTCCCTTCCCCTAGCATCCCATCCCTTCCCTTCCCTTTCCGTCCCGTCCCGTTTCGTCCCGCCCCGTCCCGTCTCGTCCTTTACCCTCCCGTCCAGTCCCGTCCCATCCCGTCCCGTCCCGTACCCTACCCTTCCATCCCATCCCTTCCCTTCCCTTTCCGTCCCGTCCCGTTCCGCCCCGTCTGGTCTCGCCCTGCCCCGTCCCGTCCCTTCCCTTCTCGTCCAGTCCCGTCCCGCCCAGTCCCGTCCCGTCCCATCCCGTCCATTCCCGTACCGTGCCCCCTGTCCCGCCCCCCCTTCCATCCTATCCCTTCCCTTCCCTTTCCGTCCCGTACCGTTCGGTCCCGCCCCATCCCGTCTAGTCCTTTTCCCTCTCGTTCAGTCCCGTCCCGCCCCGTAGCGTCTCGTCCCGTCCGTTTCCTTTCCATCCAGTCCAGTTCCGTCCCATCGCGTCCCTTCCCGTCCAGTCCCGTCCGGTCCAGTCCCGTTTCCTCCCGTCCCGTCCCTTCTTTTATGTCTTTTCCACCGTCTTGGACTTAAAAATAAATGCCATTTTCACAATCAACGTCCCAAAAAACCTCAATAACGACACCCATATCGTATTTTAGACTTATTTACCCCATTTCACCCCCTAAGGGGTTGGTTTTCGGAAAATCACGAAATACGTGTTTGCTTATTTGTTTTTAGGAGTACTCCTACGAAGTTTCAAGTCGAAATGTCTATTTAATATTATTTCTCCATACAAAATTGTAACCCCCATTTTACCCCTTTAGGGGTTGACTTTCGAAATATTCTTCCTTATTTCTTGTATACATCATAAAGGGAACCTCTAACAGCTTTCTAGGTCCAAGGGTTTGGGCTGGGCGTTGATGAGTGGGTGAGCGAGTGTTTTATATACAGTGTGTCTACTTAAGTTGGAATCATATGGAAATTTTTTTTATTATTGGTTTTAGGAAAAAAAGGTATTCTTGATAAAAAGTTCTGCATGGTCCAAAACTTAAAATGCAACGGTCAGATATCAATTTTTTCAAGCCGTATACATGGTTTGTCGAAAAATATGAACTTTGCTCAAGACTAAAGTACGTTTATATCGTATTTTAGACTTATTTACCCCATTGCACCCCCTGGGGGGTTGATTTTCGGAAAATTACGAAATACGTGTTTGCTTATTTGTTTTTAGGAGTACTCCTACGAAGTTTCAAGTCGAAATGTCTATTTAATATTATTTCTCCATACAAAATTGTAACCCCTATTTTACCCCTTTAGGGGATGACTTTCGAAATATCCTTCCTTATTTCTTGTATACATCATAAAGGGAACCTCTATCAGCTTTCTAGATCCAAGGGTTTGGGCTGGGCGTTGATGAGTGGGTGAGCGAGTGTTTTATATACAGTTTGTCTACTTAAGTTGGAATCATATGGAAATTTTTTTATTATTGGTTTTAGGAAAAAAAGGTATTCTTGATAAAAAGTTCTGCATGGTCCAAAACTTAAAATGCAACCGTCAGATATTAATTTTTTCAAGCCGTATACATGGTTTGCTCAAGAATAAAGTACGTTTATATCGTATTTTAGACTTATTTACCCCATTTCACCCCCTGGGGGGTTGATTTTCGGAAAATCACGAAATACGTGTTTGCTTATTTGTTTTTAGGAGTACTCCTACGAAGTTTCAAGTCGAAATGTCTATTTAATATTATTTCTCCATACAAAATTGTAACCCCCATTTTACCCCTTTAGGGGTTGACTTTCGAAATATCCTTCCTTATTTCTTGTATACATCATAAAGGGAACCTATATCAGCTTTCTAGGTCCAAGGGTTTGGGCTGGGCGTTGATGAGTGGGTGAGCGAGTGTTTTATATACAGTTTGTCTACTTAAGTTGGAATCATATGGAATTTTTTTTTATTATTGGTTTTAGGAAAAAAAGGTATTCTTGATAAAAAGTTCTGCATGGTCCAAAACTTAAAATGCAATGGTCAGATATAAATTTTTTCAAGCCGTATACATGGTTTGTCGAAAAATATGAACTTTGCTCAAGAATAAAGTACGTTTATATCGTATTTTAGACTTATTTACCCCATCTCACCCCCTGGGGGGTTGATTTTCGGAAAATCACGAAATACATGTTTGCTTATTTGTTTTTAGGAGTACTCCTACGAAGTCGAAATGTCTATTTAATATTATTTCTCCATACAAAATTGTAACCTCCATTTTACCCCTTTAGGGGTTGACTTTCGAAATATCCTTTCTTATTTCTTGTATACATCATAAAGGGAACCTCTATCAGCTTTCTAGGTCCAAGGGTTTGGGCTGGGCGTTGATGAGTGGGTGAGCGAGTGTTTTATATACAGTTTGTCTACTTAAGTTGGAATCATATGGAAATTTTTTTATTATTGGTTTTAGGAAAAAAAGGTATTCTTGATAAAAAGTTCTGCATGGTCCAAAACTTAAAATGCAACCGTCAGATATTAATTTTTTCAAGCCGTATACATGGTTTGTCGAAAAATATGAACTTTGCTCAAGAATAAAGTACGTTTATATCGTATTTTAGACTTATTTACCCCATTTCACCCCCTGGGGGGTTGATTTTCGGAAAATCGCGAAATACGTGTTTGCTTATTTGTTTTTAGGAGTACTCCTACGAAGTTTCAAGTCGAAATGTCTATTTAATATTATTTCTCCATACAAAATTGTAACCCCCATTTTACCCCTTTAGGGGTTGACTTTCGAAATATCCTTCCTTATTTCTTGTATACATCATAAAGGGAACCTCTATCAGCTTTCTAGGTCCAAGGGTTTGGGCTGGGCGTTGATGAGTGGGTGAGCGAGTGTTTTATATACAGTTTGTCTACTTAAGTTGGAATCATATGGAATTTTTTTTTTATTATTGGTTTTAGGAAAAAAAGGTATTCTTGATAAAAAGTTCTGCATGGTCCAAAACTTAAAATGCAACCGTCAGATATTAATTTTTTCAAGCCGTATACATGGTTTGTCGAAAAATATGAACTTTGCTCAAGAATAAAGTACGTTTATATCGTATTTTAGACTTATTTACCCCATTTCACCCCCTGGGAGGTTGATTTTCGGAAAATCGCGAAATACGTGTTTGCTTATTTGTTTTTAGGAGTACTCCTACGAAGTTTCAAGTCGAAATGTCTATTTAATATTATTTCTCTATACAAAATTGTAACCCCCATTTTACCCCTTTAGGGGTTGACTTTCGAAATATCCTTCCTTATTTCTTGTATACATCATAAAGGGAACCTCTATCAGCTTTCTAGATCCAAGGGTTTGGGCTGGGCGTTGATGAGTGGGTGAGCGAGTGTTTTATATACAGTTTGTCTACTTAAGTTGGAATCATATGGAAATTTTTTTATTATTGGTTTTAGGAAAAAAAGGTATTCTTGATAAAAAGTTCTGCATGGTTCAAAACTTAAAATGCAACCGTCAGATATTAATTTTTTCAAGCCGTATACATGGTTTGTCGAAAAATATGAACTTTGCTCAAGAATAAAGTACAGTCGTGTGCAAATAAATCTGGGACAGTGTTTTTTTCACATGCAGATTCAGTTAAGAATTGAAGAATATCTCCATGGATTTCCTGCTATCAGAAAGAGTTACATTAAACTTTAACAGGTACTGAAACCCGTAACTCTCTCTGATAAGAGGAAATCCATGGAAATATTCTTCAAATTCTTAACTGAATCTGCATGTGAAAAAGACACTGTCCCAGATTTATTTGCACACGACTGTACGTTTATATCGTATTTTAGACTTATTTACCCCATTTCACCCCCTGGGGGGTTGATTTTCGGAAAATCACGAAATACGTGTTTGCTTATTTGTTTTTAGGAGTACTCCTACGAAGTTTCAAGTCGAAATGTCTATTTAATATTATTTCTCCATACAAAATTGTAACCCCCATTTTACCCCTTTAGGGGTTGACTTTCGAAATATCCTTCCTTATTTCTTGTATACATCATAAAGGGAACCTCTATCAGCTTTCTAGGTCCAAGGGTTTGGGCTGGGCGTTGATGAGTAGGTGAGCGAGTGTTTTATATACAGTTTGTCTTACTTAAGTTGGAATCAGATGGAAATTTTAATAATAAAAAATGTTTCCATATGATTCCAACTTAAGTAGACACACTGTATATAGACTACGATACAGGTAAATATCAGACTGGTAAATACTCCCATTCTTTTAATATTCTATTATGCTTGTGAAACATGAACTGCTAATAAATATGACAGAAGGTGCAACTGTATGATTAAAAGCCCAGAGAATTCCTTTTAGCACGATTTCATACAGCTGGAGCAACCACTTATCGTTTCAGCTCCACACATTTCCGGTATGGGAATTGCTAGTTAGCGAATCGGGGTAGCCCTCGGATTCCGTTTTCCAAACCTTGATCGGTGGGACGTGTAGAAACTTACAGAAAACAATGCGAGAAAGTTATCCTGGCTGCTACTCTGGCGCCGCAATGACGGTTTATGCCACGTATCCAAAATGAACGTCAGAAATATACTTGGCTGGGTTTCAGTTTGTGTACTCATCTTGTACACGACGAAAACAGTGCTTGCTGGGCACTCAAATGCGGCTTGCGGCATATGAAATTATACAGCAACTTAAACGTTACAAGAATTTCTTAAGCTGCTCCTTTCACTTAGCCGGAGGCAATGTTGCACAATGCACTCCATGTCGATCACCAACGTGCACCCTTGGACCAAGCAAGCAAACGACTGCTATTCCCCGCGAATCGGCTCCTAGGTTGATTTTATCGGTGAACCCTCAAAATCAAACATCACTAAACTGGACCGGCTCCACGCCCTATGAATTATACAGAATTGCTATGTTTAAGCCTAGTAATAATAAACAAGCATGAAATACGAACTGGATATATCTTTAAACATGAAAATAGCGAGTGCGAGGTTGAACGACAGCTGTAGAGAGTTTGGTTGGTTCAGTTCCATGAAATGTAACTGATACTTTGAGAGCGTTATAGGCTAATCGGCATTTTCAACATGGCCTGATTTGATAATGCCCTAACGCATAACCTACGAATTTGAAATTTCGTTTCCCATTTCTAGGTCGGATAATTCAAGGAACTTCATATCGTTCCACAAACGCTCTATAGACCGATCCTTTGTTCCGACGCAATGTTAGCGGGGGTCTTGTTACAACCGACAAGCCGATACAGGCCTGATATACATCACTTCAATCGACTGCATTACCGATGCTTCGAATTGAATCTGTATATTCTTTGTTCGGCAAACCAGAGGCGCCTCGCAACTGCAAGACGCTAGGTTTAGCAAACCGCCCTGTTTTGCATCAGCCGAGTGTAATCTCCCTGTTTCTTGTATCCATTACTGCCAGATATATACTGCATCCAGCTAAGTTGAATTTATTTTATTAGTTAAGTAATGCATGGTGTGAATTAGTGCCATCTCCAAACATGTTATATTAAGTTAAGCGCTGCATTTTGTAAAGTAGTTAAGAATTTTCCACTTTAGACTGAACAAAACTTAAAGTGCATCTTCGTTGAGAAAGCAGTAACGCTTTTTGCAATCTGTTGCTGACCTGTTATCAGACCATCAATACTGTTTAGCCTATAGAATTCTATCATGTCCAAACCTATGCTCAGGTTATCTTATACTGTGTACAACTATGTTGTATGTGTATCACTTTTATATAATATTCTCATATTTCACGCTGTATGATTTTGAAAGGCAGTTACGCGAGTGCTTAAGTATAAAATAATAAAAATTCCAGAAGCTTCGATGAAATAGTTGAGCACACTTTCCCTATATTCTTTGTAGAATCCTCATTCCATTCCTAGAAAGAAACGATATGTGGCGCCTTCATAAATTGCGCCGATGTGCAGATACTTTTGAGGTACACTTTTGCTTAGACTGTCGTGAGCGAGACTTTTCTGGTAGCTTACCAAGAGCTTCTGGGAATTTTCGTTAATTCAAGTATGCAGCTTCGAGCCAAGCGAACGGTAATTCCTACGACTCATATATTTTATTTGACTAACACTTGGAGTATATATTTTCAGCTGTTACGAACGCAACCTCTGGCTTCCTGTAACATTGCTTTTCTATAGCCACAAACTAAACTAATAAAGTAAGAGGTAACTCATTGCTAACGGAGCTTGCTGACAATATCGAGGGCACGGCAATTTACAAAAATATAAAGACGTACGAGACGTCTCGTTTCAATTTCAAGTCCAATCGAAAAGGCGTCAAGTTTGATGTTTAAGTAAGGTACAGAATTGCAATCCATGAGATATTTTTGTTGATTTTTGCATTAACTGAAAATTAGTGGCTGCGCTGATTGCGTTAAACTATTAATGAATGGCGTAATAACTCAATGGCCAGGTTTACATGCGTTTATTTACTTTAGAGAGGTTAGAGAAACGAATGGATTCCCAAAAACTGAATTGACGAATAATTAATACCAGAACTCTGGTTACTGGTAAATTTGATGTTTCCTATAATCTATAAATTTTGACATAAATATAACTTTGCGGCAAACTTTGTTACAAATTTACTAACAAATGTAATCTAGCTGCTAAAAAACTACAAAATAAAAATTTTTCAAGCTTATGCTTTTTACTACTACTTCGCAGCAATAGAATATTTCAAACATTAATATTGTTGTTATCATCCCAACAAACATTAGTAAATTAACCTTAACAAAGCAGTACCTACCTTCGTCTTATAAATAGATTGTAGCATCTAAGTATTGATTTGAAACTGCTTCTTCAGTTTTCAAGTCAAATATTCTGCTGTAAACTTGTAAATACATTCTTAATTGGAACGAAGTTTAACAAATCAAACTAAAAATTTTATAAAAAGTTGTCGGCAAAACATCAGGTAGTTACGTTAACTTGCGGTTTATTCAATAATTCTAAATAGCAAACTTATGAAACTTTTGCTAATTGTTACGCCCAAAGTGCCCACCCGGTGGCATTCTGGGCAACACTGGTTTAACCAAAGGGAGCTTAGTTAATAGCAGATAAAGTTTAACGACTTGGAGACGACTCCCACCAGCAGGATCGGAAAGTTCGGGCACGAGCCCTTTGCAGGTCAAAATTCAGGCCTGTCGTAAATGTTCCATAAATTACCTTTAGTAATTGTGGTTATTATTGCGGTGGCACTGTTTATACATATCATATGATGGCAATTTATAAACTCATAATGGCCTGGCCGACGGCTGCGCGGTGTCCCGTTAAAAACTGGTTAAGGGAAGAATTGTATTTATCGCAGAAATCATAAACATTCAGCAGTTCGATGACCATAAACCTAGGAATAGGGCGAAATTGATACGGTTTGCAAATTAAATTAATAATTTCATAACCTACTTCGCTGCAAGTCATAAAAATTTTAACACATGAATAATAAAAAGGCGCTTTGCCCCGAATACAGTTGTAAAAGGACGGTTTATTATTGTTGAACAAGCGCTGCAGTTACATTCAGCTTCCGTTATGCCGTAGTTTGTTAGGTGGCCGTAACTTCAGGGCGATGGAGTAAATTTGCCTTTACCTACTTTCCTATGGATTTTATTCATGTATAGCAGTCAGCTTAGTACATAACAGATCCTGCTCTAATTCCTTGCATACAACGATGAATCTCACATTTTCGTGCATAGAAGCTTGGAATACAGTTAATTTTTCAGAGAATTCCTCGTTTATTTTATTTAAAAGATAGTGAGGTGTTGTCATTCTTAGTTGTCAAAATTTTTAATGTCACTTTCCATCCTTCCAGTTAATAAATCTACTTTCATAAGTTTTATATCTACGTATTTCTTAGCCAAATTAAAATTAAATTATGTGTATTCAAGATTTTAAAAAATAATGTGTAGTTACTTTGAAAATTAGAGCCAGCATCGGTTTTTTAATACAATCGACGAACGAATGAGGAAACCGTGTCGCTTCACAAAACACAATCTACTAATCAAAAATTTCGATTCCGTCTCGTTGAAGTATCGAAAATATCTAAGTAATGCTCGTCTTGTCATCAACATCTCCGCCAAAACAACATACATCGACGGAACCCTGGAGAAACAACTTTTTGTCAGTATGTAGATCAAGGGCGATTGCTCGTAGTCAAGCGTTGAGCTGTCTTTGTCCATTCTACATTCAACGAGCCGTACCCCTGAAAAATATTTCATCATATCGCTTATACAACGGTGCCGTTTTGCACGTGGCCATCTGTGGAGCTGTCCATTTTGATTTGAACGAACTTGAAAGCCAGTCCATATTTCAAGAAAACTTTTGGCCTCTCTAGAACCATCGTGATTCAAAATCTTTGCTGAGCTTCGGTACTCGACCGCTTGTATTCCCCGCATCGTTACCAATTAGTTTGCTGAACCAAGCTAAATCGAATATTATGTAAGCATGCATATATTCTCGCCAATTTTTTATGTGTTTTATTTGTAACATTGACAAGATAGGGTTAGGTGAGGTGTTATTAGCGAGAATAAATTGTGTACTCTGGGCTCTGAAAACCAAAATATTTAGTGTCAATAAATATTATTTAAAAATATTATTACTTGCGATTTAGATTCAATAAATAACTCTATACATTTTCTTAAACTTGCAGATATTGCTATGGTTTTAAGCCCTATAGATAAACTCTTTTAGCATTGCCAGATTAATGGACATTTCATGAAAGCTCAGAGTGAGATATCTTATATAACTGCAAAGCTAAAATTTGAATTTGCCAGAATGATTACAGTTGTAATGAGTTGCCAGTAATTGCAGCATAATTAATTAATGAACGCAGTAAGAAGAGCTCATTCGCACAGGGTTCCCAAATTGGATGTAAGTTCAGTTAGTTAATTAGGTTTGTGCTAGATGTAAAGGCCAAGCCGAATGAAATGTAATAATAAGATGGATTTCAAAACGCAAGGGAATGAAGCGTAGAAATCAGGCATATTTTAATAGTGAAATCCAGTCAGGGTTTTATAAGAAAGGTAATTGGAGGACGGATAAGCAAAAGAACATGCGACGGGCAGATAAGAAGGAAGGCATTAAAGCGTTTGAAAGAAACCGTAAGAATCAAAAGGCAAGGACTATAGGATTTGTAGAAAAGAAAACACATATGAATTTAAAATTATGAACGAAAAAGAAACAGTGAAATTCAAATGGAAGAAAATGCAGGAAATGCGCGAATTAAATACTTTGATCAGTGCAGTGACGTGTGA
Organism: Agriotes lineatus; assembly: GCA_940337035.1. Classification (NCBI taxonomy): domain Eukaryota; kingdom Metazoa; phylum Arthropoda; class Insecta; order Coleoptera; family Elateridae; genus Agriotes; species Agriotes lineatus. The sequence continues at coordinate 2,983,885 of OW679198.1, read as the reverse complement.
ACTTTTAAAACGCTAATTAAAAAGACGTGCAGTGAAAAATAGACACGCTAAATTAATATAAATGTAAATAATTATTTTAGATATAGTATTAGTGTACAAAACCATGATTTTAAGTAGAATTATTGTAAAAAGTTAATGTTTTTAACCATGTTAATATCCGCAATTTATTTAAATTTAACTAGCTTTTGTTTATAACAAATTAATGGAGGTTGACAAATGAATAAATGAATGTAATGACAGCCAGTATTTGTGTCTCCAAATAAATTGAGTTTTAAGATAGAAGCCATTTGAATTTATTAAAATAAAGTACACCATTGTGTAGACAAATTACCAGGCTATAAGTGGAAGTGTGGGTTTTAATTTCCATCACATAAAAATAATTCTCATCGTTGCGGTCTCCGAGAGCTTCGACATAAGTACTCATTTCAGCCTCCGATCCTGATCTGCAGCCAGGTTCCAGAGCCAGGGGTTACAACTGCTGCACGTCCCTTCAGCGAATAGGAGTCCGGCACGTCAATCCCAGCATCCCCAGGAAACGATCCGGCTACTTGACATCACCCGAGGAGGTTGCCGTTGACTGCAGAAATCGCAGGTTAGTTTTTACATGGAAATATTGGCGCTAGGAGCCTGAAACTTACCATAAAGCAAGAGTACGACATGAGGAAGCCGATTCCAGGCATATTGAACATCCATTAACAGCCAGAAATCCCGAAATTGTAATAATCAAAGTTGAGGTTATGTTTTTTCAAAACCGACGCTATAAAAACAATTGAAATAGCGTACCTGCAAGCTATGAAACACAATACAAATTAATACCGGAAAAACAATCTAATTCAAATAATTACCGATAACACGTTGATCGATTTCACAATATTTATCATTCAATTAAAAGCAATTTTGTAAAAGGCATCCATCTTGGTTAACACTTGAGCTAATTTTAGAGTTTTCGATTATGCGCGTTTGAGCTAATAGCGGAGGACAGATCCGTACTTAACGAATTTCAATAAATAATGCATCCAGGGTGGACCTAACCGAGTGAGAGTCTTGCTTTTCCGAAATTTGGGCTAGCACTTTTATTTGATTAGTTGCAGATAAATAAGATATTATAAAGGGCATACTACTATTTATTTTAGCTATCAATTTATAAGTAGCTTTTAAGCAACCTGAGATGTGATAACACGACTATAAAAAAATATTTTGGGTGGTACCCTTATTAAATTAATATTACAAACATAGACACTAAATTAAAGGGACCTTCCATCTCAATATGATCGACCTGCAGACTTAAATATAATCCAGAAGAACTCTAAAATCTTTTGCATGCAATTTATTCCAATAATTTGTAAATTTGTGTCACGTCATTAATGGGTGGGACTGAGTAGGTTTATACCGACAAGTGGTATATTCTTATTCGGTGGTGTTCCTGAGTATGAAAAAGCATGTTGTCGCTTTCTCAGCCTGTGGAGTGAGGAGTTATGACGTTACAAAGATGGCCATTCTTGGTGCCAGGTTTTAGTACAGAAAAACTAGGGTTTAACCCAAACATCCAAACAGAAAGTTATACCCAGCAGCAAACTGTTTAGTACCCTCCTCTTAGTAAGGGTAAAAAGTTGCACAACATTGCGAGTCGGGTTTAGGCGAGAGGGGGGTGGAAAGATGGTAAAATGGTAGGTTTCAACAGTTTTTCGCGAATATCTCGTTAACTCTGAGGTTTAGCGCAAACTTTATCTTATACAAAATTAATCTATATTTAATTTACAATAAAAATGGTCTTATACATTTTTGACTTCTAGACAAGGGTTACGGTGATATGGAGGGGGCAATGATGTCATTATTTTCTAGTTAGCTTGGGATTCATCGTAATCACCTGAAAATGGGTATGTTTCGTTATAAAGAGTATGTTTCGTTATAAAAAGTACTTAGTGACGCATCATTAACATAGGAACATTTGTATGTATGTATGTATGTATGTACGCCTCCTTTGTCGTTTTTATCTTTATTTTACCTATTTTTCCAATAGATAATTTATCATATCATTTTCCTCTTTCCCATTTGAGCTTTTATAATTATACCTACTTAAATTACCTCCATCTTTTGTCATATTTTGCTAAAAATATAAAACATATGGATAGCATTAAAACAAGGTTGACTACAAACTTTATCTAATAAGCTTTAACACAAAAAATAATGGAAATTCTGTTTCTCCACAATACATGCTTTTCAGTAAATTCAATGTTCTTCAATGGAAAGTGGTATGTACATGGTACATGGTGGTTACATAATAAATTACAGCAATCAGTAACCTAAAAATCTTCAAGCTCTTTTTCAGATTGAAGATTATCTTCATCGATGCTGTCATCAATAATTAGTGAATCTCTATTGGTGCACTTATGTCCGGAGCAATTCTTGCACATATTTGAGCATTTCGAGCCACTCTGACGACGCTCACAGTTTCTGACAGTTTGTATTACAAGTGCAAATAATGAGGGAGAGCAATTTTTCCGGATCAGCTGCCTTTGTGGTTGCAACTGGACGCAAATAACGACCAATCCTATTCCAACCCCATTTTAGTGAATCTTTATGGACTTTGAGCCATTGCTGCTCTTAATGGTAAACTCTATAAGAGTGTTGTTGCGCAGCTGCTGAAGTGGGGAAAAGTGCAGCCAACCTGAAATTTATGTGTACAGGTTCCTTTGCGATGGTCTACAAGTAACATTGATGGCGCAGGGTATCCAAATTATCTGCATTTGTTGATGCAAATATCGAAAGGAAGAAATAGTTCCAGCATCAGCAACTGCATCTGGGTCTGCACTTGGGTTGTTAAAAGTCAACAGTTTGTGTAAAGCTCCTTGTCACTTTGCACTTTTTCAGAAGGCGTTATTTTTCCCTTTCTATAAATTGAAGAAACGGTATCACATCCGGCGAAAGTGTAAACTGAGAACATCTGTCATTTTTCCGATACCACGCTGTATGCACCAATGCAGTAAACTTTTTCTTCTTGGTTACCTTTCTTCGGTACCATCATTTTCAATTGTTTGTTGGCTGAAGCATACATAACCAACAATAAATTGGTGTCATTGCCAACTACGATAGCCTCTGTTTCCTTCTTTGATTCGTCAATTGCAGTAAAAACTATCTTGGTGTCAGCACCACCTTCTGCCTGAATCACTTTGCAGCAAGGCTTGCTGTAAGTGTACAGTGATTAGAGCAATCAGTTGTATCTTGTTCTTAGTATTAGTTAGAAATTTTGCTTGTTCAAGAGTGGCGTTAATTCATTCCACTTTCACTTCAACATGTGTAGTGATCCATGATCTGCGCAAATGTACGAGTATGTCGTCTTTGGTGCTGGGTGCTTCACAATAACCATCTGGCCTCCCCACTTCCTTGAACCCTTATATAATACACTTGGAGCGAATAATACGAGTTCATAGGCGTCATTTTTGATTTTTTGCCGAACAGAAGAAGTTAAATTCTTACCCCCTCCATATCTCCGTAATCCTTTACTGGAGTGCAAAAATACATAAGACCATTTTTATTGTAAATTATATGTAGATTAATTTTGTATAAGATAAAGTTTACAGTAAACTTCACAGGTAACGAGATATTATCGAAAAACTGTTGAAACCTACCATTTTACCACCTTTCCAACCCTCTCCCGCCTAAATCCGAGGCGCAACCTTGTGCAACTTTTTACCACTTGCTAAGAGGACAGTACTAAACAGTTTTCCGCTGGCTAGAATTTTTGTTTTTGGATGTTTGAGTTAAACCCTAGTTTTACTGTACTAAAACCTGTTACAAAGAAGCGCCGACTTTGTGAAGTCATAGCTCCTCACTCCACAGGCTGAGAAACCGACAACAGGAGTTTTTCTACTGAGGAAACACCGCCAATTACGATGGTATCACTTGTCGGTATAAACCTACTCAGTCCCACGAAAATAATTATTAATTCTCTTGGGCTTCCTACTATAAGTGTTACATTGGAAGAACAGCAAAGGAAGACCAGGCTATGAAGTACTTATGCCTTGGGGTTATTTTCCAAATTTGCTATTTTTTTACTTTAGAGTATAGTTTACGCTGCAGTATCATTGATAACAAAAGGGCACAGAGATGGTGCTGAATTCGGAAAAAATAAGGAAATTTTTTGGCTTGTATGCAATTATGATCTGCAACACATATACTAGAATTCATGTGTACTGGAATTCCAAATTCCAGTTTGCACTAATAGCGGATATGATGCCCCGCGCTAAATTTTATACGCTGAGGGTCAATTTTAATGTCGTTGATAATCCCACCGTCACTGAACGAACGCTAAGGCACAAATTGCGGAAGGTACAACTCACGGTTGATTTGGTCAGAAACAGGTGCCGACGAACGAATGATTTAGTATCTTGGACAGTACGTCAAAAACCAACCAAGACCAACAAGGCTGAAAATGTTGTAGTCATGATATCAAATGAATTTGAAGAATTTCAAGATCTACCACTGCTCATCTGCACCAATTAATAGAAATATATAGTCGAACTTGTCAATTGTTCTAAGGTTAGCCCAAGCCCTGGTTGATGAAAGAATTTTTTGACAGATATTTTACGACGATTCTCTTAATGAATAACCTTATTGATACAGCAATACAAAAAACTGCTACACTAAATGTTAAAAAGAGATATTTCAAAAATACAAGAACATGGAAAAAAGATAATTCAAAGAAAACCGTGTCTTGCCTAATGGACATTTAATAAAGGCGTTTTAATAGTATCTACGTCTACTGACGCTGAACAGCAACAGCTCTAAAAAGATGGAATAAACTTAAAAAATAACATATAAGTGTAACATGTTTCGAAGCACTGAAGTCATACATATATGTGACGAAATGATGAAGTACTACCAGCCTTTCTTCAGAACCCGAAAATGAATATTTAAAGTAATGCTTCATTTGTTTCATTTTGCAATAGTTAGTAAGTAGCTGGATGGAATATAGCAAGAACTGTAAAATTGTGGAATTGAAACTGGTGATGGATCAACTGGAATTTAGGCTGAAGCTAAGATAATACAGTATGTAAAATACAAATAAAAGAACAACTAAAGAAGAAATGCACACGGGAACAGAAGAAAATTACCGAGTTGCCACGAACGAGATGACAGATTTCATGATAGATTCCACCACTAACTACTAATGGCAATCTCAAAAGTCCTAACTTGTGCAGAATGGAGAACTATGAAGTTATACTAGATCGCACTGTACAAAATGTAACGTTTACTTATGCTTTTGTTATATACATCTATAAATACAGAATCTTTGGCGAAGTTTCATTGTACCCCAGGCTTAGACAGTCGACGTTTGCAAAGGGGTTTCCGTTTCGTCTCGAGTCAACGTAAACAATGCAGGCTACAGCGGCCTAATAATAACTTTGAGGTTCTGTGTTTTTTAGAGTACAGTGCTTATCGTCGGCTTCCAATAGTGAATATTATATCGCATTAGAATAGCATACGACTGTAAGGTCCCTACGTTGAATTTTGCTACATTTTAATGCCACAGGCTATATTATGTTGCATCTCATGCCTTCAAATACCTTATAACGACCTCGGATTACCTTTCTATGACATGGCGATGTCGGCGCTCTCTTGACCGTTCCATAATTATGTAATTATGTATCGTCCATCTGGTGAGAGACTGCTAGACACTGCCTTTCCCGCTATGGATTAAACTATCGTAACGGGTTCTAATTTTCAGCTAAATTACAATGTCTGGGTGACTTCGGCATTCTGTTAAAATTTTATGTTTTGTGTCGCCTACTTACTATGCGTTTTTAAAGCTTTTACATATTCGAATTTCCGGTTATGTTCGCTTTGTTACCGAGTAAATTTGAACCCTTCTATATTTCTGTATTGGTGGCCCATTTAGGCAATTTAAATGCCCTATTGGCTGTTATTTATATACTTAAAGTAAATCACTACAGAGCTTTTGTTTTCGTGACGTCACAAGAAGAATCGCTTCGTCATTGCTGAACAAGAGTTTAGTGTAACCTGATGTGCTCATTATAGCGTTTCAAATATTAGTTTCAATATCTTTTAGTATATTGCTGCTTATATGCAGAACGCATTTTTATACCGAATTTAATAGCTGCAGGCAATGGTAATGAACCGATGTCCGTATCAACAGCTTCTTGCGACTCAGTTGCTACTTCTTTAAGGTTAGATACGATATAACACCTGGAGGTTAATTAGACAACCTTGTGGCACCTGACATAATTAACATTCTCAACGTACCCTTATTTTCATGTAGCAAACAACCACATCTCAGGTACCTCCAACCGCCCTTGTCTCAACTGGCAAGTGTATTTTAAATAAATAATTTTGTGCTTATGACATTTGTTTTGTTTTGAGGCAGATCACCGAAAGAAGTGCATAACGCCTTAAACACTCTGAGCTTGTATATCACACCTGTGTTTCCCTGTGCGATAGCTTTCCAGGCAAACACGTAAAGGTTTTTGTTTATCGCGCGATTTGACTTCACGAACAGGTGGAATGCTTAGGGATTGTTTTTTGCGGTTCTGACTTTTTACTGGTATCCTCATAAATGTGTTTCTAGGAATGGTATCTTAATAGAATTCTTAAATTTACTTTATGATTTTAACTTGTGCAGCTAGGTGCAGTTCCTCCTATTCTTGCAGTAACATAAAGTTTCATCGACCACAAATCCTAATGCTGATCACTCAATACTTTCTAACGCTGATGGGAGATTTGGTGGTTGAGCTTCCCCATTACATTACGTTTTGACTATCGCGAGGAAACCTCCTCGTATTTCATTCTAAAATCCACCCCTCACGATAAACTACGGGACCCTTTTAGGCTTGTTATATGGCGTAAATGAGGTTTCTCCTGTAAGAATATTCAGCTGGCTATGCTTAGTTGCTATAAAAATACACATAATCTGAGGCTACACAAATAATAATCTCTCCATACATTTATATCCCACCTATGGACGGCTGTTGATTATGGCCGACTTATTTAAATCGTTGCGTTAGCTGTCCATTTTTTAAATATTTTTGTAGGTCTACATGGTTCAATAGCTCCATATCAGAAACACATCAGAAAGATTAATACAGTATATGTGGTTTATCCATTTTGCTTTTTGCAAATCTGTTCTAATCTTAGTAAGTTATTACGTAAAATTTATAATTCAGCGAATTTAATGTTATGCAAGCGAAATGAAGATATCAACGTTCGAAAATTCCCCATAAAAGGCAGATGGGCCATCTAACAATCATAAAATGCCCATCAGCAAAACCACTTTATGCATAATGCAATAATAAAGCCGAAAGCATACAGGAGTCGCAAAATCCACCTATCTCTCGTCCAATTTGACCTTTATCAACGATTTCCGTCCCGAGCAGGCGTCTCCCGGAGCGAAAGGGTAAGACGATAATTAAAACGCCGGCAAAGCAGCCGTAAGGTTGAATAAAAAATGAACTGGAAACATTTTCGGACGACCCGAAGATTAAAGCCACCGAGCTTATTCATTTAATATTGCAAAGCTCGGACAGCGTGTTTGTGTTGTATATTAGCTATCCTGAGCAGCGCCCACAGAGAGACAACAACGCCTGCCCGCTTTGCAAAAATTTTCTGGCAGAAACGTCCTCAAATCCACATTTATGTCACTAAGGAAGGGGTGGGGGTGAATATGCTTATAATAATCAGTTTTTAAACTAGCACACCAGAGATACTTTTTTGAGTAAGTCATTAACAACGCAAACCCTTACGGCCAACTTCGGTCCACATTATGGACTTTATTATCGGTAAATATACAAGTGAAACAACAATTACGCTTAAGTTATGATAGCCGAATCTATTATGTGTATAATACATTTGTAATGATGCTCTAAGCAGCTTGCTTTACATTTTATCTAACTTCCTGAGTCAATATTTTCTGTCAAATGGATAATACTTAATCGTGTGATTTAGTGATTTAAATTAAATTGCGAGCTATCCCCGAATTGGAGAACAATACTCCGCTGAAGTATAATCGAAAGCAAGATCAGCTGCCTCAATTCCCAGTAGAACGCAACGTACAAATTTTGGAGTGTTATTATGGGTAAGCTGTGTGTTTTTTAATATGATCATTAGTTTCTAGATAATTTCTGAAGCTTTCACAGCCATTGTCATTAAGTAACAAACGACTTCCGGGATTGGACCGTCTCATGATTGAGATCGAAGAACTCAACGTTTCGCCCACTTTCGTAAGGGGATTCATCAGGAGAAAAAAGCAAAAGAGCACGGTAACTCAATGTGTGAACCACGTCAGAGGCGAAATTCGACTAACTAACGAAAGGAGAAAGGCGAGAATTTATAGGCAGCGCCGTCGCGGTTCAGCAAATGCCGTCGCCGTTCAGTGGCGGTGGGCGGGGCTTAGAAATTAGCACTTTCCTCATAGAAGGAAGAGGAAAGCCTTCGTCCCGATTGAGATTGTTAGAGTGTTTGTAAATCTCAATGGCTTCACGAATCTTTCTGCTAAAGAATGAGGATTTGCAGATGATGGAAGTTTCATCAAAAAGGATCTTATGACCAGTATCGCGTTGGTGTTCGGCGATGGCTGATGATGAAACGAGACCCGACTTGAGACAGCGCTGGTGGTCAGAGATGCGAGTTTTCACTGAATGACCTGTTTCACCAATGTATACATCATTACAAGAGCAAGGGATGCTATAAACACCTTTAGATGACATAGTGTTTAATTTATCTTTAGATCAAGGAAGAACCTGTGAGATTTTGCTCGGGGGTTTGAATACTGTTTTAATGTTTTAAACTTTCCCATGCGGTCGGTGACTTGGTGGATATAGGGAAGAAAGACTATTGCTGCAGGAGGATCGGGTTTTGCAGGTTTGGGTGGCCGTGAAGCATTTTTCTATCAAGGCAGGCGAGTTGAAAAGTTGATAATACCTTGGTAATTATTAACTTTCAATTAAGAGCGTGTCAACTAAAAAACCTGTACAATTATTTATAATAAATAACGCCAAATTGAGAATGGTTTGGAATCAAATTATTATGTATGGCACTTCTGTAGCATATATTGACAATCAATTATTGGAAAATTTATAAAGCCAATAAAAACAGTGTAGTAACATTTACAATAGAACACTTTCAAAGTGCGAGCATTGTACGGTGGACTATACCGGGTGACCACGAAAGTTGTTACCCCCCTAGTTTTTCTCATGGTTTTCAAAATAAAAATTTCAAACTTTTAGGGTAAAATTCACTTATTGGATGACTTTTTTAGGGTAAACAAAAGGTAAAATATTTGAAATGTGCACAAAATTACCTTTTCAATGACGTATCACACATTATCATTTGTTTCAAAAATGTTCTCCTGAGTTACTTTTTAACAAATCTCGAAGATGGTCGTAAATTCGTTAAAACAACATAACTGTTAGATAGTAGGCCATGGAAACGTTGAAATGGTTGGTGTCAGGTTGTATTGATTATCCTGTAGCTCCTTGGTGGAGCAAAGGGCACCTTACGGTGTTTCACAGCCTAGATGATTTGTGGTAGGATGGCTATTCCTGGCCACTGTCTACTGTTATCACTTTTTCTACGAATTCCTTCTATTTCCTCTTATCTCTTGCTATTCTATTTACTTCATTCCATGTTATTTCAATTAGGTCGAGTTCTTTTTGTACTGTTCGTTTCCATGAGTGTTTTGGACGGCCCAATTTTCTTTTTCCCGCAACATTATAGGTGAACGCTTGCTTTATTATACTCTGATTTGTTTTTCTAAGTGTGTGTCCTATCCAGTTCCATTTACGTCTCCTTATAGTTTTTTCAATTGGTTCTTCATTCGTATTTTTCCATAATTCCTCATTTGAAATTCTATTTGGCCAAAAGATCTTGCATATCTTCCGTAGGCATTTGTTTATGAATATTTGTAGTTTTGTTACGCATTTTTTAATTGTTTCCACGTCTCTGACCCATATAGTAGCACTGTTTTGTTCTGAATAGCCTGTGCTTTGTTTTTATTTTGATGTTTGCTGCTGTCCATACTCGATTTATCATAATAAAAGTATTGCGTGCCGCCTTTATCCTTGCATCAATATCTATTTCCTTACCACCGTTTCTTCCTATTATACTACCCAGATATCTGAATTTATTTACCTCCTCGACCTCCTTACCATCAATGGTTATTTTTGTTCCTACTTTTGCTTCTCTAGTTAACAGCAGCTTGGTTTTCTTGGGATTGATTTTAAGCCCCATTTTCTTGGCATGTGTTTCCAGTCTTGTGATCTTCTTTGGAACATCCCTCAATTTATGCCAGTAGTTTTGTCTTCTGTGTACTGCATTATCCAGTCTATAACTATAATAAACAAAGTCGGTGACAGTATACAACCCTGCCTTACTCCTTTTTCCGTTTTAAACACATGGGAAAGCGTTCCTTCATGTTCTACTTGCAATTCAGAGTTGTCATAGAGTGCTTTTATAAACCGTATGTATTTTTCTGGTATGCCAAATTGTTCTAGTATTTTCCACATTGCCCTTCTGTTGATGGAGTCGAAAGCTTTTTCGAAGTCTATAAAATTTATATAGATTTCTTCTTCCACTTCAGCTGTTTGTTCTAGGATGATTCTTAAGGTACCTATGTGATCTACACAGACCCTGTTTGGTCTGAAACCAGTTTGGTTTTCTCGCAGTTTGTTCTTGATTGGTGCTTTCATTCTATTCCACATCATTCTTGTCATGCCTTTGCTAGCCACGCTGAGTAGTGGTATCGCATTTGGTTAGATTGCCCTTTTTGGGTAGTTTTAGTAGTATTCCTCTTCCCCACTCTTCTGGTATTCTTTTATCTGTCCATATTTTATTTACCAATATGTGCAGTACTTCTACTGTCAAATCTGTATGGTCTTTTATTAGCTCCGCTGTTATTCCGTCTATTCCAGCAGCTTTGTTGTTTTTAAGCGTTTTTACTCCGGTTTTTATTTCTTCCTTGGTGAATGTATCTTCTTTTATATCCAATTTCACATAATTGTTTTGTGTTTCAATCTCTAGTTCGTTTTCTTAGTTTGAGATTTTATATACCTCTGCAAAATATGTTGCCCATCCTTCTCTTATTTCTTTTTGTGTAGTATATACTTGTCCTTGTTTCCCACTTATTTTAACTGTGTTTATGTATTTCTTCCCTTTTATGGTTTTATTGAGATCATATAACGTCTTCGTATCCTGTTTCATTGCTGCTTCTTCAGCTCTCTTCGCCAGCTCTTCCATATACCGGGTGTCCATTCTCAAAGTCGAACATAGGCAATTAACATTAGTGCATTTATTCGTTTTTCATTGAAATAATTCATTTTTCTGTAGATAAGTTTAACACACGCTGACAGAAAATACCTGATATACACCAACTGATTACCAATTTTTTTGACAAATGTTATCGAACTTGAAAAGCAAGGCATGGCATATTTAAAAATTCCCAAGTTTTAAATTAGTATTTTAAAATAAAAACCGCATCTTGAATATTATTATTGGTATCATTTGATGCGTAATAATTTTATCTTTCCATTGATACCATTACTTTCCCTGTAAGTGGAATTGGCGAGAAGGAAAAGGCAAAAACGTTCAATACAATGTTAATCGCCTATGTTCGACTTTGAGAACGGACACCCGGTATAGTCTCTTGTCCTTCCTCGCACTTTTCTTTATTTCTTTATTTTTTTTATTATATTCACTCATATGTTTATTTTTGTGTTCTTGGTTTGTCGTATTCATTATCTTGATTTTTAGTTTTCTTCTTTCTTCTATTTTTTCTTTCGTTTCTCTGGTTATCCATGGCTGATCTGATTTCTGTCTGTATCCTATTTTAGATTTTGCTACTTCTTTGATCGTATTTTTGTATTTAGTCCATACGTCTTCGATACCCTGTGTTGCCAAGTTTTCTAGATCTCCCATTTTTATTTCTAGTGCATTTTGGTATTCTTGCAGGATATCCTGGTCTTTCAATTTTACTGTGTTAAATTTCCGTCTTGTTATTTTTGCGCCATAGTTGGCCTTTATTCTGATCTTTATCTTGGCTAGTAATAACTGGTGGTCTGACGCAATGTCCGCACCTCGCATAGCTCACACGTCCAAAATTGAGTTTCTCCACCGTTTTTCAATAAGGATGTGGTCGATTTGGTTACGTGTCCGGTCCCCTGGAGATATCCAGGTTGTCTTGTGTATATCCTTGTGTGGAAATAGTGTTCCTTCTATCATTAGGTTATTTAATGCGCAGTATTCTATTAGTCGCCTTCCATTATCATTGCTTTCTCCAATTCCATGTTTTCCCATCACATATTCATTTCCTTGGTTGCATTTCCCCACTTTAGCATTCCAGTCTCCTATGATGATTTTCACATCCCTGCTGTACTTTTTTCCTAATTTCGTGGTGATGCTCTGTATCTTTTCATAAAAATCTTCCTTTTCTTCATCTGTGTAATTGTTTGTTGGCGCATATATGTTTATTATTAGTAGGTTTCTGAACTTGGCTTTAAATCTTGCCCAGATCATCCTCTCTGAAATTCCTTCCCAGTCCATTAGTGCTTTCTCTGCCTCCTTACTTAACATTATCGCTACACCTCTTTCTTTCCCTGCTTCAGCATCAGCATATCCTGAATGAATTATAGTGGTTTCTTTCGTTAATCTGGTTTTTCCTTGTCCATTCCACCTTGTCTCACTTAGTCCAAGAATGCTTATTTGGTATCTTTTCATCTCCTCCGCTACTTGGTGTGCCTTGCTTATTTCTTGAATTGTCCGTATATTCCAGCATCCAATGTAAAATTTGGTTTGTGTCTTCAACTGCTCTTTTTGTGTCTCTTTATCTTTTTCTTTCTCTTCACTCGCCTGTTTTTCTGTTTTTTCTCCTTCTTTAAAGTGTATTGTATTAGTCTATGTTCTATTTTCACTTATATAGTCATTGTTTTCTTTATTGTTTTTAACGTAGTTTTTATATATTTGTAGGTTTCTCAATCTTCGTATTATCCTGTCTGCTGGTGGTGGTATTTTAGTTGTGCTTTTCATTTTTAGTTCTTCTATTGCGTATGTATTTTTTGGTTTATTTGACTTGTCTTCTTTTTGTTCTTCATTTTTTCTAATTTATTTCCTTGTCCTATTTCTTTGCGTGTCGTCATAATTTTTTCTGTCCGGTTTATTATTTTTAATAGTTTTTTGTTGGCTGTTGTTGGTTCCGTCTAGTGTTTGCAATTCTTTGCTTTTCCTTTTCAAAAGCGTCGTCTCCTGCTGAAAATTTACTCTTATCTGTTGTTTTTTCTTTTTCTTCTTCTGTTTTCTTGTAGGGTGCCAGTATTGTTTGTGTCTAACACTTATTTCTCTTTAGGATTGCACCTGCATATCTTGTTTCCTTGAAAGTGTTCTCGTTTTCTTCGTCAGTGGATCTTCCTCTTTTTTTACCCTCCTTATCTTCTTCCATGTTTGTCAGGTCTTCCTCGTCTGTTATCTCCTCCCTCTGACTCTGTGTTTGTGTTATCTGTTCCAAAGTGTAGGATTCACCATTGATAATTAATTTGTTGTGTGTTATGTTCGCCATGCAGCCCTCTTCTTTAGCTTTTTTCATATGCTTCAACAACTCCTTACGCTTTTCTAGTATTGTTTTTGGGTAGTCATCTGTGATCCATACTTTTGCATTCTTTAAGTTCCTCTTGTTATTCATTGCCTCATTATTTTTTCTCAGAGATCCGAATTCCACCAATATAGGCCTAGTTCCATTCTTGTTTATGTCTTTTATACCTAATCTTCTTATTTCTTCAATCTCCTGTTCCATATTAATCGTAATACCCATTTCCCTCATCAATATTCTAACCTTCTCATATAATATTAAACTTGACTCATTTTCTTCCTCATTAATACCTTGTAGCACTATTTTTCTTATTTCCCTTTCCATATCTTCCATATGCTTCTCCTGCATTTTAATCTTTGCTTCTAGTATCTTGTTTTGTTTCTTTAACTCATAATGTTCTTTTCTAGTTACCTCTATGTCTAAGTGTAATTTATCTATCTTTGTTTCTATACTCTCAATCCGTTCTGTCCTTGCGTCCATTCTAGTTAATTTTGCTTGTATGTCTTCTAGTATTTTTTCCATACTTGTATTTACTGTCGTAGTTTTGTTAATTATTGATGCGTTTATTTCGAGTCGTATGCTTGTGGCGACACGTGGTGTCAGGTTGTACAATAATGTCTAATTAATTTGTTAGAGAAACACGGATAAACTAACAAATATATTACAGACGACCATATTTTCCAATAAATAAACCGAAATTACTCGTTTCTTTCAAATAGCAACATATCTTTTATTTATTACTGTCAGGTAGCTTATTAAATCACCTTTTCAATTATGTGTAATAAGTCAGTGATTATGGTTAAAATGACAGCAAATTTAAATTTAACAGTAAAATTTGTTTATGAGAGTATACTAACTTTTTTTAAATTCATCTATTTTAAAAAAATTTAAAACTTGATACGCATCATTGAAAAGGTGATTTAATAAGCTACCTGACGTTAATAAATAAAATATATATTGCTATTTGAAAGAAATGAGTAATTTCGGTTTATTTATTGGAAAATATGGTCCTCCGTAAAATACTTGTTAGTTCATCCGTGTTTCTCTAACAAATTAATTAGACATTATTATAACCTGACACCAACCATTTCAACGTTTCCATGGCCTACTATCTAACAGTTATGTTGTTTTAAAGAATTTACGGCCATCTTTGAGATTTGTTAAAAAGTAGGTAACTCTGGAGGCCATTTTTGAAACAAATGATAATGTGTGATACGTCATTGAAACGGTAATGTTTTGCACATTTTAAATATTGAATCAAAATGGTAGGTTTCTATTTAAAGTAAAAAAGTGATTTTAAATGTTTGTTTACGCTAAAAAATGTCACCCTATAAGTGCATTTTACCCTAAAAGTTTGAAATTTTTATTTTGAAAACCATGGGAAAAACTAGGGGTCACCCGGTAAATGATATTAATCAAAAAGTAGACGACAATAAAACGTTGAGAGGAGTTGCGGGTAGTGGTTGAAAAGCTGAAAAATTACAAAAGCAAAAACATGCAGATTGTGGAGGTGTCACTAAAAAAACTAGACAGTCTTGCAGAAAACTTGAACGTAAGTTCAAGATATCTCATGAATGTGATAGATTTTTATTAGGGGAACAAGATGGACTTAAAAAAAAGAAAGTTAACGCATAGGTATATGGAAAAGCAAACGGATGCTCAAAAAATATTATTGAGAAAGTTAAGAGATACAAATAAGTGAGTATTAAAAAAAAACGTGTACTCTTTATAAGAGAGTATTATATTTTTGCTCTGACATTATAAAAATGTAGAATGCGGAAATCATTTTTTATTTTCCCAGTTGCATTGTGCCTCGGATAGCTCTACGCTATGGTACTGTAAACACATGATTTTCTTAATGAAGCACAATAAAATATCAATTTATGCACGAAGGTGGTTATATTTTTTTGGATGGCTAGCTAAACGCCTAAGGCCTATCACAACCCATGTCTCTCTTGGAGCTCGACTGATGGCCTATAGGTAATGCCTGGTTCCGTCTCCTGCGAAGGTTTAAAAGATGGCTAACTTTTCAAACCTGCGGCAAAACAAACATTACCGGTGTCATTGCTGTGTTGTATTGAAAATAATTAGCTGTTAGTGGGTGATAGGAGTGCTCTGGTTTTCGAGAATTTCAATGGTGAGTTTACCTCTAGGAGGACTATGCTCCTATAATCAGGACCGCGCCAGCATCAATGGCCGTCTGTGTGCAGAGCCAAATTTGCCGCCCCAAAATTTAAATTTTTGTTGTAAAATATAAATTTTATGTAGTACATACCTAGTTTAACTGTAACAAATCAAATTAATTTAAGTGAAAAACAGAAATTTTAAAAAAGTTTTATTAACAATAAAATTTACAAAAAAAATAGTGGAATAAAATTAATAAAAAAACAACAAAATTTTAGAAAATTATAAAAAAGCAACTTTCCTAGCTTTTTTCTCCGCAAATTCTTTAATTAATAATTCTAAATCGATGGAATCCATCGTGTCGCTTTCTATTACTATTATAGACAGATTATTTAATCTGTTTTGTGACATTGTGGATCGCATATAATTTTTAATAATTTTTAGTTTGGAGAAAGATCTCTCACCAGACGCAACTGAAACTGGTAACGTGAGTAATATTCTAAGAGGTATTGACATATTTGGAAATGATGCTATGAGCTGATTTTCAAAAATATATTCAAGAATGAACTGGGGCTCTAACTGATGCTTTTCAGCTGAAGTAGGTTTAAGATGTAATTTTAAAGATTTTATCTCTTCAAATAATTCTATTCCATCTACATCTGATTCCTTTCTAGAATCATCAGTTAGATGAAGATGTAAATCTTTACAACATTGTAATAGCTCGTTTTCCGTTAAATCAAACATATTATAGAGAAATCCAAACATAGTATCATATCTTGTTATTCCCTCAAATCTGTCTCTTAAAGACGATAAAGTTTGATCTAATATATTAAAATAAACGTTAACTTTATAATATTTTTTGGATCAATAATTGGTTCATCACTGTGTTCATAATCAAATTGTCTGGGTTTTCTTCGTGGTATAACAGACTGAACAGCAGGGAAATTAGGTTCAATACCGAGTTCATCCGCAAGTGTATTAGCGTCAGTAAGAACATTATTGAATTCTTCATCTGATCGAAGAGCTAAGAAAAAATCTAACAAATTTTTAAAATGCTCTAAGCAAGTTTTTATATTTATAGTAGGATTTTGCATCATCGTGCTCAAAACATTAATTTTGATTAAAATATTGTATCAAATAATTGTTGAGCACAACAATTTATAACTCTGAATTTTTAATGCCAAAGATTTGGCTTGATTTGAAGCACTGTGGTCTTGTACGGATAAACAATCTACAATTAATTACTTCTACCAATGCATCATATATTTGCCCAATTTGGTAACGCAGGGGCTTCACAACGTCTATTCTACTAGACCACCGTGTATCACTAAGTGGTTTTAAATTTAAATTTGTTGTGTGTTTTTTCAGAATTGACCATCTTTTTACCGACGCAGAAAAAAAAATAAGTAATTCTTGAACTATATCAAAATAACCAGAAGTCTCAAAAGAAACTTTAGCAGCATCGTTCACTACTAAATTTAATGTATGGGCTGTGCACGGCACAAAAAATGCTCGCGGATTTATTTCTAAAAATTTTTTTTACAAACCATTATGTTTGCCGCGCATATTTGCCCCATTATCGTACCCTTGGCCACGCATGTCGTAAATATTTAAATTCAACTTTGAAAGTAAATTCATTAAAAATTCACTTAAACCCACTCCAGTTGAATCATTAATAGGACACAATTCTATAAAATGCTCGCGTATTTCAATTTTTTTGAGGACTCATTCAACATTGTAAATCTAAAAATTATAGTCATTTGTTCGATATGACTAATATCCGGTGTACAGTCAAGAATGATAGAATAGTATTTACATTTTCTAATTTAATCCAAAATATTATTTCTAATTTTGTTACCAATGACATCTATTATTTTATTCTGAATTTTGTCCCCTAAATAATTTACCATTCGTGTTTCATCTTTTTGTGACTTTTGAGTCCGAAGCACATGTTCTGACATAACAGAATCAAATTTTGAGATCATCTCAACAGCTTTTAAAAAATTACCGTTGTTGCTTTCAAATAATTTATTAGATTGCCCGCGCAAAGCAAGACACTGTCGTGACAAATATTGTATTACTAAAATTATTATTCTCTCAATCACAGCATGCCAGTGTTTTGCTTCTGCATTCAACAAACGTAGTTGCGTCTGGTTTACAGTTTGTTCTTTTGATAACAATTTTATAAGTTCTAACTGATTTTTAACATTTGCATTGTGAGTATCACTTTTTTCGTGCCTTGAAATCAATAGTGACAAATGCTGCCAGTCAGAAACACCTTCCTTTTGCGAAAAATTGTTTTTAATTTTGCCAAATATTGTACAACAAAAGCAATAAACTGCATTATTTTTTATTGAATAAACTAACCACTGTCTATTAATTTCTTCTCCATTTGGAAGAGAACGGTAGAAATATTTTTTCGAAAACCTTCGACCATTTTCATTATTTGGGAAATTAAATTGCGTTACCTGAACAGGCCCTCTTTCTACTAAAATTTTTGTTAATGTTGGTGATATTATCTCAGGCCACTCTCCAGGATCATCTGAGGTTGCTGTGCCCTGCTGCGACTGCTGTGAATCTGATGAGCAGCCAAATTTCTTTAGTTCAGAAAGCCTTGAAGAGGATGACGTGCTGGCTTCTTCAGCGTCACTAACTTCTCTTCTCTCTGGTTTTGGAGACTCCGAGTCAGATGAAGTCACCTTCTCTTCCCCAGATTCGGAATCTTCCCTCATAATTTCCATTTCGACTTCTTGGACGCACGCCTCATTAAGTGGCCCGGAAAGAGAACTAGAGCTTGATTCTAATGCTTCCGCTGACACATTTTCTGGCTTCAAATATTTTTCTAAAGTATTGGCCAGTTTTTTCTTTTCTTCTTTTTTTTGTAGACTTTGTTTTCGATACTGAAAACCCGACAGCCTTTTCTTTTTTCTGTTCTAGAAGAATTATAACAATTTTATTACTTAATACAATTTAAGAATATGTAGGTAACTATCTGTGTATTGATTGATATATGATTGATATGTATGTAGGCACTTACCATATTTATAACTTTTCTTCAACTTTCTTCAAAACACAATCACTAACAAAATTAATTTTCTCTACTCGATCTTCTCTGCAGCCAATTCAAAAATTAAATGGCCAAATAATTATCGTTGCACCCATATTACCACAGCATTAATGTAAGCATCATATAATATTATATTTCTTAAAATCAGCTTTAAACAATTAGGTACTTACCGACAAAAGAGATCGCCGACACCCCGATCAAAAATAATATAAATACCTACTTCATAAATACGATATGTTTCACAGTCAATAAAAGCCGCCAGCCGCCAGTTTTCTGAAAAGTCACGTTTTGTTGCTTCTGATAAATATCCGGCTTTTTTGTAATCATTGCATAAAGATGCATGGAAAGCATTCCTTCAAGTTGGCTTCGTTTAACAATTAGCCGTCACGGAATAAAAACTAACTTCGAGAACTTACATAAACAATAATCCATGTAACCATATTATCAGGTGTTCATTTACACAATAAACATTTTTTATACCTATATAGGTACATATTTTTGAACTTCTAAAATTTGTAAAGTAAAAAAATTGTACATTTTTTCATTTTTCTTTTGTAATTTGTATATAATTTTTAAACCTTTTTGGCCGCCCTTGAATTTGGCCGCCCGTGTGCGGTGCACACATTGCACACTGGCTTGGCGCGGCCCTGCCTATAATTTTGTAACAGGCGATTTCAAATTTGTTCACTTCGGCGGCCACTTCCTGAATTCGTGTCTAGAGTAAAATGTTTGGACTTCCTTGGAGGGTTTTGGATTCTAGTATGAATTACGGTCGGAATATGCTACGGGGAAGATGGACATGTCACCTGGACTATAGCGCTGGTGTCCAAATCAGTGGATTAGGTGGAAATTCGTCATTTTATACTGCGCCAAGTGTTCACCAAACCAGGACAGGACGTTTTGCGGGCGGAAACCGAATTCGTCACAAACCAGCGCCGAATTCGTTCGGGGTTTTAAGAAAGGGTGGTTATGCACTTCACTTGAACCCGCGCCCACGTAAGTTTTTCAGGTTTAGGAGAAGTAATTGATTAGGGCAGGCGGAATTCAATAGTTGTTCATTCTGCGCGGAGACCTTTTATACGCTTTTGGGGTCCATGTATTTAGACTGGGGATTCAAATAGTGGGAAAATGGCTGTGTTGAAGAGGGGCACTGAAGAGCCGCCAACCATGCGACTCCCACCCAAAACGTGCAATAAAATACCGTCCTAAAATGTAGCAAGGAGTCGACATATAAATTTTAAGTAATTAAAATTATTTTTATGGCAAAAATTTGCCTCGGAGTTACAACAGTATCGTAGTTGCTATTGCAGCTTTTTAAGAAAACCATATTTCAGCATTTACGATCAGAAAATCTTCCAAACGTTCCCCAGCTAAGATTAATAGAAGAATTTTGGTTTCAAATAAGTAGAAAGTCTACGAAGATGCATGTTAAGCAAAAGTTTTAACCGATTTACTGAAGAGAATTGAATAGAGATTCGCCAATATAAAAATGCAAATATTTGGAAAGTTTAATATCAAAACTGTATATTAGTGGGACAAGCTACTAATTCTGGCTTTGATTTTGTTATATCATATTGGCCTAAATTTAATTATAATAATATGTTGTCCCTACTGATTTGTAATAAATGTTTTTGCACATTTTTAGTTGATATTAGGCCTAAAAGTTATACTTCGTGTGGCAAGACCGGACGCAAGTTTCGTTTAACGTCCAATGAAACGAGTTTTTAAAAACTATTTGTTTTATTTACACACATTAAAATAGGACGGAATTCAGACCAGAACCGTCTACCAGCAATGCCGAATCTGAACTAAAATCAAGTCGATTCTGATCTTAACTCGAAACTTTTAGATACAAAGAAAGCTTACATAAAAAGGAGTCTGGGAGACTCGCATATCGCACAGGAAATTGATAACTATAATCTAAATGTTTTCTTAATTAAGATAATGCATAATCTAAAGCTAAGTTCAACTTAGGGCGTGGGTAACACCTCCATCCCTAGAATCTTGGATATTGATTTACAAGGTTTATCAATGTCCAAGTTAAAAAGGTAAAAATATTTATGAACGAATTTGAATAAGTGGAATTGAATTCGTTTGTTCATTAGAACTTTCCTTATTTGTAAGGATTTTATTTCTGAAACGATTTTCAAGTGCTTTCATGAAAAAGTTACGTTTGTAGTACATATATAAAATAATGAGAGTTAAAATTATTATTAGTAATATAATTAAAATTAAGGCACTAATACTCAGGTGATGTCCAATCGCCGAATTGTCTTGCACTAATTGTTCTTTTTGATCACTCAGTTTAAGTTGGTCCTTTTCGAGTTTACGCACATCGACATGAGTAATGTCTATTCTGGATAGATTAATTGATTTCGGGGAATAGTGTATTTTGTCTACTGAAGGTAATTCTATTGAAACTTCTTGCCGGTCAGTAGATTCCAATGTCGATAACACGTCGTCGTGGTTAACTTGCACCAGACAATCGGGTGTAATATGGATGATGTTCGATCCTTCGATTGATTTTCTTGTCAATGAATTACTGCATTTTATATCAGACACTGTCTTGGTTGGAGAGCTTATAATCCAAGAAGACTTGGTAATTGGAATTATTTTGGTATATTTTAATTCGAATAGGTAGGGTTTGCAGGTTTGGTTCTTAGAAAATGATAATAATTGAGTCTCGCAGAGTTTATCGTTGGGGATTGTAAAGTGATTTATTTGGTCACAAAAGTAGTGTGTTGATACAGGCTTGCAATGATGAAGCTCGATTGGTACGCTAAATTGGGTGTTGAACAGAATATTTTTGTAAACGGGTATTGTCATTTGGAATAATTTTTTATCTATGAACGCAGGAAATGGAATTAGTTGTATGAGTTGGTACTCTATGTTTTTAACTAGGGGTATTTCGTAAATGAAAGTAAAAGTGGCGCCTTTTTGATAGGCTTTAATTTTTATTAATGATTCATAAAGGTGAAGATTGTCGAGGGTGACAGGATAGGGCAATTGTAATTGTTTTTTGGTATTGATTTGAAGCGTTTGAAGGTTTTGCGAAATATTACTTAAAGCGGATACTAAAGCATCATTATCGATTAATGAAAGATGAACTTGGTGGTTTTGGGCGAAAGTTAATGAATTTTCTAAGTAGGAAGTAAATCGTTAGCGTGTCGTTTTAGGGTTTGACCTGTCGGTTGATTTGTTAAATCGTAAGTGTCGTGTTCGTGTATTTTGGTAATAGTGTATGGTCCTATGAACTTAGGTTTCTTTTTGTTACGTTCATTCGTCTTTATATATACTTGATCGTTAATTTTGAAAGTATGAATTTTTCGCGACTTATTGATTTTTTCATTTCGTTTATTTTTTGTGTTTTCTTGTTTATCGGATAAGTTATTGTAAATATCTTTCATTTTAGTTTGATGATCGTTGATATAAGTGTCTATAAACGTTTTCGTATAATCTAAGTCAAAAGGGTTTTTACATTCGGTGTGTCCGAATAAAATTTCAAACGGTGTATAATTTAAGTTGGAATGTAATGTGTGGTTGTAAGCCAAAATTGCAAAAGGAATTTTGCGGTACTCTTGAATGTTTCCTAAGAGTCTGTACTGTTCGATTAAAGTAGAATGTAATCTTTCTACAGGTGAGTTTGACGTGTGATTATATGGGGTAGTTACGTGAAGCGTGATTTGGTGTAATTTTGCGATTTTTTTTTAAAGGTTCTTTATTAAATTCATTATCCACAACAAGAATTTGAGGAGAGGTATAAGTAGTAATGAAATAAAATAATCGGTCCGTAACGTCTATCATATTGATTGATCGTAAATAGTAGGCTTGTGCGAATTTGGAAAAGGAGTCAATTATAGTCAAATATTTTTGATTGTTGATTTGAAAAATATCCATATGAAGTGTATAAAAAGGTCTATTATATGTAGGTGTCATCTGTAGCGGTTGTTTAAGAGGGTGTCGATTGTACTTTTGTTGTTTACAGGTTTCGCAGTTATTAATGAAATGTTCGATGTCCTTGTACCAGTGGCGTAACTAAGATTTTGCTCTGGGGGGTGTTCTGGGAGAGTGATCAACCTTACAATAATGATTTTAAAAAAATGAGCGTAGCATAAAGTATAGTCGATTTCATTTTTATAGGACTTGTGGTAGGTCTTGATTTAACTTCTTAGCAGTGTAGACCACCTACTAGTTATATTTAAAAATTTGCAAACTGATGTTAACAGACGTCTATTTAAATAGGTGAAATTAACTAGTGTGGCTTTGCTTATTAACCAAAAGACGTCAAAAATAATTATTTGCTAAATAAATAACAACTTAGCTTGCTTGTAAAAGAAAATTGCAAAATATGTTTGTCCTTGCAACAACTCTAACCTATGAAAATTAGTTAAATCACAGCCTGCAAGTCATATAGAAACGAAAGCAACTATACTGTTTATTTATAAATAATAAAATCATTACAATTGTAAAACAACTAAGTAACAAACGACTTCCGGGAATGGACCGTATCATTATTGAGGTCGAAGAACTCAACGTTTCGCCCACTTTCGTAAGGGCTTCATCAGGAGGAAAAGCAAAAGAGTACGGTAACTCAACGTGTAAACCAAGTCAGAGGCGAAACTCTTCTGGTACTTAATGAGAATGGTCGTGAAAGCCTCCGAAATAATCTGTAATACAACTTATAGTACTAATTCACGTTTTCTTGTTCTTTTTTGCTAACTCGTTTATAATTTCATCTACGTTCACCTGCAGTTCTCTGTGAATAGAGAGCATTGCCAATCCATTCAGCCTATATTGCGATGTTGTATTTCGGAGGTAAGTCTTAATTCTATTTAAGCTGTTGCAGTTGACATAGGAATCGCTGCAAGAATTTCCAGCAACTTGAATATGTTTGGAAACATGTTCTTATTGCACGTAGCTAATAGCGCATCCATTGCTGTCTTATGTGGAAGATTTTGTACATTTTGGCATTTCCGGTATAATTTGAACTCAGCAATCACGTCTGAAGGAGGTTTGTTGAGATCTAATTTTAAAAATGGTCGAGTCTGAATTCCGAATGTAATAATTGATATTCAATAATACTTACATTACTAAAATGTAATTTTAGATTTTTTGTTGAAGACAAATTTTAGTTAGTATTCCTAAAGCCTCTGGGGGGTGTTCCGACACCCATATCACCCCCGATAGTTACGCCACTGCCTTGTACATTGATTTCCAATAGTATTTTCTAAAGAGGTGTTCATATGATTCATTTATTCCGCGGTGATTAGTTTTGCCTAAATGGTAATTTTGAATAATTTCTTGTCTCGACTCAGGGTCGGTGACGTAGGTGATTTGCGTCATACAGCGGTGAAATTTCGGAGTATTTTCATTAGATATCGAAATAATGTATTGAGAAAAATCTCGATATAATTTATCGTTTGCAAAGTGACAATAATAGTGTGTTTTCGGCTCGCAGTATTTTATCATTAATTCATGAAATATAGTTTCTTTATTAGCCTGATTTAAAAAGACAGATATGTGCTTGTTGTTGTAAAACGTTGTAATTTTAATATTTCTGTGTAAAGTAGCTTCTATAAATTCAATTTGTCTGGGAAAACATTGTAAAGGTTTTTCGCATATGTCAATCGCAGGTGTCGATTCTAGTTGTGTGTGAATAGTGTCGGTCAAGGAATTATTTTCGTCGTCATTAGGGCGTTGTGGTGTTGATTTACTTAAAGCTGAATTTGATGGTGGGTTAAATATAGGTATATCAAAGTCATTGAAGTCAGGTGTATAGGGTCTTTCTGGGATAATACTAACATTAGACGGTTGTCGATTTGGATTTGGGGTATCTATTCTGTTCGCGTCGTCCAATATGTTATCGATTTCAGTCATAATTTCCTTATTTATTGTTAATGGATGGATTTCTATTCGGGAAAGTGCATCAGCTACTTTATTGCTTTTGCCGGGTAAGTATTTGATATAAAAATTAATTTCCTCTAATTTAAGGGCCCATCTGCTTAATTTCGAATTAGGTTCTTTTAAATTCCGAAGCCACACTAATGGTCTGTGATCGGTGTATAAAATAAATTTAGTTCCGAAAAGATAGGGTCTAAAGTTTTTAGTTGCCCATACTATGGCTAAAAGTTCTCTTTCAATTGTAGAGTAGCGTTGCTCTGTTTCGTTGAGCGTTCGAGAGGCGAAACAAATAGGTTTTGAATTTTGAGAAAGTACGGCTCCTAGGGCCACTTTTGAAGCGTCGGTTGTAAGTTCGAAAGTTTGATTGAAATCTGGATACGTGAGAATTGGTTCATTGGTTAATATTGTTTTTAGGTGTTCGAAAGATTCTATGAAATTTTGATCCGGGGTAATTTTGCTATCCTTTTTTAAACAAACAGTTAGGAATTTTGTAATTTTAGCGAAATCTTTAATGAATTTTCTATAATAGCCTAATAATCCTAAAAATGATTTAATTTCAGTTTTGGTCCTAGGCAAAGGGAAATGTTTAATTGCTTCAATTTTTGAGGGATCGGGCTTAATACCGTCGGGCGTGATGAGATGACCTAAATATTTAACAGTTTTCTGAAGGAATTCTGATTTATCTAATTGTATTTTTAAATTCGTATCTCGACATCTTTGGAAAACGTTTTTTAGTCTTTGTAGGTGTTCTTGCAAAGAAGTTGAATATATTATGACATCGTCAAGATATACCATGCATTGTGAAGGGGTAAGTCCGGTTAGTGCCGTGTTTATCATTCTTTAGAAAGCCGCCGGTCCGTTTTTGAGGCCGAATGCTAAACGCCGAAATTGAAAATGTCCCTCTTCTGTCGAAAAGGCAGTTTTTTCTCTGTCTTTAGGTTCGATTTCTATTTGGTGGAATCCGCTCGCTAAGTCGAGGGTGGTAAAATAATTTGATCTGCCTAAACGGTCTAACACTGACTCGATATTTGGTATTGGAAATTTGTCTTCTATTGTGTTTTGATTTAGTTTTCTATAATCGATAACTAATCTGAATTTACGTTTACCGGATGCATCTAATTTTTTTGGGACCATCCACACAGGAAAGTTGTAGGGGCTTTCTGAAGGTTCAATAATTTTCTCTTCGAGCATCTTGTGAATTTGAGCTCGAACCTCTTCTCTATGGCAATGAGGATATCTATACATTTTCGTAAATATGGGCTCGTCTGTTTTAGTACGAATGTGGTGTTTAGTTAGGTTCGTAGAAGATAAAGGAATTTCTGGATGATAGAAAACGTCTTTGTAATCATGACACAGGTTTGTAAATAGTGATTTTTCTTCGTTGTTAAGATGATCTATTCTGAGATTATTTCTGAGGTTGTCTAAAAGTTTTTGTTTATTTTGGACTTTTTGTTGATTTAAATTTTGATTTAAATTGAAATTGTGGTTATTAATTTCAATGAAGTTTTCTTCGGGTCCGGTATAATCGTCAAGTAAAAGAGGTTGGTCTACAGTTATTGTTTGCGGGTCGTTTGATAGGTTAATAATGGATGTCATAAAATAATTGTTCTGAAGTCGAACTATTGCTGAAGGCATTATTAATTGATTTGTAATTTTTATTTTGGGGGCTAATTTAATTCCGTTTTTACCTACTGCTGGGAGTTTAATAAATTGTTCTGATCGGGGTTCCACATTTATTTGCATTATTGTAGCTTGACTTGCGGATTTCATGAAATTGCAATAATTACGTTTTTGTTTTTCCTTTTTTGTTAAAGTTTCATTGTAGTAGAAAGGGATTACAGTTTTTTCAGTTTGGATGTGTTGCCATTTATAGTCGATATTGGCGGGTAAAAGAGACAATAGGTCAGATCCAATAAGACCTATATATGACGGGTGAAAATCAAAAAGGTAAACCTGATGGGTGCCTTCTTCATTAAATAATGCAGGTATTGGCACATCAGCTACGTATTGGTGTACAGTAGTTCCATGACTAGTTTTAATTTCAAATGGAGATTCATAAATTGATTCGGGGAAATTTTCATAAACAAAATTAGGATTTAAAATGGTTTTTGAACTACCGGTATCGATAAGAAGTTTTTTATTTGAGTTAGGTAAGAGGATATAAGGTAGTGAAGGAGATGGGTTAATTGAAAATGAATCGATTTTTCCGAGGCTGTTATCTAAAAATTTTCTCTATCATCTGGAGTGGGAAACTCAAAGTAGTCCGGGGTACTGTCTAGTTCTTGAGGTTCGTAATTTTCATTAGGGTGGACCTCAGGAAAATTTAAAAAATTATTTTTGTCATTGGGGAATAAATCGTATTGTTGACCTTCTGAGTTTTGTTCGGGATATTGTTGAGGCTCTGCAAACAATTGCGTATGATGCAACTCTTGCGAAATGAAATTTGGTTTTTGATTTGATTGTTGTATATATTGTTGTCTATAATTTGGGTTAAAAGGTCTATTCGGGGCAGCTCTGGAAGCTTGATGGGAAGCCGGTCGTTTATTGATCGTGGATAATTCCATCGGCTCTGGTTTAAAAGTTGGTTGGAAGTTTCTTTTAGGGGCAAATACATTTTGATTATTTGCAAATCTTGCAGATGTTACGTGTGAGTTCTGATTTCTGGCAGGGAAAGTGTTTTGTTTATATTGATTTTGGTGTTGAAATTGGGCTTGATTATGGTGTTGAAATTGGGGTTGATTATGGGGTTGAAATTGGGCTTGATTATAATGCGGGGTTTGGTTGAAATTTTGGTGATTGTAATTAAAATTTCGCAGATTTGGCTGCGTCTTATAAGGTGATTGAAATTTTTGGTTATTGTGTGGAACTGTTGTGAATTTTGGGTGATTCATAGAAGTTCGATTAGAATTTTGGAAATAGCGTATATCCAATTCTTCTTTAATGTATTGTAATGCCGTTTCTAATGATTTGGGAGCCCTACTTCGTAGAAAGCTTCCTAGGGGTTCAAGTAAACCACTTAAAAGTGTTTTTAAAGCTAGGTCTTTAGCGTCTTGTACTTTATAATCTTTTATAGTTTGGTTTTCAGGGCCTAAAGAAATTTTGGAATTTAAAATAGCTAATATAGATCTAATTTTATTATAAAATTCGATCGGGGATTCTTTTAGAGATTGTCGTAATCTAGTTAAGTCTATTCGAATGTTCAACTCTGAACGTTGGTCGCCAAAGTTTTCAATTAAAGTTTGTTTTAAAGCGTCCCAAGAATAGTATGTCTGACCAGTGACTACTTCTAGGGCAGCGCCTTTTAAACGGTTTCGTGCGGAAGAAAGGAGTAATTTGTTGATATATGCTGTTGGTTGATCGGGTTGCCAAAATTGTGTGAAAATGTCCTCGACAGCTCTGATATACTCAGTTAATTCTGCTGGATCGCCTTGGTATTTAGGGATTTCGTTCAGCAAAGAAGTGTGAAATCCAGGGGGATACGCTACAGGAGGAGGTGCTTGCTGCACTGGCGGTGGAGCTTGTACTCCGGAAGTAGGAACTTGAACTTGTGTGCTCATAATGTTTGGGTAATTTAAATTGGGATTAAAATTGGCGGGCCTAATTATTGCTCGTCGATTTGTCGGAGCAGCTATATGCACTAGCTGGTCGTCGCTATCCGTGTCGCTATCCGTGTTGCTATCCGTGTCGCTCATGCGTTTACGCGCACTTTAATTTATATAAATGTTTTAAATATTAGTTGGGGCCTAAATCAAGGTGCCTACACACAAAGCGTGAGCATACTCAGGTATTCTATTAAGTAAACTTAGCGTTTACCCTGAGTGGTCTGGCTTAACCGCGCTTTGCTTGATCTTAATAGCTAAATTGCAATGATTGATTATGAAATAAACCAATGGCTCATATCGTCTATCGATATCGAGATATTTGATTTAATTCGATAATCAAATGCACTTACAAGTTATAAATTAATATTAGGTTAGTATTAGTTTTAATTAGTAAATTTAAATTTCACTTGCACTTATAGAGCGATTTAAATTGCTTACATTTGCATGATGAGTAGGTAGGTGACTTCGATAGTCAGTTGATCACGATGATCAGGTGCCTCCAATAGGCTGGAACCGGAACCAGCGATGCTTCTCCGGGGCGATGGCTGTCCCACTCAAAGAGCAGCAAAGGTTGGTCCTGGGGTTGTGGCTTCTGCTTCACAGGAATCCGGTGGACGATGCTTGTTCCGTGGAGACCTGGACCTCGATGCCAGCAATGGGGTGGTAGATCTTCAGGATACACAATAAAGACTAAAAAGCCAAGGTGCACGTTGATTTTTAATATTCGAAAAATGCTTAGTGCCCTTTGTGTATCCTACCGACTGCGCCAGTTTCGTTTAACGTCCAATGAAACGAGTTTTTAAAAACTATTTGTTTTATTTACACACATTAAAATAGGACGGAATTCAGACCAGAACCGTCTACCAGCAATGCCGAATCTGAACTAAAATAAAGTCGATTCTGATCTTAACTCGAAACTTTTAGATACAAAGAAAGCTTACATAAAAAGGAATCTGGGAGACTCGCATATCGCACAGGAAATTGATAACTATAATCTAAATGTTTTCTTAATTAAGATAATGCATAATCTAAAGCTAAGTTCAACTTAGGGCGTGGGTAACACGCATTTGACTGACGAGCGTAAGCGAGTCAGACAAGCCTGAGCAATTTTTCTCCAAATAGCATATGCTATTTTATTTTCAAACGCCCCAACTAAAATAAATAAATATATATTTTTAAAAATACGTCATCTGGTCAGTTAAACATTTCGTGGTACGGTAAACAGTCGTTTTGCGGCCTAGGTATACAAATAACTATACGACAGAAACGAACACAATTTTTAAATACATACACTAAAAGAAGCATCAAACATAGATGAAAGAAAAACTAAATGCAAATAAATTTTCAGGTGTGAAAATCTAAAAATCAGTGAAAAAAATTGAGATTCCAAAGTTTTAACCAGAAAATTTCCATTCTTAAACTTCGGTCAGTCATAGGGGGTCGCCCAGTTACAGCTAATAATATAGGGGTCACCCGTACAAATAGATTGAGAAGCACTGCTCTAGAAGAATATGTCATCGACCTATACGTAGTTTAGTAGGAAGAAGAAGAAGAAATCTGATAGTGCAACTACGACTATGCACAAACCTACTCAGAATTATTAATTCGGTGAATCCAGGGCTCCTTGCGCTAATTAATGTCTCGATCTGCATGTTTGTGGCCGCGTCCGGATATTTATGGCTTCGCGTCGGCCATCGATTATCGGATAGCGGAGTTATGGTAAAAATAATTCATGTAAAGAGCTATTATGTTATCAGGACTCGCCTCGAGGCCCGCGACGCGAATTATTATATATTGACGTGTAATCAATGCGCGACACGGCGGTGTTGTACATCGCTTGAATTAATGCGATAAAACCGCAGATTAAAATCGCATTCTCTAATTGTTAGCGCATGATTGTCTCTCCCGCGGGGTGATGGATCATCACTAGAACATCACATCGCTGCTTTTGATAATGGTGCACGAGGGGCGTCCTTCAATTCGCGATTATTAATGATGCCGGGTCGTGTATACAGATTTCTATAGATATTGATTAAATATGGATTTGGTAAACATGGATATTCTATAAATTATTAGCCGGGCAATTTGGAGAACGAGGCGCTGGGGATGCGCGCAGCACATTATGGCGGAGTTTTTCGTTCGGGCGGCAGAGATTCGCGACATTATGGGAGACCATTCATTACCTATTCACGTATTCATTTAAACATTTTGTTAACACATAGACCGATTTCAAAGTAATCAAGTTAAACTTTTCTTGCTTGCTTAATTGCACTGGAGCATATTTTTTCTGGTGCACACAAATTATGTTTCATTTGTTATACTAGGCGAGTTTTTTAAAGTGTTACAGGGCGATATCTGGAAAATGGTATACAATATTTTGATGAAATTTTGGTGAGGTAATAGGGAGATGGGGGCACATATAAAAACATATTCTTGGCATTTACCTACTCTCTCTATTTTGATTTGGGGGGGGGGGGGGGGGGGGGGTAACTTTGGAATTTTAAATAGGATGATGTACTTTTGTTTATAAAATTAATCTACCAAAAAAACCACATATGAGTACAAAAAATGTTTTGATTTGTTTTTTAAAAATATATACCTTAAATTTATACCTCGAATTTTCTAAACAAAAGTACATCATCCTATTTAAAATTCCATAGTTACCCCCTACCCCTCAAAAGAGATGAGAGGTAATTATAAAACATACGTTTAAATATGTCCCCCCCCCCCCAACCCCTATTACCTCACCAAAATTTAATGAAAATATTTGAAACCGTTTTCCAGATATTGCCTTGTAATGTTTTAAAAAACTCACTTAGTATAACAATTATACTTAGTGCATACTATGGGGACAAAGAATGAGTGCACACGGTGAAATCTTTATCTACTTACTCTTTCAATATAATCCCACAGAATTTTCTCTAGTACATGATTTCTGATGACTAGGGGTGTTCGATATCACAAACTAGGTATCGAATAACGAATATAATTAAATATCGAATATTATTCGATATATCGAAATTCGAATAACTATAGAATTATTCGAATAAATTAGTTATTCGGATAACTAATTTATTCGAATAACTTATTCGGATAACTAATTTATTCAAATAATTTATTGCAAGAACTTTTCGAATAACCAGTTTATTCGAATAACTAACTTATTCGAATAACCAATTTATTTAATAACTGAGTTATTGGAATAACTATTTAATTATTCGAAAGCTTTAAAGTATTGCTCTACACCACATTTTATTGGATTTTAGGTTTAGATAAATTATTGAACATTCACTAAACGAGTGAACAAAACGAACTAAAGAAAAACATTTGTCAGCAATAAAAAGTATGCAAATCGTGATACTTAAAATTAAACAGGGCAAACACTTTATTTATAAAAAGCAGAAAAAACGTTGAACGCATAGAAATTATTTTATCGGAGAAAATTTTTACAATTCAATAAAAAAGAAAAAACTTTGAATTCAATACGCAAGTTCGAATCAGTATTCTTTATTTAGATCAATAAACAACATTCAATTATATAGACACAGAGATGAAATTTTCATTTATTGGCCAAACAAATTAATTCTACCGCGTGTAGACTCAGAACTAACACTAACATTGCTGTTGCTGCACAGGCTTAATGACCGCTTTTTTCCTTTTTCCGGATTTTCACCAGCGTAAACTTCTTCCGTTGCCCCATTTTCATCTTCTACATCGTCTACTGTGATTGTAACGTCGTCGCTAAGAAAGAAAAAAATTAATGTATGATTCTACGCTCACATAAGAGATTTTAAAAAAATAATTAGATAATATTAAATACTATTTGTTTCTTTTATTGTACGATTCACGGACTACTACTTTGTAGTACTGGCATACGTTGCTATCCGGATAATTTCTCGAAGCACAATAATTGATCGAACACGATTTATCGAAACCACGATTAATGGAAACGTAATAATTATTGTTAATACAATATGTCTTGCTTCTTACTAATTTTGTTGCATACGTATACATTTACTGTTATTTCCGGTCCTTGTGTTTAAAAATCCGCCAAAAACGGTGTTTATCAAATAAATTCCACTCATTTACACCAGTAGATCTATTCGAAAAGGCTTTTACATATTATTGCAAAACCGTCGAAATTTTCAATATTCGATAAATTATGATTCGATCAATTGCGTTTCGATGAATTGTGTTTCGTAAATTTTTCTACGCCCATCTACGTTATTAATAAGTTAAAGTAAAATTAATACATTTCTGATTTCACTGCTAATAAGAAAATTTTCGTAAACTAGACTTGACTGTAAGAGGCACTTTACCTATCTTTAAAATCTTTTTTAGCTCTAACTTTGTTATCTGTAACATTTTTTGAAATTTTAGGTTATTATATGAAGGGTGATCATACCATCCTACCGCAAAATAACGAACATTTTAGCATAGGAGATTTCGTTATTTTTCGGTATTTTCGTAAACGTAAAAGAAAAAATTGCTGTCACTAAAGTTATTAATTGATTTATCATTGTTGTTACTAGACTATGATTACTTCCCATTGTTTTAGTGATCATAGTTACTTAATAATTAATATGTTTATCTTACAGTAGCGCCTATTACCATACATTATACAACTGTTTTCAGTGACTAAAATGAAGTTTTATTCACAAGTGAGTTTTCATTATTTACATACTATTGCATTGTTGGTAGCACTGTCAAGCTATGTTAATTTCGTAATTTTCAGGTTAAATTTTGCCTCAGTCTGTGTCAAATAACAAACAAAACCTAACCTACGAACCTCGAATGTGACATAGACTGACAATAAAGTTCAGTACTGCTAATACACTTGAGTACTGTCAAACGTATATCATAAATCATAGGCGACTCATTATAAATTTATTTCGCGACATATTCTGACTGCGCAAACTATTTAGGCACAAGAATTGGTACTGTAAGATAAAACGTCGTATATCACACGCGAGCGAAATGCCATTATAAGCTTGTGAGAAATTGTATCGTTCGTGCTGGGCACTCGCGATTCAAAATTCTCACTCGCAAAGAATGATGCATTTCTCTCACTTATAATATAATCTACTACAATGACAACCCAAAACGTTGAGAAAAATGTTGAGGTAAACGGTTGTTTTCATGCTTATGAACTAACAATAACCTATTTCTGCAGATAACAAAATTAGAGGTAAAGAAGATTTTATTTACTAGAAACATGATATTGTACATTTTCGTTATAGATACAAAATATGAAAACCTACTCATAACTCCCAAGGGAGTCAAATTATTTCTCCCTCAAACTCATGATAACCATGCAACTGTAGGCAACGTCTTAGCAACCATACATTAAGGCAATCCTTGATCTTACTTACATATTCTAATTTCAAAATGTCATTATGACATATTGAATTTTCATACTATTCTTACTAATATGTTAGTAAATAAAATAGTGTATGCACCACGGGAGATATTCATGTTCTTTAGCTTCGGTTGACTTACAAACCTTTAGTCAGAAGCCCTCCCTCTGCTCTGTAACTCATGTCAACCTCACGGAAAAAACATATTGATATCTCCCTTAATGCATGAATATCTACTAAGGATGATGAGTTGGCCTATTAATTTTATTGCATATTAGTATTGGCGATGAGTTCACCTGTACAATCCTGAATTTTGAAATGTGTGTTTTTAACAAGAAAAGAAATTTGCTTCTTACCAATTCCTTTCTTCGTCTTGAACTCTTGATCGTCGAATCCTTTCAACTTTAGAATGAAGTAGTGGGTGTCTATGTTTAATATGGCTGAACATATTCGATATGTTACCAGTGAAACTGATCTTTTCTTGCATTCTACAATGTCTGTTGTAACATCTTGAATGAAATAGTCCCAGGCTACACTCCGCTTATTGGCCATATCTAAGAAAAATGTATACCTTGATTAATTTGTTCACAAAACAGTTTTTTAGGAATCCACAAAAAAGTCAAATAAGACACACACTTCTTCGCAACGCGTTTGGTGTCAGGGGCATTCCGATTTCTGCTAGTCTTATTATACGCGTTTCAAGAAGATTCTCTTAATCAGTAGTCAAAAGTGGTTTTCTTCCAAGATTTCTATTTACACTACCAGTCTTCAAATGGTTTCTTAATGTACGCCTTGGTATCCCACATCTATCCTCTACATATCTCTGCGATTTTCCCTCTTTTAGTAAGTTCAGAGCCTCTTCCATCATGTCAGGCGTCTAGTTGGCCCGCATACCACGACATCTTCTTTTGTGCGGCATTCTAAACAATTTTAATTTTAAATAACTCAATTTTTGGGCAGAAAATAAGGCCCATGCTTTTGATTTTGTGGGCCTTACTTTCCGCCAACACCATGTGGAGGCTTTTAGGTTATAAAAGTAAAATGATAGATTCTTTCTTAAACATTAATAGATGAACAAGAAGAGGAACACTTATTGATGTTTTTTGCAAAAAGCAACGTGATACCTTTAGTTTAAGTGCCTAAAAACAGTACTTACATCAGAGCGTCTGCAGTAAAACAACACCGTCAACTTCAGCATAACTCTAAACCGTTTGAGAAGTTACGTCATTTAGCTTAATCTGAAAACTGCTAGATGGCAGCACACTGCTAGGGATCTATAGAAAGTTATACTAGAAGGACAAACTCATCGCATGATATTTAGGCGCCAATTTCAAAAATGGGCCTTATTTTCCGATGGGCCTTATTACCCGCCGGTACCTTATATCATTACTAGAATAAGTTGTTAAAAATCAATTAATAATTTTCTAGGAAGAGTAATCTTCTATTTAACCTATTCTATCTGATATCTGATACACGTTTTCTGACTAATAATGATTAATGGCCGTTTGCTAAATACAAATAGGCAGGCATTTATTTTGGTATTATTGTAAGGAAATTGAAAAGGACCAACAATACTAATGATTAATAATAACCGACAAGATAATCTAAAGAACGTTTGAAGCAATGACAAATAAATAATCACGCACATCTAGGAACCCTAATACAGATTATTTATACCGGGTGTCCATTCTCAAAGTCGAACATAGGTAATTAACATTAGTGCATTCACTCGTTCTTTATTGAAATAATTCATTTGTCTGTAGATAATTTTAACAGACGTTGACAGAAAATACCTGATTTACGCCAACTAATTATCACTTTTTTTTGACAAACGCTATCGAACTTGAAAAGCAAGGCATGGCATATTTAAAAATTCCCAAGTTTTAATTAGTATTTTAAAATACAAATCCCATCTTGAATATTATTATTGGTATCATTTGATGCGTAATAATTTTATCTTTCCATTGGTACCATTATCTTCCATGTAAGTTGAATTGGCGAGCAGGAATCTGCAAAAACGTTCAATACAATGCTAATAGCCTATGTTCGACTTTGAGAACGGAACGAAATAATTAAAATGTTTGCAGATTGATATTTATTATGTGGCTTTGTATTCTAATTAGTTTTATTTGCATAAATAAGTATATATTCGAATAATTCTTTATTCGATATTCGAATAAATTTACTAAAAATAAACTTATTTCAATTATCCAACAAATAATTCTTGGAATGAATTTATTCGAATACATTTTTATTCGAATAAATTTCTATTACTAATAATAATAATAATAAATTTTATTCCATAACCCAAATATACCGTGTGTCCACAGGGTTTTGCACCATGGAATCAGAGCAACCTTAATTTATCCCAAAGATCAGCTCTTACTTTTACGAAACATCTTAATAACAAATCCTATTATATTTGTTTTTCTATGGCAATAAACGATGAAGTCGTATTCAACTTGACATATGGTGTCAAATTCTACTTTCGCAGGTTAGGTTTTGCATCAGTTTTGACACAGACTCACGCAAAACCTAACCTGATAACCTCGAATTTGACATCGACTTACAGTGCCACCAACATATTATTCATACCTTGTATAACCAAGACCATTCAAAAACGTTTGACCATCAATTGTCACCGGAAGAGTAGATCTTTAAAATAAACTAGCATCACTCCAGAACCATGGTGCGTAGTCTCGTGGACGCACGGTATACAGTTTATAACATAACACGCAAAAATGTATGGAACCTTAAGATGAGGTTCAGAATCCTGCTTTTCAACATCACCTTAAATATAATAGAACACAAGACTTCAAAAAAATTGCCTAACTAAACTATAGTTCATGGTGACGTAAATCGCAACATATTTGTTAGACATCCACAAAATAAACAAAATTCAATGAAATCAAAACCAGTAGATAATGGCCGTGCAAGACGCAATATTACCAAAAACTAAACATCAAATTACATGGAGATAATCACTGAGTTTGACGTAAATACTCGAAGCAGGCAGGTCTAAATCTGTGCAAAGGTAAATCTTTGTAAGAAGCGGGTAATTTGTTTAATACTTTTACAATATTGTAAGAAAACGATTTTTCAAAAAGCGGTGTTTTACGTAGAGGAACAGTTAAGGTACACTTATGTCTTAAATTTAGATTGTGTACGTCAGTTCTATAAGTGATTTTATTATAAAGATAAGGCGGTTGCTTTTCTAAGATTAATTTACAAAAAAACTAGCAACTTTGAAAGAATCTTCTGTTTTTCATGTTTAGCCAATTTGTTTCAAGAAGTTTATGCGAAATATGTTCAATTTTTTTAATACCATGGATATATCTCAAGCAAGAATTTTGCACTCTCTGAATTTGTTTAGTGATATCAACATCTAATCAGAAATCATAAATTTCTGCGCAAAACGTAAAATGGGAGAGAACAAGAGATTCACAGAGAGTAGTTTTGACTGCTTTACTGAGGTATGACCTGTGTGGATAAACTATTCTAAGATTGCCACATGCTTTCTGAATGTATTTGGAAATTTGTTGTTTATATCTAAACCTATTGTCCAATATAAGACCTAGATTTCTTGCTTCATCAACAACAGGTATTAATTTAGTATTTATGTGCAGGCTAAGTATGTTTTTCTTAATATCACATTCATTTCTACTCCCAAACATTACAGCACAAGATTTCTCAGGATTTAATATTAAGAAATGTTGTTCGATTGCTTTTGCTAATAAATTAAGATCTCTGTTTATGGTAGCAATTGCATTATCGAAAGTTTCCGGCAAAAAAGAGTAATAAACCGAGTGTCGTCGGCGTACATATGCAATTTACAGGTTTTAACGTAATGATACAGCCTGACAGTATAAATGGCATACAACAAGGGCCCAAGAATAGATCCTTGTGGAACACCTTTTTGAACGAATCGTGCTGTAGACTTACGACTATCAATCATAACCTGTTGACCCCTGTTAGAAAGGTAGTCTTTCATTAGGGTAAGAGCGTTAAGACCAAGACCAATGTAATTTAAAACAGCAATCAAAAAATCATGATTAATAGTATCGAACGCTTTACTAAAATCTAACAGCGTTAATACTGTTAATTTTCCATTATCAGAAGCAGCTAAGATATCATCAGTTATATTTAGAAAAGCCGTAACACAACTATGAGATGGTCTAAACCCTGACTGAGAAATTGGAAGGATATTATAATTACTTAAGTATTGACGTAACTGTTATTTATAATTTTTTCTAAAAGCTTTGAAAATGCCGGCAGTGTACTGATAAGTCGTAAATCTTTATAGGCTGCAGCATTATTTATTTTGGGGAAAGGAACCACAATTGCATTTTTTGGAAAAACATTTTATTCGAATAATTATTTATTCGATAATTCCAATAAATTTATTCGAATAACTACTATTTATTCGATAATTCGAATAACTTTTATTTTAATATCGTTATTCGATATATCGAATTATTCGATATATTATTCGAATTATCGATACAAATGCACTGATGACACATAGGGTGTAAGAAGAACAAAATGCCAATAGCATAGTAAAGATCGCATTTAACAAAGAAATTATAAATATAGTAAAAAAGTAATCAAGCATTAACTGGAAAAACTGCTCGTTTACACTCACCAATTGCATCAGCCCGGACACATCTGTTACATACTGTGCTGTTTGAGGGCCGTTCCTGTTCCAGAAGGCACGGCTGCCCCCAAGATCCAAAAACGCTGGCAGAGACGAGCTTATAAACACCGGCTCAGACTGACTAATCGTAAACAAACGCTAAGCCGAGATCTGCGGCCAAACGCGCTATCTGCGACATACAGATGTAGCCAATCACAACACAGCTCGCAACATGCTCGACAGCTCGCTATCGGTAGACTGCGACAGACGTTAAAATTATTTTGGAAGATATCTTGCTTGCTCCCATTGACTGTGTTTTGAAAATGCTGTAAACCAGCGCTCTTACGCGCAATGAGACCAAGGTAGCTGCACATACTACGACATAGAGATTAGAGCGGTGCGGAGTTGCGTGACTCCGGACTCACGGCAGCCGGACCAATTTGCCTACGTCGAGTCACCTGGATTATGCCGGCAGCCTTGAGATACATCCTAATACGCAGGTAAGTCGTGTTTTAGGTTAAATTTATTAAAACGTTTTGATAATGTTGGCCTGAAGGATAAGCTGGTGCGGGAATTAAACAGGCTTTCTAGCAAGATGGGGCCGAATCTGCCGATACTAACTAGGTTACGAAAATGCCTAACAAGATGGGGCCTCATCCACCGGTGCTAACTAGATCAGGAAATTGTCTACCAATAGGGGGCCGAATCCACCGGTGCCAGCTAAGTCAGGAAAGGGGCTCTAAACTTCGGGCCAGGGGCCTAGAGCTGGTAGTCCGAATCAGGTTCATGTTAGGGTCTCAAGTGTTTTTAACCAGCTGCTGATTCTCCTTTTATACTCCAGGTTATCGAGAAATTTCTAGAGGGGGTCCGAGACGGAACTGCGTGACATACCGGTTTACGCTACGTCCGCACATAGCGGTTAAGATCGCTTCATCGAAAATCATGTGCATGAAGGCTGTAACGGAAATTAATGCCATTAAAATTTCTAGCACACTATTTGTGCCTTAGGTAAATTTGACGGATGGACTAACGCTACAACACGGCTGCTTCTACTTGTTGCTTGGAGTAGCTAGCTAGTAGTGAGCGCATACACCAATTTCACTAAACTTTCTATAAAGGTTGCGGGTATACTATTTGAATTTAAAAAGTTGTCTTAGCTCTATTGTGATAGTGTGAAAAAATTAATAAATCTTTTAGTCGTGCTTGTGTATGTGAGTTTATCTCGCAGGACAATTTTATTGCAATGTAGCATAATATGCTGGAGCATTTTTTTATAAATAACTATTTGTAGTTAGAATCTTGATAGATATTTTTAAAACTCATTTTCGAGACTTAGGCAATCGACAGTGCCACTCCATAACTGCAAGATATTTAAAATTTTAGAATTTAAGTTAGTAGGGACCAGGGATTAATGGTATTTATCTAACATATCCTTTACAAGGATTAAATCTAAAACCTAGGCAGCTTCAGTAATGTTGATGCCGATGTCAGCGATGCAAAGCAACAGGCTATAAAGCATAATAAACAAATGGTAAAATAAACTTCATTATTTACATTAGATAGTTGTCGGTTAATAAGAACTTACGGACGTGCGTTTTAAAGGTGGAGTTTGATAAGTTTTTGAGGTAGTTGGTTGTATATGTAATCAATATTACACAAAAATGAATGTTTATAAATTTATTTATGAAGTGGAGGTGTTACCAAGCCTCAATAAAGGATATTCTAATTATGTACATCGGTTCTAAAAATTAACCTGGCAAACTAACATCCAGGTCGTTTACTTTTTATAATTTTCTGAAATAAGCACGATGAGTGTAGAAATCGTCGGTTATACATACTAAGTCAGTTAGCTTTTGAAAGGGCATGATAAATATGGTCTCTGCATCTGATACCGTAAATAAACCTGTACTTTTCGTATTCTGGAGATATCTGAGGCATCGGGGCAAGAAGCAGACACTACATCACATCACAAAAATTAAATGTGGATAATACTATCGAGGCGCAAAATATCAACTTTAATTTAGTATTAGGAATGCTTCTAATATTATAAAGAAGTTTCAGTTTTCCAAAAGTTCCTGAATCTTAAGCTATTATCGAGTATAAGTCCCAAATTCTCACCAGAATTTACAACTGGTATTAATCCATCGTTTAGATTTTAATGGAATCAAGTGCCGCAGTTCTAGATTTTAGTTTTTCAAAAAGTAAACGTGCAGATTTGGATGCATTCAGTTTTGAGCAGTGTTTTTTTGGAAACGTTTGCTAAATTTTCTATATCATTATTCAATGTACGTATTGAATAGTCCATATTACTAGCTGCAAATGAATAATATAACTGAGTATCATTTGCATACATGTGATATTCAGGAGTTAGTGGAACTAGACAAAAAAATGGACTCGTGTAAACACAGTAAACTAGAGGACCTAAAACAGAGCCTTACGGTACACCTCAGGTTAATTACAAAAATGGAGAATCCAGCTTATTAAAAACTGCTTGTGTTTTAGGTATAAACTAAATAAATTAATTGCATAATTCCTAATGCCTGTATAATGTAAGATGCTAATAGTAGATCGTAATTTAAAAGATCAAATACTTTACTGTAGTCAATTAGTAATAGTAATGTTAAATTGTCGTTCTCAACGGCTTGAAACAACCTCTGTGAAGTTAGCACCACAAGTTCAAAAAATGTTATTTTTTTTCAATGTTCCCGTTCCACCCCAAAGAGTCCTAGAGTTCCTTGCTATTTTTAAAAATAGTTCTATGTATTTAAGTGAAAAAATCTGAATCGAAAATTTGGGGTGCTAACTCCACTTTTTCCTCGGACAAATACCGCTCTAACGCTTTTTCCGTCATATTTATTTAAAAATGCCATAGCACTTTTCGATAGAACTCGTCGGGGTGCTACTAGAACTCTAACAAAAAAAAAACGATTTAAAAAGACACATTTACAAACCAAATAAAATATCTTTTTAATTTTTTTAAGTTCCGGTAGTTCTAATGGAAGTTCTAGTAGCACCCCGGCGAGTTCTATCGATAACTCTAAAATTTTTTGATATGACGCAAAGTAAAAAGGTCGACAAAAATACGCTTGCGTGTGAATTGGGTTGTATATTAAAAATGTATAATGAAAGTAAAAAGTCACAAAAAGATCATTACCTACTTAACATTTTTTTCCAACTGTTGACCACTACAGACTTTAGGCATTTGGAGTGGTTAACTTGGCGCCTTCCCCTGCTTGCTGATAAACAGTTACACATCAGATTGTGCTTTCATGTAATGAAGAATGCTTACAAAAGACACACAATCAAAGACTGCAACTAACCTAAACAAGTTACAAAGACACGCAGTATCTTTGAATCGAAGTTCCCAAGAAATCGCCTTTTCGGGTGACCCCGTTATGTCGAACTTCTCTCCCCCCCCCCCCTCTATTCTAAGTAAACTTAAGAAAATGTTGCTACCACGCTATCGACAATATAGAAAAACTAATTATTATATAGAGTATCACTAACGCATTGATGAAAATATAATGTTACCTGATATCTACCATTTTCTGTATTATACACAGAAATGTTCCAAGTTTTCACACAAACTGTAAAGGTTTTTTAAAAACCCGAATTTTCGAACGGAGATCACAAAGTTTTAGAACTGAGCTCACTGTAGAATGAGACTGAAGAACGGGTGTAGGTGAACTTATCGAAAGCAATTTATCGAATGGCTATTGGCCGAATGCAATTTATCGAAAAACAGTTTACCGAAAAAGCAATTTATGGAATAAGCAATTTATCGAATGACAATTGACCGAATGGTAAATTTATCGTTTATCAAAATAAAGGCAATTATTAGTAATGCTTTGAAGTTGATCTATAATTTTAACGAAAAATTAGAGGAAGAAATGCACAGTCTTCAAGAATTAAAAAGCTATTACTTTGAAACTGGCTTTTAAAACGTATTCCAAAAATATTAAAATACTACTATAAAGCCTGTTAGCGTTACCCAGGAAAGTCCACGTGGAGGTCCGCTTACTAGTTTCCCTCTTTTTTTTAGTTTTATTTACTTTTTTGTATTTAGAGCGTTTTCATTTATGGAATCTATTTTAATATTTTAATTAACTAGTTATTTTAATAAGCAGTATTATGTGCGATGCCACGCAGATAGTCATACATGTTATTGATGTCAAAGTTGTTTGATTCTCTGAGCACAGCCTCTGTACTTTTTACGAGTACTAGTTGCTTCTTTTCCGCCTACATCGATTCGCAATTTGTGAAACCGTTGTTCCCTCTGGATTGCTTCAATAAATTTCCAGATATTCGGATGATCTGCAGAAATTTGTTGTTCAAAACCTCGATGCCAACCTTCTACTGAATTGTTGGATTTTGGCAAACCTTGAACTGCTGCATCAAAGCAGTTCCATAAAATATGTGAAAATCGAGGCTCTCGGCGACGGTGGCGTCGCTGTGGACGTATCTTCGAAATAATCGACAATTGGTTGTAACTCTGGTGGCAAAATATCGTCATCGCATAACATTTCAAAAGCTTCGACCACATATTGCGTAGTAAAAAATGCTATGCCAGAAAGTAATCTCACTTTCAAAGCAAAATCTGCATTTGTTTCGCATCTTGCTTTCAGACCATGTGATTAATTTCCAACCGCTGCGACGGCAATCACTTTTATTTACAACCATATATGTAATGTTAACATTACTGACCTCATTTGAGTGCGGGAAGTCGTACATTTCCGTCCGCTACTTCCCGCACCCGACTGCGGGAAGTGAGTGCGGGAAGTACATTACA
Organism: Agriotes lineatus; assembly: GCA_940337035.1. Lineage (NCBI taxonomy): Eukaryota > Metazoa > Arthropoda > Insecta > Coleoptera > Elateridae > Agriotes > Agriotes lineatus. The sequence goes on along the minus strand of OW679198.1, from coordinate 2,940,824 downwards.
TATATGGTTGTAAATAAAATAGTATACAAACCTCGACAGGAAGTTTTCTTAGTCTCGAGATAAGAGCTGATTTCGACGCTTCGCGTCTCAATCAGCTAACTAATCTCTCGACAATAATGAAACACTTCCAATCTCGGGCTGTGATATACTATTCCGACCGGTTGGAAAGTTACAAGTTGGGAATAGCTCATTTTCCAACTTTTTAAAAGTCAGTAATGATCTTATTATACAGTATATGGTTGTGAATTAAATTATTATTCCACTTAAGTTCCTTATTGCAGTGCTCTTTAAAAAACAATTCAAAATACGGTACCGTAGAGGCTCAAATAGCTTGTAGCAAAATTGCTTCCTGGACTTGATCGTTTTGTAAAAATGGTAACACCAAAATACGCGTAATTTTTTTACTTCTCGTCTTATCAAAAAAAAAAAAAAATAAGAGTTATCGATAGAACTTGTCGGGATGCTACTAGAACTACCGGAACTTAAAAAAATTACAAAGATTTTTTTTTGGTTTATAAATTTCTAGTAGCACCCCGACGAGTTGTATCAAAAAGTGTTATGACATTTTTCAATAAGCATGAGGGAAAAAGAGTTATAGTGGTATTTGCCCCAGGAAAAAATAAAGTTAGCACACCAAATTTTCGATTCACATTTTTTTTTCTTAAATACATAGAACTATTTTTTAAAATAGCAAAGGCCTCTATAACTCTTTGGGGTGCAACGGGAACTCTTGAAAAAAATAACATTTTCTGAACTTGTAGTGCTAACTTCACAGAGGTCATACGTCATAAGTGACATTCAGTAAGGCAGCTGAGCAGCAGTGTACTGGCCAAGCATTTTCTTCGACTTATCTTGCTTAAGCAGAAACCGTGCAGCTTGTTAAATTTGACTTTTAATGAAGTTTACTCACCATTCTGTTTTATTTGCTGTAATTGGTAACTACTAAACAATATCTCGTTGTTTAGAGAAATATTACGTTTAGTTTCTCTTATGTGATAAATCTGGTTATCTTTGGCAGCGTTCAACTAATTTACTTTTTAAATGATATTGTGTCCTATTGACTATTTGTTAAAATAGTAACCTAGTTTATTTAAGTGTTGCACGTAATATTCTTGAATTCAAGTATGTTAGCTTTTCTCTTACCTTTATAGTGGGGCAGCTTAAGGTTGAATTTCGCATTAATGTGGACACACCGGTCAAAAGCACCAAATTTTTTCCAGTTGCTAGTTAGGTACTTTTTTAGCTTTCAATTTTTGATAGGAACCAACTCCTCCGTCGGCCATCTTGAATTTTATAGCGGCATTTTTAAATAGAAGTATATTACAATATATCGGCTTCTAAATCTCTTAGGGTCATAAACTTGATGTCTAAATATACATATTTGGGGTCACAGAATACAACTACACAATTTTTAAATGTATCAGACTATATATTCATTCACTAATATATGTACCAATTACAAACTATTCACCAATTAACTGTATTGAAAATTAACAAATTTATACAATCGCATTAAAGAAATTTAAATGCATCTGACTATATATTTATTCACTACTCATATTACTAATGATAGGCTACCATTTACAAACTATTCACCAAATTAAGTTATACATGAATAACTACATAGAATACATTCTATATATACAATTATAAAATCGTATATGAAAGATGGTGAATTATACGAAAGGAGGTCTTATATGAATAAATTGCTTATGTCGTATTCAATTCAAACATTGACATTTGCACAGTTCAGTGCCATTCCAACCAGCAGTTTTGCAAGCACACCTACCAGTGTACTCTCTTTGACTCTTACAATTACATTTAACCAGTTCAGTACAGGACTGTGAAACAATAGGTAATACTAGCAACCAGTGAGACAAATGTCTCATTTAATAAAACAAAAAAGACCGTTTTTCAAATAGAACGCGTTTTCGAGAAATCGCGTGATTTCTCGAAAACCGGAATTGCCACGTGATTGAAATTCGGTTTCTGACCTGACATGACCATTCCAAACAAATAACTTTTATAACTTTTTTCTCTATCTCTTACGGTTTGGCTGCGGAAACAGCGTCCCGGACACACAAAACAGCGTCCCAGACAAGCCTATTATACCGATGGGGCCACAATTATATATAACAGCAATAAGATAACATGAACAAGAAGATAACACGTATTGCTTGAGTAAGAAAGAGATAAACATAGTAGCAAATATTCGAGAAGGCTTGACGTTTAATTTAATTATGACATTTGTCAACTAAACATGCCTACTAAAATAATTTTTTCGTATGGTCATCTCTTTCTTACTCAAGCATTCTATTTTGTTGTTCATGTTATCTCATTGCTGCTATATATAATTATGGCCCCATCAGTATATATGGATGTTCCATACAGGAATCCATGATGCGGTGTCTACTTTCTGAGTCCAGCCCCAGCCTTCTGGATTAGGAGCATGCTGTTGACTGTACTCACTGGTATACCACACTCCTGCCTGATATGCAGCCCACTTGAAGTGTTGGAGTAGTGCGTTCTTCGTTGGTGGGAAGTTTCTCCATTGACTTACTCTGCTGAGAAAACAGCTTCTTCCTGGCTTCATTCACATTGTGTAAATCACAGTTCTTCTCATACAAGATCACGGTGAAGCATTCTAGTAGCTTAAAATTTTCATGATCAATATCAAGTTCTGTGTAAGGGTGGAGTGCCATGTAGTTAAAGGCATGTGCCACTTAAGGATAACAATTCCATGCCTCCCACGTAGATTTCTTGCTTCGTCCAAAAAATTATGATGTGGTATCACATCCCGTGAAACTGTGGAATACAGGGAGGGCTTGGGATTTCTCTACACCCAAGTTCCAGTAGATAGCATTAATATTAATATTAATATAATTAAATGTTTTGCCTGTACGAAAAGCAACACAAATCTTCACATCTGCACACAAGGTCATCAGGTGATGGAACTTGCTAATGAGGGTCACCACTACGTCCGTGTCAACAGTACGCACCATACGGCTACTACAGCCATTCAAAAGTGCATCCTGTAAGTGGTGTCCGCTTGCTCATGATCAGATGGTGGCATGAACCTATCAGTTTCTCGGAGAATAACTTCGGCATCACATGTGACGACAATTTCCTTGTTTTCAGCACATTCACACTTTTTTTTAATGCAAAAATGTCCTGGTTGTTGGTGGGGTCTTTTAAGACATTGGCTCACTTAAGTGAGAGCTTGTTCCTTCCTTCACACTTTCTCCTAACACCCTTAACCCGATTTTCTCTAGTGGCTTCTTTGAGGCTTGTCGGATTGTATTTGTCCCACACTACATCAACGCGTTTGCAGCTTTCTAATTGTTTATTGATGTGTGGAATGAATTCGTGATCAGCATAATCATCAAATGTGACGATGTTGGTAGTTGGGGAGAGGATACGCACAACAGCGGCTCCATCGAGAAGCTTCACATCAACATAATCAAGAGCATCATTTGGGGAATCCTTGTTCAGAATTTTCATAATATCAGACTTTTTTCCGACTCGCAGATTTCCATTGTCAGATAGTAAAGGGAGAAAATGATGGTTCTCATGGCTGAAGAATATAGGCATGTCACTCTCCCTATGCTGTATCACTATGTACAGTTGAGAGAACAGAGAAACATCAATCTTAATTAATATATTTTTCCTTTATCTGTTGTTTTTAGCTTTTGTATAGGAGTTCTGAATAGAGGTTAATTGGTGAATAGTTTGTAATGGGTACATATAAATTATCAGTGAATAAATATTTAGTCTGATACATTTAAAAATTGTGTAGTTGTATTCTCTGACCCCAAATATGTATATTTAGACACCAACTTTGTGATCCTAAATGATTTAGAGCCGAGATATTGAAAATACGAGTATACTTATTTTAAAAAATGACCGCTATAAAATCCAAGATGGCCGACGGAGGAGTTGGTTCCTATCAAAAATTGAAAGCTAAGTACCTAACTAGCACCTGGAAAAAATTTGGCGCTTTTGTCCGGTGTGTCCACATTTTCATGATAAGCTACCCTACTATTAAGTTGACTCTTTATATTTACTTCATAAATTGTTCGCTATAAAAGTGTGCCTGGGGTCCGTCACTAGCTACAGTAAAGACATCGTGTATCCTTCAGTGATGAAATGTCCAAATTATCTAGGCGCCAACAAGTTTGATTACTCCCAAGTACACTTATATAGGTAAAAGAAAACTTATAAACGTCGCCATATACCGGGTGACAATGAAATCAGGGCCATGTCTCTGTCTCCGTTACTTATCAACGGATTTGAATGAAACGTGTTACAAGGATAATCTACATAATTCTGAATTGAGAGACAGATATAATCAAAATGGCCGACTTCCGGTTTCACCGGAAATGTTATTAACTTTGATTCTTTAAATGGGTTGATCTATATATTTTATGTTTTTCGGAATCTACTACTTAAATTACATACGGTAGTGTTAACAAATTTGCTTAGGTATTTTCCAAAAAATATTTTAAAAAATTATTAGTTTAACATTTTTCCCTTTTACATAAAGATAAAGTGGTGGATGATGAATATCGTTAGATTGGTAATTAAATTTTCTATTTAATGGTACAATGGCCCTTGGTAGGTGCCATTTAAAAAAACCTGACTTTTTCTCAAAAAACACGTTTAGCAAATTTAATTCCTTCATGAACGATTTGTTATTGATCAAATTAATAAAATATGTTTTATTATGGACTACTAGAGCCATGTAGAACACATTGTATTTACTATATTTGAAGTTAATACTAACTCAGAGTTATATAATAGCTAGTGTACAATTAGGGGTTATAAACTGTACTTACTTTTTGAGAATATGCGAAACATTACAAGTTTAACTTTACTTCACTTATCTAACAATCGTTACGCCTGTGGAATCCAAGACTAGACTCTCAGGAGTCCAATCAGCGTGCATCACCGTTCAAAAAGATGATCGGCTCTCCCAAATATCACTCTGACGGTCGCCAAACGTCAACTATCACTTGACCGTAAGCAATCGCACGATCTCTGCAGGGAAACTCTTATGAAGAAATGTCCCGAACTTGTTGCTATAATTTTCAATTACGAAAATAGAATCAGATAGTTTTAAAAACTACTATACATACCCTGCAGTGGTTTCCTAATCAGCCGACGACTTAGAACTATTTTTCCATTGGAAAATGGTACCCGCTCTCAAAATCTGCCTGAAGCAATCATCCTTATTATTTGCATACTCGTATTAACGAAAAACTAGTAATCCCCGGATTCACCACATTTTTTATCTTAAGAGTCCTTGCAACTCGGATATTAATTTTTATACGCTTCGATTGCGTTTTCCCAATTGTTCGTCTATTCACGGCCATATATAACGTAAACTACTACCTTTAATACAATAGGCTTTTAACACGTAACAAGTAAAACTACTTTTTGTTCAGATCGGCGTACTCTAAAGGGTACAGTTATTGATACGGCATTGTCGCGTGACCCAATTTGTGTTCCATTGTTATCTAATTAATAGCTTTTGAATGTGAAGTAATGTGCTCATTACAAGTAGTGCTCTATGCTTCGCCTAATCGACAGCGAGCGCTTTAATTAATTAAATTATTTGTGCTGAAAATAAGCTTTCGTATGCTAGTCATTCATTGAATATTTTTTAGTTATTTCTATGATAATGACCTGGAAGTAAACTAATTCAATTTGGATTCTTAAGTCGGTTTGCTGAATTTTAATTTTCTATTAATGTGATAGAATCAAACTTTGAAAAAATAATTTCATTGTACTACTAATATTACGTTTTTGATTGATTTATTTTTCGGTTCGATCTTTAATCGTACCCTCATACTGAGACTCTTCAATATATTTTTAGTATATCAAATCCCGAATTAAATAAATACATTGTTTGTGTTCATGGGAAGCTGTTTACTTATTTCTTCAGTTTCTTTTGACGTTATGTAACTCTAAAGCATTTCAACTATTTGTCCACCATCTCTTCTGCATGTGAGTATTTATGTTATTCTTCGAAAAAGTGTATTTTCCTCGTTTTTCCTAATCCTAATCACTTGAAGATTTGCATCTTTATAACTGGATTACTGCAACAATGCAAAAAGGTAAACACCTTTAAGAGCCAGAGAGGAGCACGTAAAACATAACAAAAAACTCTAAAGATTTGAGATTCAACGATTACAACAAAAATTGATCTAATTGTTGGTAATGTCTAGAATGAATTAGATAGCGACCAGTGAAGATTATTTATGTTTAGTAATTTTTGATTTCTTCAGATAGGTTCTTTGGTGTCACAAAACGAAATTCTTTGGCTGTATTGTTTTCCAAAGACCGCTTCTGTGTATATATTGTACTGATTTTAGAACATACTTTTATTTATCTTCTTTTTATATCTGTTTAGAATTTGTAGCTTCTTTGTCGAGCTACAGAGACAGTGATGCTTAGGTATAGAAAAACCTAAAAATATATTATCTTTATGGTTGGGATTCGCCATTAATTGTGTGCTCACCTAAGAGTGTTAAAAGAGAGGCAAAACATTGTCTGCAAGACGAAGTGTCTTTATTTAGTGCCATTAAATGTACATAAATTCGAACTGCTGCTTAAACACACAACTTGTTAAGACAAGCAGCGTTTTCAATTAAAACGCGATTTGCATTTTTTACTGGTCGTAAACGACGTCACAGCAGTGCATTACGGGCACTTATATGCAAAAGAGTTTTTAGGACTTACTTTTTAGAACTGAGCGTAATTCCAGATAACGTAAACAGAGGTAGTGAACATAAAATTTATGGGGGCATAAAAAGTTTACGGCTTTTCGATGGATCACACGCCGCCTCGCATCATGCGTCGCGGTGGCCAAACCACAGTTTCTCACTTGCAAGATTAGGGTTATCTGTTATTTTCGCAAAGGTTCCGCAGAACTGCCCATAAAAGCTCCATGAACATTTCTACCGACCCGAATTTTATATTTTGTCCATCACGGACCTCAAGTGAATGTGCTGTCCACCTTGGGATTCGATATCAAATTTTTACCACTTTACTAGTTTAGTGTCTTTGACAAAACGAATATAGAATTATATAATTATACATTCGTCTAAAAAGACTTACAGCCACTTTGAACTTTCAATATTAACAAACTTTTAAAATAGTTTACACTAAGACTGCTCAATTAATCATTGCCTGAATGAAAACTCGACTTATTTTGGATATCTTGTTGATTTGGAGGATCATAGTTGCTTTGTAGTTTTCTGGTCTTCGTCTGATACAATTTACTTTAAATACATTGTTCTCTAATTCAGATGTTGCATTATTGTCTTAATAAACGTAAAAAATTCTTCGGATTTGTTATCCAACAAGAACCTCTTATCAGACGCAATTGTAACTGTTCGTTAAAATTTCGCTAATACCATGCTTCTTGTTTAGTCCTCATTCTTCTTCTAGATAGAACGTTAAATTAGGTTGAGGTTCAAACGCCAATACTATGTTAGCTAGTTATTGGAAAAAAATCCTTTATTACACCTTAAAAATCATTTACGACTTGTACAAAATTCAAACACGCATACGACTGGCTTCATTGGGACATCACCAACGGATCACTTAGGTGATGTGGCCCAAAAGAAAATTATGCTCCCAGAAGCAGAAAGGAATGCACACCTTCCCAAGTAGGCGAAGTCGCTGAAGGTTCAAAACTTCCGGGTGAAGAAAAGATAATAATGATGAACGCAATTAGCCAGAATATACAACGCTATCATATATGACTTCGTGTGACGCCTCAAAAGCTACATCCTCTAACGAACTTACTAATCATTCAACAGCACTAGAAACGTATCTTGGTGTTGGTCGAGCGGCCTCAGCATTACATATCCACATGACTCCACTACCAGCTGCCGACTAAGTTCTTCAACTTCTACATCACACGTTACCATACTATTCGCGAACGTTAGCACTTCCAACATACACGCAGTCTTTTTAGATTTTTCCTCCAGCTATTCCAGAAAAGACCTTATATTGGATATAGAGACCCCAGGAACGTTTACTGCTCCCTTCACTATTTCTATCTAAGAATCCTCAAAGTTCAATGATTTTAATAGTGCGAACGGCAGTTCTACGAGCTTCTGCAAGAGCCACAGTTCCTCAACAGTTTTTTTCGCTAACATCTCTGTCACGCCGAGTTCCTCCAATTTTATTATCTTCGTTGTCTTAATCGATTGGAGTACAATCATCTTCTTCCCTACGTCTTCCACAGGAAGCCAATAAGTTTCAGGGCTACAGAAGTAGTTGGCAATGACTCTTTGATTAGCAGTTAGGGCTGTCCACTCCCCCTCCACTAACTGCAACCAGTCACTCTTGTTAACCCGTATTATAATAACTTTTGTAAATTGTAAACTCCACTCAAACCCTACAATCACGTACTTCGAACTTGAATTGTTTAATTTGTACGTCCAACTATCCAGAAGTGCTGGACAGAATAGTGGTAGCGGCTTTATACCCGTATCACTAGCGGCCACAGTTCCTTTCTTGCTCTAAACTATCTCGATAGCTTTATATAAGGCTTCCATTTCTGCACGACTATCGGATGCTACTACTGTTTCAGACCCTTTTTTGCATGATATGAATTGCACACTTTTTGTTTTCTGATTAGTTCACTTTCATTTTCAATTTTTTCGCTTTTCTAACGACGCCTGTGCTTCAATTAATGCAATCTTTCTTTTAGTTCTTTCTTCTTCTACTTCCAATTCCAGTTCATTAATGCGTTTTAGTTTATCTGGTTCAGTTTCTTTGATTCTGCGGCTACTTGACGTTTTCTTTGTTGTAGTAAAAAGAATTCTCTCTGATTTTAGTGATATCTCATTTGACTTTCTTGACGTGTTGTCAGAACTATGTTGAACTATTTCTTTCTTGTTTTCATTAAATAACTTGCTTGGGCTGCTTCGACTGTATTGAACAGGAGGGTTTCTTAGATTGTTTCTTGAAGGTTTTCTCAGCGAATTTTCGGGAAAAGACATTTCTGAATACTGCATTTGAAATATTTTATTTTGAGAAAGTCCTGCTTATTGCACTGCTGGAACGCTCGAAAGGTGAAAATGTATTGGCGTACACTTTGAGGGCTAAGACTGCCGGCAAAATTAACTAATAACACGTTTTTGTTTCAGAAAACATTTATTTATTATTTGCTGACAAAACTCTTCTTTTGTAAATCAAGAGCGACTATAAGTTTTGTCTAACAATTCAACATGATAACAATCTTAACAATAGTTTCAAAACATTAATTTCATTTACCTTTCTTAAAGAAAGTTAGAGACAGCCGCTTACATAAATTTTATTCGTTCATTACACTATTTAAATCATAGCCAAATCAATTGCAGAAGTACGCAAACTATAAAATCTCCTTTTCAGGTGAAATATTTAGATGTAATTATTGATTTGACACTAAAATGCAAAGCGCATGTAGAAGAATCAGTCAAAAAAAAATTGGAAAATAACAAGCATATTTAAATTACTCAGAATATTTTAGAACTTAGTATTATTCAAAGTGTTAATACGATGTTAGCATCAAAATGATTCGTCGGCTAATTCTCGCAAAAGAAAACAAACCTTATGACTATTTGGATACAGTTGCCAGCCGGCTAGTCAGGAAGACGGCGTGCAGTTTTTTAAGTACTCACAAATGATTAAAGCCAAAAAGGCGCCAACGAATATTTACCAATTAACGACAAGTGTATCCAGGCATTCAACTGAGAATTCGTAAACTTAAGTAACACATAATTTCCTAAAAGAAAAACTCAAATCGTGCACAGGTAGCAGTAACTAAAACAAAGGCCGCAAAGCTGGCATCACAGTATAATTAATCACAAATTTGATATTATATGGTACAAAATACAAGTAATTATTCGCAGATAAATATATTCCGAAAAGTTAAGAGGCAACTCATAAAAAGCATAAATTTTAGACTTACCAAATTTACAGTACCACGACTTCATTTATCGCACTCATTAAAATAAGACACAAAGTTACAAGGCAACATGGCAAGCTGTGACTGCTCCGTGGATGGAAAGGAAACGTTTGACGCCTTCGGGTACAAAGTTCGCGGGACGAACTGTATATCTCGAGCTCACGAAGGAATTCCAAACACCAAATGCATGAGTGATGCTCGCAGCATCCGATCACTGGTCGCCGGTAAATGTTACATAAAGAGAAATTTCAACCTGTATGAGTGTTCCTTATCGAGTCCCTTTCTGTGTGCTATGAAATTCACGTAGCTGATGTTGAAGCGGACCGTGGCTGACAGGTGTTCTCAACGCAAGTAGCTAGGACCAAGGTCATTCCCTGGATGCTTCTACGACTTAATTCAAGGAGCCGGAATGGAGCTCCACACTGGCGGCTACATGAAGAAAAACCCATAATAGATACCGAAAAATTTAGATACAGCCCGATGAAAGCTTCAGTCAACTTACACCAATGTTATTTTGCGCAAGTGCAAGAATAGGTCAGCCAACGTTGGATCCGCCGATATAGCGTGAGTCAGAATTCCCTAATCGATAGGCCAGTAATGTAACGATCGGCCGACAGTGGTGAGGGCAAATATTACACAATAACCATTTGCACGCCCATTCATCCGCTGAAGACTTTACAAAATGCTCAAGCTGACTCCACCACGGCATCAAAACGGGACCAGAGAGGACACTAAAACAATTGTCAACTATCACTTCACGCACTCAAAGTGAAAGGTTGGCATGGCTCTCACGCGCGAAATACAAAATCTGAACCACATACATCGAAATTAGTAGATGCGTAACAATAGAATTCAATTATAAGCTAGGGTAGGGTTTCAAGCTGTTTTAGATAGATAACAGCGAAAGGTAGTAAATTGCAACGTATTTCTAAGAAATTCGATAGCAGCGTTGTACAAATAATTCGTGTAATTATCCTAAGACCTTTCAGAAATACATTTCTCTTCAGAAAGGGTAATGCACACCACTGTGAGCAGACGAATTTTCAAATCTGTAAAATCGTTCGCAAACTGGGAAGAGTTTTATTATTTTCCGCGGGCGATTTAGTAACCGATACCCCAGCCAGATCGCATTAATTCAAATAAAATTAGGAACTAGTGGTGTTGTCTTGGGGAGGACATAAATTTCCCAGCCAATTAAATTCGGGAGTAAATTCCCCGATTAAACTTTAGCCGACGTTTTTGTTATTTTCTATAAGGAAAAAATCTCGTCATTATCGCCTGCTTTCAGCCCAGAAATTATTAGGTATCGGAAAAGCGATTCCAGATAGCATCGCCAAATAAAATATAACGATTAAGCAGAGGAACTGCTGGCTGGCACCGACACGTCGATATGGATCTTACGAGGAGAAGTTGACCCGCAATTTCCACTAGCACTTTCATTGTCTCTGTCACCTTGGGCATTTGATAAGATAGCACCGAGTGAAGATGCTCAATGACTGACCCTTTTATAATTTAATCCCACGAATATAATTCGATAAAAGCGTCCAGCTCGTGACGAGGCCGGCTGAAACTGCTTCTGATATTGGCAAAAATGTACAAACGTCCGCGGCTTTCCGAGGAAATAACATTTTCCCGACTAAGGCGGTGTTAATTGCGCTGGCCGGTCGGTATTTATCAAGATTCGCCTGCTTTTTACAATCTCTTCCCGACTACTTGTCTTAAGAAGGATCTACAGGAAATTGGCTTTAGACAGAGAAATATAAGTTTGTGTTAGTCAGATAACGTTCGGAGATTACGAGGGAAGTTTCAGGTCGGCGGCGCGGCGGTGCGAGCGCGAGATACAAGATGTTGCGCAAACTTTTGCATGTAAAAAATGTGCAACATCTTTCCTGCATCTAAATGTGAAATGTAAGGGCCTGACATCGATGCTTTTGAAAGTTGCCTGGGCGGGGCTAGACTCGCGGTAACGAGGGAATTTGCTATTTATTTCAAACTTCCGGGCGGAACCCTCTTCTTCTTAAAGGTGATGGATAAATTGTCACAGATAAATTAGTTAGCAGGAGAGTGCGATTCTTATTCGTCAGACATTTAATTTCCATTATTATCAATATTCTATACTAATCTTTAACTACTTTGTTCAACTACAATTTTTCATATCAAATTTGAGGTCAATATACATTTTCTTTCATTTCTAATTAATATTTCACTCTTAACAAACAAAATTCTAAACTTCATTACAAGCGCCACAGGCTTTTCCCGGCCACACGTGATTTTTTAATAGTTATTTACTATACAAGTGGGATAACAGCATCATTAATATACGTGTGTGTAAGTTACAAACGAGTGCGTAGCACGAGTTATGTAAGCACACAAGCCTCGAGGGCGCAGCCCGAGGGCAACAACCACTCAAGGGATTTAGGCACTTTAGTCCCGAGGTATATACGCTATTTTTGCACTTTTGGGAACATTATCATCAAACATTTCCAAAATTTGGAATCTGTCAATTTGGAAACTGACAATTACAATTTATAAAAACTGAATTGCAGCAGGTCCTGGATAGCCTGAATCAGTCGGCATTGCTGAAGTGTATTGTTATTATATGTCAAATTCGAGATTTGCCATAGTTACGGTGTCATTTTTACTTTAGTCCCTAGGGATTAAATGGGCTACTTTAGTCCCTGTTTACGGGGACTAAAGTATCAGCTTTAGTCCCGGAAGTGCAAAAAATAGATTTAGTCGCACAACTATCAGGAGCAAGACAGGTTACAGATATTCTGCAAAGTTGGAAATTATTTTTCCCGGGCAGTATGCTACTAAAAGTTGTGGAAAATACAAATATAAAATAATGCTAGTTCGCCCAAATTACTCTAGGGCACGGGATGTAAAAAAAACAGATATTGTTAAACTAAAGTGTAACGCCCCGTTTCAATTTCATTTCATTAGCTCGTTAATGCATTTGGCACCTTATTTCGGACCACCTTATATCTAATTATTGTTGCAAAAGAATTCAAGTTTATCGCAGCAAGCGTTTGTGCTAAGAGATAAACACCTGCAGTTTTCTTGTAGCAGCTTGTTTCTGGCATTTCGATTCAAGTAGGTAGCTTAAACAGGAGAATAGCTGAAAGAACATTGATTTTTCAAGAACCTCGCTCTCTCGAATACTAATTGTTGAGCTAAACTGAAGCCGTTTTTGTTGCTTAACAAGTGAAGCCGCTAGACGTTGTTTTTCGCAGGTGCGCATTCAGTGTAGGTAATAAAGCTCATTTATTTTGATTCTCGGCGCAGTGATCTTTATATTTAAGCTGGATTCTTTGCGCCTCCAATAATTGAAACCGCTGCGGTGCCTTTTTCTACGCATATAGGCCGATAACACCTTCCGTAAGAATGATTCTTATAGCATATTTTCGCTTTCTAATTCCTAATATTTAGGCCGCCTAGTATGGGCTATTATGGGCTCTCACGAAGGCTAGAATTGAGCTAATTCAGTACCCAGATTTCGCTTTTGTATGCAGCCAGGAATTCCCCATATGTGCCGTTTCCTTTTGTTGTTAGCTGTCTTCTAGCATTGGCTACCTTGGGATTCTAAGAATTTAGCAGTCAAATCCGGCTTAGTGTCTTCATGGATAAATGCAACGCAACATGATTCCACTTGCCGATCGCTGGACTTCATCATCAAGTTAAATTGTAAGTACATACCATTATCAGCTCTGCTTTTAATCGACAAAGACATTCGGCTTAATTATGACGCTAATGAGCGAGAACCTAAATAATTCAAAATTTCTGAAATAAGCATGTGCATTGTAACTTATGAGCCGCGCCTTAGGCGTTGTGCATTTATGCCACCTGCTATAGCACATGTGTTGTCCTGAAGTTATAAATTAAGCTATAATTAGCATTTCATGGATTAAATATTTGGAAGTTAATTCCTATTTGTGATTTATTAATTCATTTGATAGGCAGTAGTCCTACAACTTTAATTGTTGTCACATAGCTGCAGGGCTAATGCAAATGGTTCATGTGTTGCTCCGTATTTGGCTTTAAATATATGCCCTATTGCTATTATTTGTTTGTGTTTTCTTTTGCAACCCCTCTAGCTGAACGGGTAATCTAGGTATGCAGTGCAACACCAAAGGTAGATGGCGTATAATTAATTACCTAGTTTTGTTTTTATATGTTGTTAGTAACGACAAGGCATTAATCTTTCTGTTCAATTTAAAAGCCCGAAGCATTTTTTGCGTAGTCCTTACACCACGCCATATTCTGCCGAAAATTGAAAAAGCTTAGCCAAGGTCTTGTCAACCCTTCGTTTAAGAGCGGTACAAAAGGCCTTTCTTGGTTTATTATATTTGACCGGTGTAAATCGTTCAAGTCACTACAACGTTTTCGATCTTTGGAGAACAAGGGGAACTGAGGTTGGAATGTTCATATTAGTGATGGGAGTAAATATATTTCGTTATCTAATTCAAATGTTGCGATTTGATATTTCTTATACTCAAAGAGCGGAAAGAAACGTAATGTATAAATTCACCTACATTAGGGCAATCATTGAATAATTTGTGACATATTACAAGAGTAATTACAATGTGAGCCCTTATGCGACATTTGATGAAATGCTTCCCGCCTTCAGAGGTTGATGCATCTTTAAGGTTTTCATATCGGTGAAATCAGATAAATACCTATGGAATTAAAATTAGGGCAGACCCAAAAACACTGTATTGCTCCAATAATAAAGTATTTCTTGGAAGACAACAGTAACGGCCTTATCGCTTGAACACTAGACCCGATAAAGTTGTAAAGAGCTTAGTAAGCCATTTATCGGGATCCAGAAGAAATATTACCTGTCATAATTATTTCACATCAAAACTGGTGCCGGTAAGTCACACAGTTCCGTTTGCAACTCTCCAAAAATGTGCGGATAACGAGGTGCTCGAAGAGTATAAAAGGAGAATCTGCAGTCATTTCAAATCACTTGAGTCTTGAGTCCTAAACTCCATCCTGATCACCAGTTTTTCTCCGGTGTCTAGCCCCAGCCTTCCTAATATTCTCCTCTGGCACCGGTCGGCTTCTGATCTTTTTAGAAACTTTGTTTAAATTCCAGCACCAGCCGAGTCCGTTAGGCCATTATTATTACCAACTTTGAACAAATTTTACTTTAAACCCTGCTTACCTACGTACAAGAAAAGATCTGCAGGTGCCCAGACGTAGGAAAATTGGTCCGTCTGCATTGAGTCCGGACCAACCGAAAACCTCCGGCACTCACCGGCGTGTCTATCGTCAAAGAGTAAAAGTTGGGAAGGCCAGTTTATATTATTCCGAGTGGTCCAAACTTATTTACAAAGGACTACCACGTCCAGCCAGGTTTTATGCACATCCAGTAAACGTCGCCGTCACCGTAAAATACTTTATTTAATTGAATTTGTCAGCCCGCGAAAGAATAACAAACGAGCACCACCTTACTGATGGCCTAAATATAGTCTGTCTCATATTTGTTGGCCCCAGTACATCAGAGCTACAGATCACCTCCGCCTATAGTCTTTGAACGTTTTTTGAAAGAATTAAAGGACAGCAACCGGACCAATCCAGCATGCAGTGTGGGTTGCCAAGCGTCCCCAAAATAACGAAACGCTGAAGAAATTTTATTTTGTTATATTTATGTATTTATTCTATTAAATTACGACTTATTTTGTATATATCTCAACACATTATACAGTGTATTTCAACACTTCGTTATTTCTGTATTTTATACATTTGAGTACAACGAACCCAAGGGCATCTGAGCTTTACCCGA
Source organism: Agriotes lineatus (assembly GCA_940337035.1). NCBI lineage: Eukaryota > Metazoa > Arthropoda > Insecta > Coleoptera > Elateridae > Agriotes > Agriotes lineatus. The sequence goes on along the minus strand of OW679198.1, from coordinate 2,925,072 downwards.
GGCAATCTAGTATGAAACGGATTGTAGCAAATTTTGGTCAAGTTTAAAATAAGCACTTTCCGATTCAAGCCAGACAAATTTCATTACTATCCACACAATATGCTGACGATTCAATCGAACCATCATCTGGTGAAGCTCATAAACCAGATATAGTAACATACTATAACCAGACGCAAATGATTAAATTCAGAAAACCTACTTCTTGTCAAGGGTGTCTAGCAGATGGCCGTTGCTTATATTTTCTACCATTACAATAACGCATAAACAGCTACATTATTTTTAAAGCAATACGGACAGTAAATACCCAAGAAGTGAATATCTAAGGAAATTAGCAAAAGCACTAATGAAAGATTATGCAATAAAAAAAAAGAAAAAGTACATCTAATGCGATGAAAGATGTTGCAACTGCAAGAAATCCATCTGCAGACAACACCATATCTACCTGCACTGAGTATTTTACCGAAAACCAAGACTAGTTTTTCGTATTAACGAAGTTTCCATTAGTTTATTGTTTATTAACTTTTTTAATACCGCTTATTCATGTTTTTTATATAAAGAAAGGTGACATAATTTTGGTTATGGGCGACCTAAATGCAAAGGTGGGAAAGGATAACAAAGGTCTAGAGAATACAATGGGAAAACATGGCGTGGGGAACAGAAATAGCAACGGAGAGATATTCGTAGAGTTTTGCATGAACAATGACTTAGTTATAGGCGGAACGTTTTTCCCACATAAAACTATACATAAAACAACATGGATATCACCAGATAGTAGAATCCAAAATCAAATAGAGCATATAGCACTAAGCAGAAGGTGGCGAAGCTCATTACTGGATGTTCGAAACAAAAGAGGTGGAGATGGAGCAAGTGATCATCACTTGTTAATTGCAGAAATACGGCTAATGATTGCAACAATCAGAAGCAAATACAATAGAGCAGCAAGAGAAAAATTGATAGTGGAGAAACTTCGCAATTCTTTTATACGACGGGAGTATAAAGAAGCCTTGAGAAACAAACTGCAAACAAGGATAAAGAGAGATGAATATGAAGAAATAGAATCCAGGTGGGAATCGCTCAAAGTGAACATAATGGAAAAGAGCAGAAGCATACTAGGAGTGAGAAAAGAACACAAAAAGGAATGGATAACAGATGAAACGTGGAGGCTGATACAAGAAAGAAAATAAACGAAACAAAGAATCGATCAAACAGATGACGCAGACCAGAAAAGAGAACTAAAAGAACAATACCAGAACATAAATATAAGGGTAAAGAGATCAGCAAAACGAAACAAGAGGCAGTGGGTTGACCGTCTAATAGAACAAGCAGAGGAAGTTGTTAAAAAGAAAAATATGAGAGAGATGTACAGAATAACTAAACGGTTAGCAAATAAAGCCCACGCGAACAACAAACCAATAAGAGATAACGAGGGAAACATTATAACATCGGAAGAAAAACAAATAGAAAGATGGGAACAGTATTTCAGCAAGCTAATAAGTAACACAATGGAAACAACTCCAGTAAGAGGAGAAACCGCCACAACAATACAAATGAACACCAATTCCCCATCCAGTAGAGAAATAAAAACAGCAATTCTACAACTTAGGGCAGGAAAATCCGCAGGGCCTGACAATATCAGTTGGGAGCTATTACAAGCAGACATACCTGCAATAACTGCACAATTACAACCGATATTCGAGAAAGCATGGAATGATGAAACTATTCCGGAGAGTTGAAAAGAAGGAACGATCATTAAACTTCCCAAAAAAGGAGACCCAACTAAATGCTGCAACTGGCGGGGAATTACACTTTTAAACACGATCAATAAAATATTGGCCCAGGTCGTGAGAAGTAGGTTAGAAGATGTCATGGAACCAAACTTACGGAGAGAACAAGCAGGTTTCCGTTCTAACAAATCCTGTGTTGACCACATAAATACACTCCGAATCATCATTGAACAATCACAGGAATGGAGATCGTCGCTATACCTCGTATTTATCGACTTGAAAAGAGCCTTTGACTCACTGAATCATGCCTCAGTGTGGAAAAATTTGGAAAAAACAGGAATCCCGCCAAAGATCATCAACATTATAAAAGCATTGTACCACGACGCTAAAGGTAAGGTACTGCACAGGGGTAACTACAGTCACTAACTAACAGTCAAAGCAGGGGTGAAACAAGGCTCCCCACTATCACCCCTACTATTCAATATAATATTAGACTGGGCAATGAAGAATGCCGATTTTACGGAAAATGGCATAAGATGGGACTTCCTAAACAAATTAAATGATTTGGCGTACGCAGACGACATATGTCTTCTATCACATACGTATGCGGATATGCAGACAAAATTAAACAAATTAACGGAATGGTGTAGTCAAGTGCGACTCGAGAAAAATACAAAGAAAACAACATCAATGCGCATCAACACAAATAATATGCAACCATTTACACTAAATTCAGAAAATATACAGGAGGTTGAGGAATTTTGTTACCTAGGCAGCATGGTAACAACAGACGGAGGGACAGAGCCGGACGTAACCCAAAGAATAAGAAAAGCAAAACAAACTTTCGGCATGTTAAAAGATATATGGAACTCCTCCCAACTATCCAGAAAAACAAAGTTTCAATAAGGTACTAAACACTAATATAAAATCCATTTTACTGTATGGAAGTGAAACTTGGAAGATGACCCAAAGCATAGAAAAGCAGCTGCAAATATTCATGGATAATTGCTTCAGAAGGATATTGCGGATAAAATGGTCAGACTTTGTAACGAGCGAAGATCTCCTACGACGAGCAAAACAAGAAGAAATAAAAGTAGAAATACGAAAACGAAAATGGAAGTGGATTGGACATATACTAAGGACTGAACACAACAACATCGCAAAACAGGCACTAGACTGGAACCCACAGGGCAGTCGACGAAGGTGAAGGCCCAAAATGACGTGGAGGAGGACAATAATGAAAGAGTTAGACGAGCAAGGAAAGACGTGGAGAGAAACCAAGCTAATGGCACAAAACAGAAGCCGATGGAGGGTGTTTGTTGAGGCCCTATGCTCCAGATAGGGAGTTAAAGGACTGTATAAATATATATATATATATATATATATATATATATATAATTCGTTTAGTATTTTCGACCGTCTCAATACTAAGTAGGAAAGGGGTGAGTTGTCGGGTTGTCGGTCTGGTAATTAAAGAAAAGACTATTTAGTCATGTCCAAGCTTTCGAAATTTATTTTAATTTCTTCAGGGTCTTGAGTCTCCAGGAAATTTCTCCAGAATTGATTCAACGATATTTTCAGAGCTAAGGTCACTAATGTTGTAACCAATTACCTAAATTCTTCACAATCACATAACATTGATAACAAGCTCTTTATAAAAACTGGTAAGTTTCTCAAACACAACAAGGGGATATTCTCTTTACTAACGCTGATAAAGGAGCTGTAACGGTTGCTATAACAAAAAACGATTATATGAATAAAGTCAGTGTTCTATTACAGGATCAACAAACATATAAGGCTTTAAGGAGTGATCCGACGTTCACCACACAAAAGAAAAATAATGACCTGATTAAGGAATTATTTAACAATAATTGTATAGATGAACTTACAGCCAAACAGCCGTCCATTCACAATGCTACGGCACCCAAGTTATATGGGTTGCCTAAAATACATAAAAATAACATACCACTGAGACCGATTGTATCGTCAGTGAACTTTCCAGTTTCATAGCCAACATAATATCGACTACCTTCAAAAATGAAAATGGTTACAACACTAAAGACTCGTTTGAATTTGCAAGTATGTATAATAATTATCAATTACCGCATGGTTATGTGCTCATTTCTCTAGATGTTGTCTCGCTGTTTACCAACATACTTCTTGATTTGGCTATATCCACAATTAATGACAAATTGGATTTAATAGAAAATTGTTCTAGCTTTAACAAAGAACTGTTTATACTTACCATCAAATTTAAATGTAATAACACATATTTTCATTCAACGATAAATTTTATAAACAGATTTTTGGCACCCCAATGGGTTCACCGATCAGTCCCATTCTAGCAACAATAGTTATGGACACATTGTTTGGTGATGTCATCCCCAGATTACTCTTCAACATTCCTCTAATAAAAAAATATGTCGATGATGTACTTTTATCCGTACCTAATGAACATATCGATGAAATTCAGAATATTTTTAACAGTTTCAACCCACATATTCAATTTACAGTTGAGATCGAACAAAATAACAGTATTCCATTTTTAGACACAAGAATCATTAGAAATACCAATAACGTACTAATTCTAGATTGGTACCAAAAACTCACAAATTCTGGAAGATACATGAACTATTTTTCACATCATTCCATAAATCAAAAAGTCAATTTGATATTGGCCATGAAAAACAGAATTTCAAGAATTTCACACCCCTCCTTACTAAAGAAAAATTTAAATTTGTTAGTTAAAATTATGTCCAACAATGGATATCCCAAAACACTGTTAACAAAATTAATATTTAGTACAGCTACTACACAAGTAAATAAATAATCAGTCAGGCGGGTTACCTGTGAATGACATCATATACAAAAAACTCCCATATATTAAAGAATTAACACCCATACTATGTAAAATGTTAAATAATGATCATATAAGAATTGGAAGATATAACCTAAAGAATGTGGGCAAACACTTTTCTAAACTTAAAGACAGAACTCCTGTGATGAATAATGCAAATGTAATTTACTCCATTCCATGTGGGGATTGTAATAAAATATATATCGGACAGACGTCCAACTGGTTAAAAACCCGCATTACTCAACACAGAAGTGACTGCAGGTTAAAAAGAAATAAATGTGCACTAGCTATTCACTGCAGAGAAACAAAACATCAGATTAATTTTACAGAAGCCAAAATTCTTGAATCAGAACCCCATTACAAAAGCCGCCTTTTTCTTGAGATGGTTAATATTTTCAGAAATGACAATACTTTAAATTTAAAATCCGATATAGATAATTTAAATAACATTTACTCATATATCTTAAGCTTAGATAACACTAACAACAATTGTAATAATCACATCAGCAGTATTAATACGTCAATGTAACCATTGTTTTTTTGCTTCACCTTGTACATTTAAATATTCAAATTTCCCACCATACAGCTTAGTTACTTTATTCACAGTGTTAAAAATCCCTACATCAGCCTGATTGTAAATGCCAATCTGTAACCTCATTGTCCTCATTGCTGCAATGATTTAATTTGTCTAAGATAATTATGGAAATCATCCATCGAAATTTTAATGTGTAATTTATTCGTCGGTCCTCTATGTTGACCAGTATAATTGTTACTAAGATTTTTGTTGTAAGTACTATCTAAAAGAATAACATAACCTCAAATATCCAGCACATGCTTTTTGTAGATATCCCTGATGAAGAACTTAAAATAAATTTCGAAAGCTTGGACATGACTAAATAGTCTTTTCTTTAATTACCAGACCGACAACCCGACAACTCACCCCTTTGCTATATATATATATATACATAGCGGTAAATCCTGAACCAGCCGGACAATTCTGAGCCACATATATGGTTCAGGATTGCAAACCCGTGTAAAATGGTTTCCCGCCACTTGCAGAGTGTATAGAAAAAAAATTAAAATGGCTCAGTTTTGTATGAATCTTCAAACTTGAGTTCCGGCTTCGCCCGATTGTGGCGCCACTGTCGTTCAATTTGTATATCTGTATAGCTGCAATCCTGAAGCATGCGATGTGTCATCGAGGTCACGCGAATAACCGGGTATTCCCCGTGTTGATTTAATTTTGTTCGCTTAGTTTATGTGAAGCAGTTTTGTATGGAATTCGTTATTAGTGCGTGTATATTGAAATTATGAACAGGGGACGTTGGATAGTTTCTCTAGCCAAATTGAAACTAGAAAGTAAGTACAACCTTTTATTACCTTAATTATCTTCATGGTTCCGTAAATAAATGTTTACAAGTATATTATAACCCCCACCCGTTTAAATTTAAAAAAGTCTATCTCTACTGTACGGGGTTGTTTAGGGATGATTTTCTGAAATATCTCGATTCTTGCAAAATTACGGTTAATAAACTCCATCGGTTTTAGTATGGTATTCGCCACTTTTCTGAAATTTTGATGTAAATTTTCGGACTCTCCTAATTGTTACTTTGTTATTAGTATAGTTGTATACAGGGTGGATAACAAGATCTGCTTTGAGCTACACCTAGAGCTTTTAATTAAGATCATATTGCGACGGTCGATGTGCCAATCGCATTTATGTAATTCGATTGATTAAAATTTCCAGAGATTCTTAAAAGGTAAAGAAAAAAATCTAATTTCATGTGCGTGTTGCGAAATACCTCCAAACATATTACTTAATACTTAATGCTGCAATGGGTTTTAGGTGAAGGGCTATAATGTGCATTGAAAATAATGGAGGTCCATTTGAATATTTAAGAAATAATTAAATTTGGCAGTATAGTTTCAACGTGTTAATATACTTATTGGTTTTCTTCTGTTTCTTGATTTTTTTATTTCAATTAAAATGTCCTTTTCTTGTTGTGTTAAACCTGTTTTTCTTGTGTATTTTGAGGTTAAACAGTGACTATGGAGTGCTACCGATGATACTGTGCGTTGACAGCTATCAATTGTTTTTAGTCAAAGCCCACTATTGAAAACTAATTTCGAAATTGGTAGTCCATAGTATAATTTTTAACATTTTCTTTTACCATTTCTTGGTGATGGTAAGTTTACTTATTATACATCATTAAACTCAGAAAAAAAAAACCTATTTTGAACTACCAAAAATATACATAGCCGTCCATTTAAAAATCAAAAGTTGACTACTATAGCTGTTAAAATCTAGTAGGCCCTAAAAATGTTCTAACTACACCAAAAAGTAGTATTTAATTGCCAATTTCGATTGGCAATTAAAAGCTCTATAAGTCGGGGCGGATTTTGTCATCCACTCTGTATGCGTTACAGTTTTTAAGAGTAGGGGGTGGCTTCTCAAAATAGTGCCTAGGGTAGCAAGAATGAAAAATCGCGCTGGAACATGGGTCCGATAGTGCTTCGATAGGGAGTTCAGCCTTAAAGTAAAACTTTGAGTATCATTTTTGGAAATAATATCTTTTTGATTTGTTTTTGTCCCATTGTTTATTATCCATAGAACTTTTCAGCTTTCCTAAATAGTAATACCAATAGTCTGCAACGCTTTCAAACAAGGCCAAAACAGATAGGGTTGTAATTCGTAGTTGAAGTGGTGTTTATTGTATTTAATATGGAAATTCTGAGGCAACTTATCAAATTTATTTGTCAATAGGTACCTGTTTGTCCGAAGATGCAAGTGTGGATTTTAGTAAAGAGAATCGAATCGAAAAGTCAAAATCCTCCCAAATTCAAGTTGATAAATACTCAAATGAATGTACTACAGAGGCCGTTCAAGTTTCTGCAGAGGACGTTTCTTGCTATATAAAAAAAAGAGGGTACAAGACTGGGTGGATACCATTCCAGTGCTAGAATCGGCGTCTACAAATAATGAAAAGAAAAAAAGAAAAATTGTCTCAAATGTTATAGTAAAGAAAGCGACCTCAATAAACCAAGATAATTACAATAGTTTGGGTATAGAATTAAAAGCGAAAGCGAAGAAGGAAAGGGCATCTCCTGATGAAAACCGAGAATCGACAGAATCCATAATTAATTCGACAATTTCCGACAATGCATTAGATAAAGTTCCCTCCGTAGATGACTCAGTTGCGGATCCTGATTATACACCAGCCTCAGATGAAGACAAGGTATGCTTTTCTGTGTCTGCTCTCTGGGGTGTTTGCGAATTGTATGCGTGTGTAGGGTGTACTAGATAAAAATATCGGTGTTGCTGCATGACGTCAAAGTTTCACTTCGGTAGGAACAATAATTTTAATAGTAAATGTAAAAAATACAACAGTTTGTAACGTTTCTCAACAACTGCTTCGAAATGATGTTCAAAAGTACTTGGCTAATAATATTCAGAGATAGTGAAACTAAAGTAAACATATTTTTTACATTTTTTATAGTCCATTTATCATGCCAAAATAGTTCTTAGATAAATAGGACTAGAGTATATTAAAGTTTATTAGTCGAAAAATACTTTACATTTCAGTTTTCAAATTTGTTTATTTAATAATCCCCCTAAAACATATTTTTCTACTACCATTATTTAAATTGAATGCCACACTCTAGACATTTTATATTAGGACTTTGATTCATTATCCTGCAACATTAAGTTGTTTGCATTATAATATTTCCTAGCCTTTTTCAATGATTACTATACGAATACTATTCCATTCTTTGCACTTAATTTTCGATATATTTAAATTATTTTCTCTCTCTATGTACCATAGCATAATTCTTCAAATTGAAAAGAAACTTTAGAATAATTCAAACTTATTATAAATTCCCTTTTCAATTTTCCACATTCTCTGTGAACAAACATTAATAAATAAAACTTTTAATAAACTCGTAGCAACAAATCAACAACAATTCTACTATCATTATATTTCCATAGTAACATTTTAATAAAACTTAGAATAAACAACAACTCTTTCAACATCTACAGTTTTTATCTAGTCACGATATGGGTAAATCATGGTTACATGGAACCTTCCTCTTATATGTCCATCTGTTTCGCTTATCAATTCGTACGTATTGTTATTGTTGAATATTTTATGTATTTTGTATGGACCCTCATATGCACATAACAGCTTTGCACATACTTTTTTTTTTCGATCACCTATTCTCAGTTTTTTAACAACCACTGAATCTCCTACATTAAATCGTACCCGTTTTGAAATTTTTCTATTTTGCTTCTCTTCATACCTATCGTTAATTATCTTCAGTCTTCTCCTAGTTCTTTCCAAAAATTGTATTATTTCAACATTTCTCTGCTCTTTCCTCCATGGTCTCGCTGGTACTATCTGTTTACACAGTGTAACTGGGCTGATTTCTGTTGTTGTATTAGGGACAATGTTTATAAAATTTTCCACTTCTTCCAAATATTGTACCCATCTATTATGGTTTTCATAAGTTAAAATTCTTAAATATTTAATTACCTCTTTAATGTATCTTTCTGCAATGTTACTTTGAGGATGTCTTATACTACAAAAACATATTTTGATGTCATTCCTTTCCAAATTACTTATCAACCTTGAATTTTTAAAATAGGTCGCATTATCCGCTAATATCCTCTTTGGTTTCCCCACTTCTTGTTGAAAATATTCAATTGATCTAATAACATGTTTCGTATTGCAACTTTTTGTCGGATATAATTTTACAAATTTTGAAAACGCATCTACCATAATTAAAATGTGTTTGTACCCATATTGTCCTGTCACTAAATTACTTAAGTAATCAATAGCTACCAATTCCATTGGTTCAGTTACTCTGATACTTTTAACAATGTTTTGGTTTTTAAAGTTTCTCTCTTTGGCAATTTGACAAATGTGACAGGTTTGTATTAATTGTTTAATTAATCTAAGATCATTTTTTCTATAAAAGCATTCTCGAAACATCAACCACGTTTTCCTTGCGCCACAATGTGCAAATGTTACATGTATTTCCTCAACAACTTCTAACATGTCTTCCCTACTTAAAACCATCAACTCCTTATTTTCAACGTCTTTTACTAACAAATCCTCTTTAATTTTGTACCCTTTATAATTATTCCCTTGACTTTGTAAAACTAAATTTCTTAACTCTTGTATTTCCTCTAACATCTGTTTGTTTAAAATTTCTTGGCTTGATAACCTTCCTTCCTGATAAATTTTTTCAATACCAATTAAAATTTGTTTTGGTTTTTCATAACTCGGTGTGTCTTTTCTACTTAAAAAATCAGCAACTACGTTTAATTTTCCTGGTCTATGCTTAATTTCAAATTCATATTGTTGCAAGTATAAAGCCCATCTATACAACCTGTCATTGTGAAAAGTTTTATTCTTAAGAAACGATATTGCAGAATTATCTGTTTCAATGTCAAATTTATTACCAGTTAAATAAAATTTTAGTTTATTAACTGCGAAAATTATTGCTAACATCTCCTTCTCCGCTATTGTGTATCTGATTTCATAACCTTTCAAAATCCTTGAAATAAAACATATAGGTACTTCTATCCCATTTTGTATTTGTATTAGCTCAGCTGCCATTGCTTGGTCAGAAGCGTCAGTACGAAGTACAAATTTTTCTTTAAAATTAGGATATTTTAACAATAGCCCTTCATGAAACCTCTGTTTGATTGTATTCAATGCTGCTTCACGTTCTTCGTTCCATGCCCATTTTGTATCTTTTCTTAATAACTGTACCAAAGGTAACGTTAATTCTGAATAATTATTAATGAATCTTTTATAATAGTTAAAAACACCTAACAGACCTCTTAACTTCTTCAAATTCTTTGGACGAGGCAAATTCTTAATTTCTTCGATACGTTTCTCATTTATTGTAACTCCATTTTTACTGATCTCATAACCTAAGTACGTTACATTTTCTTGCATAAATTCACATTTTGATAAATTTAATTTTAATCCATTTTTATTCAGTGTTTCTATTACAGTCTCTAAATGTTTTAAATGTTGTTGTTCATTCTTAGAAAACAATAAAATATCATCGATATAGTGCACACAAAAATCCTCAAACTGATTTAGAATTTTCTGCATTGCTCTAACAAGTGCAGCACATGATGTTGAAAGTCCAAATGGTACTACTTTAAATTGAAAAATCTCCCCATCAATACTGAATCCTGTATATTTCCTCGACTCTTCATGTAATGGAATAAGCCAAAAAGAATTCTTTAAATCTAACTTTGTAAGTATTGTCTTATCCCAAATTCTGCTTAATAAACCATCAATCGTTTGTGGAGATTCATATTGTGGTTTCGTTATTTGATTTATTTTGCGTGCATCTAAACATAAACGAAGCGAACCATCGTTTTTCTTTACAACTACTAGTGGATTAATAAAATTGCTTTTGGAAGACTCTATTACGCCATCTTTTACCATTTTATGTATTTCTTTCTTTACTTGTTCTCTCAAATTAAAAGGAATTTGATACGTTTTACTGTTAAAACCTTTTGACTCATCTACCTGCAACTTATGTAAATATTTCTGAGCTTGTCCTACTCTATCATTGATAATCTCTTTGTTTCTAGTAAGTATTTCTAATATTAGGCCCTTGAATTGCAAATTCTTTTCACCTATCTTTAAATCATCCAACAAAATCCCTTTATAATTAATATTATTCATATTTCTTAGTACATTATTAATAATTATTTTATCATTATCATACATCAATGCGTCTCCAATACTCTTTGATTGGCTACACTTATTTTCTTGGCAGACACTTCTGGTACTGTTCCAAGATTTAATTACCCCTTTTAAATGAATGCATTTTTGCTCTCCATTTATCTGAATTCCCAATTGTTGAATGATATCGACCCCTATTATTAAATCAATACTCAAGCCTTTTACTACAAATAAACTAACTATGCCTTCCCATTTATCAATTATTATTTTAATACTCAATATTCGATTAGTAGTTGAAATTTTCCTTTTCGTTGCAGATAGTAAATCTGTTTTATTAACCTTGATTAATTTATTATGTAAAACGTCTATATTTTCTAAAATTATTTCTTCCTTTATTAAAGAGGCCATTGCTCCACTATCAATTAATGCTAAATATTCATTATTATTTAAAATAACTTTTAAAAATGGTAATGTTGAAATTTGGCTATCTTCTTCCTCCTCTTCTAATAAAAATTGTCCATTATTCTCCAAACTAGTGTTGATAAACGTATGGTTCTTAACTAAATTAATTAAAATTGAAGTTTTTTTTATCTTCTGAGGAATCTTCATAAACCTCATCCTCTTGCTTTCGGTCTTCTTCCCTCGGTCTTCCTCTATCATATTCTGTTCTATACACTGTATTAATGTACTGTCTGTTAGGGTATTTGTTCTTGTTATCATCTTGATTTGATTTCTGATTATTCTTTTCGTCGATCATTTGTTGATATCTTCTCCGTTCATTGCCATTATAATATCTGTCATTAACATTCCTTTGGTAATTGTTTCTATTTTGGTAGCTTCTCCATCTATCATAATTCCTGTTGTATCCATTATTATTAAAATTCCTCTCACCTTGTCTGTAATTATTAAAATTATTTTGGCCTAAATTATGTTGATTTTGTTGTATTTCCTCGAATTTTCTTTTACTAGAATTTGGAAAACTCGAAACTTCTCTTCTGTAATTACTTCTATGATTTATAATTGCCATATCATAATTTCGAACTATCTCTAAAAAGTCCCTCATGGTTTTTATATTTTGTACTGCAACAGCTCTCGTAATCTCCTCCTCTAAATGTCTTGATAGATGTTGAACTATTTCTTCTTCGGATAATTTTGGAGTAAGATGTTGTGCTTTGTTAAATTTATTAATGACATATATTTCCCGTGTACTACCTCTTTCCATGTACCTTCCAGTTGTTAACTGTGTTCTTACTCGCGCCTGATGTGCATTACTCCAATATTGTTCTATAAATAATTTTCTAAACTCTTTGTAACTGTCATACCTTGATTTTATAATACTATGCCATACATCTGCATAACTTTTCAGGCTCATATTTATAATTTGCAGCTTCTTATTTTCATATGGTATTGTCCTCATAATATCATCTAATTTAATCAAGTATGTCATAGGCTGTTCACCTATTCTCCCTTCGAAAATTGGTAGCATTTCTGTCTGAAATCCCAGGTAACTCCCTCTTGAACTCCCATTTAAATTTTCTGTACTATCTTGTATCCTTTGTAACTTATCTTCTACTTCCTTGAATTTTACTGTGCTGTTCAAAATCTCTCCTTGTATTTGTACTCTATTTTCATCTACCTTCCTTCCTAAGACATCTACTTTTTGATCCGTATACTCTAATTGTACTTTCATTGTATCTTCCAATGTTACTTTCATCCCCTCTAGTTTTCCTTCTAGTTCTTCTTTATTGCGTTCTAACTCTTGTCCAATGGTTTGTTTCAAGGTTTCCTCTAGCTGTTCGTTGGCTTCTTGTCTTTCCTGTCGCACCTCATTCTTTACTTCAACTTTATAATTTTCTAATGTTAAACAAATGTTATTAATTTGTGCTTGTAGTTCTTCCTTATTTCCAATTTGAACTTTATAAAATTCGTCTTTCAATTCCTTCATTGCTTCTTTCATCTTTTCTGTCTGGACTTTTTGATCTTGCAACTTCTCTGTTAATCTTTCTGCAGTGTCTTTTATTGATTGTTGTAGATCCCTCTTTGTTTCTTCAGCTAACTGTTGTGACCTTCTTTCTCTTTCCTCTGCATCCTTCTTTGACCTGTTTTCCCTCTCTTCTGCATCCTTCTTTGACCTGTTTTCCCTCTCTTCTGCAACCTTCTTTGACCTGTTTTCCCTCTCTTCTGCATCCTTTAGTAATTGCCTCTTTGTTTCTTCAGCTTTTTCCTCTATTGATTGCTTTAAATTTTCCATTGACTGTTGTGATTGCATTTGCATTTGCCTCATCGTTTCCATTATCTGTTTGAACCTGTCTTCTTCTGCTGTTTGTTTTTGCTGAAGCCTTACCTGGTCTCCTTGTATTTCCATTTCCGCTTCCTCCACTTCTACTTCGGTAAGGATTGTAATATCTTCCATCTCCTGCTGTTCTTCTTCTGTCCTTTTACTTTTCCGTGTGACTCTTTTATCTGCCATATTTATTATTTAACCTTTTACAAATTATTAAAATTCTAATGTAACACCTTTTATTAAATTGTAAATTTTGCAATTTATTTGATAATTACTTTTTATCCAAAAACTTTAACAAGTTTTATTGTTGTTTGTTCTATCCTTTTATTTATTTATAAGGAACAATATTTATAAAATGAAATGTTACTCAACGTATTTTTTTATTTTAAACTTGTAGCTTGTACCCTTATTATAGCAATAAATAATTAGCAAACAGCCCCACGTATGCGGCGTCCATAATTTATGCTATGATTATAGACTTATGATCGTTTAATAATAATGGTTTTAACCTTAATAAAAAAGAATAGCATGTATCTCAACTCAGGGGTAGGTTCTGAAATATCAAGTAATCTAATTGTAATTTGAATTATGTTAAAACTTCAATAAATTTGACATTTATGTCATTTGCAATTGCTTGTGCAGATAACTAATCAAGATCATTTACAAATTATATAAAATTCATAAATCAATTCGTAAGTATGACTTTCTTTGTCTTAATGAACCAATTTTAAATGTTCTTTGTTACAGATAACATTAGCAAGTATTTATTATTAACTAACCTGCAACGCTCAAACTTCCAAGTAGCTTGAATCAGCCTGTTTTCTTCAGTTCTATCTGTAAATAAACACTAATCACCTCACTTGTAAACTCGCTGCATCCATCAAGTTGTCGACTCAAACTGTCCAGCTGTGAGTAGCCTCAAAATAATCTCGTTGTTTAACAATCCAAATCCTCATGTATGTTCCCTCAGTCGTCAGGAAGTTGATCTCCGTTCAATGGGACCCAGTCTGTTGTGACAAAACTCCAAACAGCAACCTCGTCCTAAGCTGGAAGATGACAGTTCTCCACCAAGTCCAAACACCCTCCGGCGCAGCACACAGAAACTCCAAGCAGCGTCAACACTCCCAAAAGAACGTCCAATCGCCAATCCTTTGTATTAAAATTCCAATCAATTATATCCAAATCGTTACTCTTACTGATGTTTTATTATATAGTTCTAATTAATAATCTTGATCCTCCATTCTTGCTATATTTTATCTTTGTATTTACTTGCACTCCTGTAGTTATACCATGTAAAATTCATTTTTCTACTCCTTTATTAGTAAATTGCTCATTAAGCACTGTTTACTTGATTAGTAAATTCGTTGTTACAAACAGTGTTACGTAATGACTAACACGTAATTTTTTTTATTACGTTACAGTTAGTTTCTGTTGTTTGTACGAAGCGGTGTAGGGATGTGACTGCAGCCGCCTAATTTTTAAGATGGTGTGACAGATGATTTGACAGTTAATAAAATATTTCTTTTTCGTTTAACGAAATGAGTGTGATCGTAGAAAAAGTATAGTACGCAAATCGAGCTATAGAGCAATTACACGCTCGTGGAATTACACACGCGCCGCTACGCGGCTTGTGCGTAACTTTTCCAACTCGCGTGTAATATTCTTCCTACAGCTCTCGTTGTGTAATATACTATTCTCTCTCTATGTACCATAGCAATATATATATCTGTTTTTGTATCAAGTGGAGATCCGGGATAAATATTGGACTACCCGAGATCCACCACAACAGAACGACTTTGCTGAGTATATTTTCCACAAACGATTGCCTAATCCGTTACTTAATCCTTAACCACGGAGAGGGGAAACAATTTCAGCACTTGACTCATTCGTGATATAATGTAAACAACATGAGATCCGTGATCAATTATATACAAGTAGAGGTCCGTAGGTGTATATGGTGATGTACGTAGCATAAGATGAGATCCTGCAAGGTTGCCATACCTCTTGGATAAGAAAGCAATCATAAAAGAGGAATGCTTGCGAAAAGTTTTGCTTATGCACGTAACTATTTTAGCAGTGGAACGACCATTCATTATGTTGTAGTATTTTGAAACTCATATTCGAAATAAAATTTCCCATAAAAAACAGAATGCCTGAAAATCATTTAAATGTTTTTAAGTAATAGACCTGGATATAAATTAAAGTATTCGTATACAGCACTTATAAAAACAAGTAGCCGTAAGAATTTTTCTTATATTAATATGTAGACTACAGTACAGCTGTATTTTCATAGTTTCGGTTCATTAAAGACATAATACTATGTTTGAAGGTCATCCGTGCAAAACCGGCTATATCCATTTGTTCTTCGAGTTTTCGTTTTTTTTTCCTCGATTTTGCATCTTTAGCTTCAGCTCTATCGACAACTAAAGTGATTCTGTCCAAAACCGGCTATATCAATGTTACAATTACATTTGAAAAGCAGGTTTTAGAGCATAACCGACCAAATCCACGTTTTTTCAGCAAACCTCGCTATATCCGATTGCCATTATGAAGAGCCTGCCGTATTAATATAAGTTAACTTTTTTATTCTGTTTAATTTTTTTAACTAAGAATGTGCGTTATTTTGTAGTTTATAGATATACTTTGTCATTATTTTTGAAATATAAAGTTTTCTTCCACATTTGTTAACGGATTTTGAAGCAAACGTATTTGAAAATGAAAATATGTCCCATCAATCAAGTACATTAATGCCCACAAGACATAAAATTGCATTTTTTTTATCTGTAAAGGCCAGGAAATGGGAAGTTTTTGCCATTTTCCCAACATTTTACGAAATGGATATAGCCGGTTTTGCACGGATGCTCCTCATTTAATTTAATTTTTTATCCACAACCTTGTTTACTGGCCCTCGACAGCCGGCGGAATATGGCTTTTATGGGCCGAAAGTCTATAAAATTGGTAATCAGTAAAACAGATATCAACAATCCAACAATCTAATATAGCAATATCAACAACCTACAAAGAAATCACAGCACACCAAAAATGCACAGCACCAGCGTGTGCCCAAAATACCGAATTCTTAATTTTTGTCCATTTCGATAACCAAACTAAAATAAAACGTTGTATGTACCGTGTCTATAATCTGGCTATTATGCTCTTAATATATAAATAACTATTATTTTTTATTTTGTCCAAATGGAAATTCTAGTTATGAGCAGCCTCGAAAGCTTCACTTTGAAAAATGTTCATTTGGACGGTTTCCGGTAAAGAAATATTCACTTCCAATAAGAAAGATTCTTATTATTATTATTTCTTCAAATAGGGCCCATTCATTGTTATCTTCTTATATCCTACTTTGATTTGTTTTCCTTTTGCTCTTCTCTTTCTATTTTTCTGATTTACGCTTGCATGTTTCTTTCTACTAACGTCATTTCATGATCAATGTATTCTGCTTTCCCTTGGGATCATTTTTATCTTATATAACCTGTTGTTCTTTGTCTTAGGATTTCATCTCTATACTAATTATTTCCCCCTGTTTTTCTCTTGCCTATGATGTTCACATTTTTTACATTTGTTTGTATTCCTACTTCCCTGCTTAGGAACTGGTTTATTACTGCCTCTTAACTTTTCTATTCTATCTGCTAATTGCAATTTTAATTTTTTCCGTCTCAGCTCCTTTTTCCTGATTTCATCTCTTAATTTTTTATTTTTTTACGTATTTTTTATATTTGTTCCATAATTTCCTTCATCATATTTTTACAACTTCTCAATCGCCCATGTTTACTTCATTTTCCTGGTTTGGTTGTCTATTTTGGTCTGGGTACCTGATTTTTTTTCTCCTTCCGAAAATTTTCTTTACCGTGTTGCTATCTAGCTCCCTGTCCTTTTTCTTTTTTGTTCATCTCCTAAACATCTTTATGTGGTTACTTCAGATTCTTTAAATTCGATAAGGTCGCCTCTCATCGTGGCTTACGCTGCAATACACTTACACGTACTCACGTCCATTTATTTCGTATTGTTATAACTGAGATTTCCGATTTTTTTTGTTGTTTACTTTCTCTTTTACTATGTTATACTACCACTTTGCAAAAATCAGGTGAGATCGTCCCGTTTATGAGATTTTACCGGTACGATTTCACTGCGCGTCCGTTCCGCCTTTATTGTTTGGGAATACCCCAATGATGCGTTAATGGCCGTTTGCTTGCAAACAATGGGCCTGTGGAATTGCTTCCAAGATCATCTGATCTCACACCTTCGGATTTTTTCTATTTTAATCTAGATTATTTAGAAAATAAAATCAGATGTGCCCAGTTATCATTCCATGAGGAAGGCAATGCAACCAACCAAGAACTCCGAAAGAAATCAGAGGCGTGTGTTGTACAAAACTGTGAACATGTTGAGCAATTTATTGGATCGACGGTGCTTGCTGTCTGTATAACCGAATAAAATTACCAATCCTTAGACGCGATTTTGGGCAAAACTTTTTATAGAATCCCACTAAAATTCTATACTCACAAGAGAAAAAGATGAAGAATTTAAAAATATAACCAAAAAATGCATAATGTACATCCGGTTTAACCAAAAGCAAAAAAAAATATTTGAAATTGCTACCAAATAGCAATGATGATCTCCAACAGCCAACTATTAATTTTGTTTAAATCATATAGTAATAAAAAGGTTATCGAGTGTACTCTTTGATTAAAGGCACTCTGGAACAAAATACGCCTCAATGCACATTTTTAAGCTTTCAATTTCAATTGAAAAGTTCCCAAAAATGGTTGAATCTACTAAAAATAATCCGAAATTCAAATTTTCCGTTGTACAGGGTCCGGCAACATAACTTCCTTTTTTGAAATGCGCGCCATTCAGGCTGTAGCGGTCATAGCGGGGCGGGAGTGGTCTCATTCGACAGGAGTGCTTCTAAAGTTTTGTTTCCTTCCATATCGGTCGCCTTCATACTTTGGAACAGTGAGGAACGTGCGTTTGCCGTCGAGTCCTACTTTTCGAACGGATGTTCTGTGATCGCAAACAGAACATGCACTACTGGGCTGACACCAATCCCCGAGAATTGCATCAAAGGCATTTGCATTCACCTGAAGTCACAGTGTGATGTGCAATTTCCTCAGCTAGGATTGTTGGTTCCTGGTTTTTTGAAGAAAATGAGGTCACAGTAACAGTGAATTTAGACCGGTTTTTGAACATGTTGGAGGATTCTTTTTCCACGATTTGATGAATTGGACTTAGGGCACATTTAGTTCCAACAGGACGGAGCAACGCCTCACACTTCAAGGGCATCGGTGGATGTTTTGAGGGAACACTTCCCTGAGCGCCTCATCTCAATAAGGGGCGATTAGGAGTGGCCAGCCTGCTCCCCCGATTTGATCCATTGCGATTTTTTGTGCGGTTTTTTTTAAATCCCGCGTTTATGCCAACCGTCCAAGGACTCTACAAGACCTGAAGGCCAACATCTCAGCAGATTGTCAAAATACCTGCTGATATGCTGGTAAGGGTCATGACAAACGCCAGAAATCGGCTTATTCAGTGTATGGGCAATGGGGGGCGTCACCCACCTGATATGATTTTCAAAACTATGTAAAACATAAGTTTAGATATGTACTAACATTATAAAAAAAATAACAAAAAATTCTGATTTATAAAATGGGTTTTATTGCGTTTTGAAAAAAGGAAGTTATGTTGCCGGACCCTGTATCTTATATTATAAGAGCCGATGCCGGCCGCCGGCCGTCCAGACCGTAAGCAGGCGCGCGCACATGCCGATCGTACATGCCGATCGCGCCGCAACACGCAGCATGAAGGGCCCGCATACTGGGCCGGTCGTAGGCTGGCTACCAGGTTAAGCAAGCATTTTTATTGTTAACCGTTTCTTTACGCTGGCAGGGCCAGACGTAGGCTGGCCAACGCGTTCTAGTAGGTACATATAACATAATATTAATAGTAATCGTGCTATTTTTAATATATTTCGCCATACCACAAAATAAAAATATTAGAACATGAACGTTTCAGAAGACAAATCTACTTCCATTTACAACAATTAACTGTCAAATTAACTATGAGAGCTTAGCTTATTTTATTGGAAACCTAGCAGAGTGCGACTAACCTCCCCAATAAAACAGTGTGACACTGACAGCCGTCTACTTGATTACTTCTTTAAGAATGGATAGGCAACTAGTATTTAAATCAACTAAATGTGTGGAAACGCATTCGTCTTTGTTTAGTAAAATATACGCAGCTTCTTTAATTTCACGTCTAGTTAATATCGATTCTATAAATAACATTTTTGTGTTATGTCAATGTATTTCGTGGTTGTTGTTCCAAGCATGTTCTGCTATTTTAGATTGGTCAATCTGGTATTTCTTAATTAAATTTTGGTATTCTTCAACCCTAATTTCTAAAGGCCTTGATGTTTCACCGATATAGTTTTTTCCGCATTCACACGGAATACTGAAATTTTCGAGAACATCGCTTTAAATATTAAAACAAAAATCGAATAAAAATCAAGTAGTATGAAACAATGAGTTAGCCCTAAAATTATGACAGTTCTTCATAGTTTGTTTATCTGTTTTTGTTGTGTGCTCTTAATAAAATAAGTAAATTTGCGATATTTCAGTGAAAAAGAACGAATTCAAATTTTAGTATTGAGGGAATGTGGTGACGGTACGATGTTCTCGAAAATTTCAAAATACAGTATCATACTTGTTTTAGCGTCCTAGAATTTCATGCTTTGTCCAAATTCATAATAAAAAGTTAGGGTTTCAATTTAAAAAGGTATCGCTAACGTCATAAGTGAAAAACAAAAGACAATCTAAAAGTGACAATTACAGCAAAGTATATCTTATGTAAAATACATGCGTGTTATTGTTTCGTACATCAAAAATGTTCTGAACAAGAGTCTCGGAATAACCGTTTCATTTAAAACATTTATAATAAATCCTTTCTTTATTTTGAAGATTTCATTATTAGTTCAATTAACCTTGGCTCTATCGTAAATACTTTTTACAACATCTGTCTTTATGTTTTTGTGATGATTGGAGTTAAAATGTAAGAACCTATTGGCGTTGGTTTTCTTGCGGTATGCTGATGTTTAAAAAGTATTTGTTCTTCGCGTCATTAGTATATCAGAAAAAAGTAATTGAACGTATTGTTCTGCTTCTAATGTGAATTTGATATTTTTTTTATTGTTAATATGTTCAAGAAATATATCGTCAATACTATATGGCCAAATTGCAAAAACATCATCAACATACCTCCACCAAACTATTGGTTTGTTTGTGTATATGTAGACATGTTGTTACTCAAAGTCTCCCATAAAAATAAATTGAAACAAACATTAATAAAATGCAACTTATATATTTTAAAAGATCCCGTATTTGCCCATTACTAGGAAATACTCGCCTTGGCTCATTTGTGTAAGATCTAATTACCGACGCGACGTTGCCGAATATGCAGGATCTCAGGTTGTGCATAAAATGTCAAACACTGTATAACTTGTGGAGCGCCCTCTTTAGCGGGTTTAGTGTAACTATTTCTGTATAAAAATTGATAAAAATGGACAAAATGAAATCCGGACTAAAATTGAGAGGCGCACTACCCTCACTTGCATTAATTGTAAAAACACGAGATACACATAGAAACAAGGCGAGATCCAATTTGGATCTCGACTTGTTCAAACGGATCTCCACTTGTATACTATTTATTACTAAAAGATCTCGACTTGTGCAGAAAACATATATATATATATATATATATATATATATATATATATATATATATATATATATATTACGAAGGTTTTCGCGGCTGATATGTATTAAAGGTAAACATTTCAGGGTGTCATACCGCTTAATAAATTCGAAGATTTCTCCAACTGGTTGAAGAACATCTTGAATGGCACTTGGAGTTGGACGACGTTTCGACGAAATCACATTCGTCATTTTCAAGTCCTTGTAGTAGTCCTGGTTTGGCTTCTAGTTATGCGGCAACACGACGGACTGTCAACTTGATGTACAGCTGACTGAATAGGTTGTTTATCAATTACTGTGGCAACTAGCATCGAGGGAGCTGTACTGCTAGAACGGATGGCTGGTGTTCGTAGAGAATGGCCGGCCGTTGCTTGTAGTAACGTTGGTAACCACGATGCAGGTAATCGGCTTGTGTCGTCGCGGGTGTTCATACAATTCGGACGTTTCACGATTTCGATGGCTTCTCGTATGATGCATGCGTTTTTGTGTTCGACGCTGACAATGCTCTTGGTGTTTTCGAAATCAATCTTGTGCGAAGTATCCCATATATGATGCACTAGCGATGAAGTGTGTTCCATCTTCTTAACATAATTCTGATGTTCCTCCTTGCGTGCCTTTATTCTCCGGTTGGTGTGGCCTATGTAGCTGCTATCGCAATCCCGACACGGTATCTCGTAGACTCCTTGGTTTTCCAAAGGGATGTACTCTTTAGGATTCCTCAGTATGGACTGGATTATTCTATCCGTGGTAAAGGTTGTCCTGATGTTACATTTTCTAAGGATTCTTCCGATTTTCTCTGTCGTGCCTCGGATGTAAGGTAGGTACGCCGTGCCACAAGGTCTCTCCTCTTCTGCGTCTTGCGTTTTGGTCTTCGGTGGTCGGAACGCTTTCCTAATCGCTGCTCTGCCATAACCATTTTGTTCGAATACTCGAGCAAGGGTTGCTAATTCTTGTCTTGTATTCTCCTTGTCGGCTATCCTTCTTGATCTACAAACCAGTGTTGTCAGGACTGATTGTAGTTGAGCAGGGTGGTGGTGTGAATTAGCATTTAGGTAGCGATTGGTGTGCGTGGTCTTCCTATAAACCGTGTGCCCCAATTTGCCATTCTTCTTGGTGATGAGAACGTCTAGGAATGGAAGGTGGTTGTTCTTCTCCAATTCCATCGTAAACTGGATCTTATTATGGATGCTATTGAGATGGGTAAGGAAATCAGCAAGTCGATTCTTACCGTGACCCCATATGGCAAAGACATCATCGACATACCGAAGCCAAAGTTTCGGTTTGTAAATGGTGCTGTCCAGTGCTTTCGATTCGAAGTCCTCCATGAAGAGATTCGCAATGACGGGAGACAAAGGTTTATTCAACGCAAAAAGGGTATCGTACTACTAATCTGGATATGTCTAAAGTTGTCCGTAATATTTCTGATATTACTTTGGATGAATCTGCGATATCTGCACTTGCTAAAGGTTTCAACTACGCCATAGCTCCAAAACGTATTCCAGTGGAATCTATCATCTGCGGAGTAGAAACTGCGATTTCGAGACTGGATAAAAATACCGCCGATCTCATCCGACAAGATACCTCTCGAATCTTACGATTGGCTAAACCACCCAAATCGAATCTATCCCGTGATGAATCTTTGGCACTCAAGAATCTTCGTCAGAACAACAACATCATTATTCTTCCTGCAGACAAAGGAAATGTCACCGTTATCATGAACAACGATGACTACCACTCTAAAATGATTTCTTTACTGCAGGACAGTGCTTACAAATGTATCTCCACAGATCCAACAACGTATTTGGAGAAGACCACCAAGTCGAAGATAAAGGAGAGTAACATCGAAACTGAAGTGCAAAATCAACTTATACCTAGAGAAAAGTCGTCTAAATGTCCCAAGATATACGGTCTCCCAAAAATTCATAAGGATGGAACACCGCTTAGGCCTATCGTTAGTTCCATAGGATCACCTATCCAACGACTTGCAGCGTTCGTAGCTAAACATCTGCAGCCGCATGTGGCAGATGCGGCTTCATACGTTATGAATTCTACCCACTTCATCGAGATGCTGCAAAAGGAGAAAATTACACCGACCGATATCCTCGTGAGCTTTGACGTCGTCTCTCTGTTTACTAAAGTGCCAGTTGCCGAAGCTCTAAACGTCATTAAACAGAAGTATGATCCACCTCAACACATCATCAAACTTGCCGATCATTGTCTCCAGAATACATATTTCATCTATAATGGTCAACGCTACAAGCAAGTAGAAGGAGCGCCGATGGGTTCACCTTTGTCTCCCGTCATTGCGAATCTCTTCATGGAGGACTTCGAATCGAAAGCACTGGACAGCACCATTTACAAACCGAAACTTTGGCTTCGGTATGTCGATGATGTCTTTGCCATATGGGGTCACGGTAAGAATCGACTTGCTGATTTCCTTACCCATCTCAATAGCATCCATAATAAGATCCAGTTTACGATGGAATTGGAGAAGAACAACCACCTTCCATTCCTAGACGTTCTCATCACCAAGAAGAATGGCAAATTGGGGCACACGGTTTATAGGAAGACCACGCACACCAATCGCTACCTAAATGCTAATTCACACCACCACCCTGCTCAACTACAATCAGTCCTGACAACACTGGTTTGTAGATCAAGAAGGATAGCCGACAAGGAGAATACAAGACAAGAATTAGCAACCCTTGCTCGAGTATTCGAACAAAATGGTTATGGCAGAGCAGCGATTAGGAAAGCGTTCCGACCACCGAAGACCAAAACGCAAGACGCAGAAGAGGAGAGACCTTGTGGCACGGCGTACCTACCTTACATCCGAGGCACGACAGAGAAAATCGGAAGAATCCTTAGAAAATGTAACATCAGGACAACCTTTACCACGGATAGAATAATCCAGTCCATACTGAGGAATCCTAAAGAGTACATCCCTTTGGAAAACCAAGGAGTCTACGAGATACCGTGTCGGGATTGCGATAGCAGCTACATAGGCCACACCAACCGGAGAATAAAGGCACGCAAGGAGGAACATCAGAATTATGTTAAGAAGATGGAACACACTTCATCGCTAGTGCATCATATATGGGATACTTCGCACAAGATTGATTTCGAAAACACCAAGAGCATTGTCAGCGTCGAACACAAAAACGCATGCATCATACGAGAAGCCATCGAAATCGTGAAACGTCCGAATTGTATGAACACCCGCGACGACACAAGCCGATTACCTGCATCGTGGTTACCAACGTTACTACAAGCAACGGCCGGCCATTCTCTACGAACACCAGCCATCCGTTCTAGCAGTACAGCTCCCTCGATGCTAGTTGCCACAGTAATTGATAAACAACCTATTCAGTCAGCTGTACATCAAGTTGACAGTCCGTCGTGTTGCCGCATAACTAGAAGCCAAACCAGGACTACTACAAGGACTTGAAAATGACGAATGTGATTTCGTCGAAACGTCGTCCAACTCCAAGTGCCATTCAAGATGTTCTTCAACCAGTTGGAGAAATCTTCGAATTTATTAAGCGGTATGACACCCTGAAATGTTTACCTTTAATATATATATATATATATATGGTATTAAGCCCACGACTCGACTCTGCCAGCAGTGCAACATAATGGACCAATTCAATAAGCACAGAGTTGGGGTGTTTTATGTAGCTGCAATGTTAAACTAAAAATTCAAACAGTAAATGCAGTGATAATGAGATGCGAGAAGTAATAACGTAGTTGAGTAAGGAACGCAGAAGCCAGAGCTTGTTTTCACAGGGGTCAAAGTTGACTTTTAAATAGATAAAAATAATAGGTTTGTGCATAATAGAAAGCCGAACCGAAAGAAATTAATAGACACAAAAAGGTTTGCTATGTGCAGGTTAAAAGAAGCGTAGTTTTTTTATTAAAGCATAAGTAAAATTTGTGAGGAATCTAAAAGGTAAAGAAAGATAGAATCAAATAACAGGACATTGCAAAAGAGCAATTTGAGAAGCAGGCAGCAGGACATGAACGAAGCAAATGAGAAGTGGTGAACTCGAATAAATCAGTGCATTTCTAATTACACTTAGTGCAAAATCAGAGCAGTGGTTAAAATTAAAGGTGTGTGTGCGTAGCGCTACCGAAATAATTTTAGATGTTAGAAAAGACAATAAATTAGATTATAAGAAAAATGTAAAATAGAATTATGTAATCAAATTTATTTCCATTGCATACTTTAAGTTATCAAACATAATTTCCGTTAATATTGTCTCATAGCAATCAGATTCGTTTCTGTTTAATAACGGGGGAGAACAATGGAAACTTAATTACTGACTGTTTGTTGAAATTTGTGCGCCATATTTTTATACAATTTTAATAATAAACGTGTTTTCGAAGCTATAAAAAGTATACCAATTTATTGCCTAAGTGGCAGTGTACAAGTGAGTGTATTTTCACCAAGTTCCGCAACAAAAAAAGATACAAATTCATAATCCCATCTACGAGGAAATCGGAGCCGATCAACTCCATTCTGCTAACTTCGACTACGGCCAAGAGGAGCATCGGAGCCAAAATATCAGCAGTCTACGGCAGAGGACAGGTCTGCAAGAACGTCTCCAGCAGATTTGACAGCAAGGGGACCAAGAATAGCGGAGAAAATCCAACGGCGTCATTTCCAGAGGAGGCGATGCAGTCCAACGAATTTTTATAAGGTACGATTTAGCCTAAACAAATAGTGTCAGCGTCCAGAAAAAAAGGTGCATACGACTTCAAACCTTGTTAAAGAAGAGGAGATCCTTTCCAAGGCTCTACCTAAGCCGCATTTTCAGTATTTAGCCCGGCGTCAGTAAAATTCGCGGTTTGTCGGAAGTTGAAGCTGTGCAGAAAGCGAACAGAAACAATTGCCAAAATTTGGACGGCGTCTGTCTGACGTCACGAGATACGTAGCTGCTAGAAACAAAAGTTGTTATATGTCGCCAAGTTCGAAATTTTGAATAATTAATTACCATGCGAATGCTCATATTTCAAGGGTATTTTAACTTTTAATAAACCGGTGTTTGCACTAGTCAACCGATTTGTGATTTGACAGTTTGACCTTGAGCTACCGCGTAATTTAACTACTGGCTGTGTATAGTACTATTTCAGACCAATTTCAAAATACAGTCGACTTCGGAACTCACCCTGAAATTACAGAGCTTGTATTCTACTGAGAGCTAGCGTTTTCTAATTAATTGCAGTTGAATAAAATATAAAGAGGGACCTACAACCATTTATTTTGTGCAGTAAATCAGTACATTTCATATTTTAACCAGCCTAGTAAATTTATGACAGGCAAAGTTCGAACACAGTAAAATATTAAACAGTGAATTGTGTATTTGGATTTGCCCTAACCTATATAAAAGACAATTAAATTAAATTAATAAATAAACAATTATAAAGCAGTCCATCTCAATATATATGCAGTATAATCAAACGTAACAGCAAACTGAAAAGGTTATGATTAATAGTAAGATAGAACATGTATTATGTGGACTAATACTGTGATCGGAGAAGATGCGTTGATTGAATTGTCACAATATAATAGCTATTACCTCATCTGCTTCTGCTGGAGCCGTTGAATGGTTCTGAGTTTTATGTTTTAAGGATATTTTATGGAAGGGATAAAATGGGAGTGGGTGGGCTTTCAGGTTGGGACATGATTTCCCTCAATATAGGAGGCGAGGGAAATCAAGAGGTCACGTGGGCAGGGTTGCCAATCCCTGAGGTAAGTCTATTCTCCACCAGGATCGTAGAGGAGTACTTACCCGCTACCCAAGATGTGTTACAAGCGGCAGCACAACTGAAGTGGAACTGGGCCGGACATGTGGCGAGGATTACGGACAATAGATTGACAATCAGGATATTACAGTGGAGACCGAGGCCAGGAGGAAGAAGCAGAGGCCGCCCAAAAATAAGATGGAGGGATGATATAGAAACAATTGTGGGAAGAAAATGGATGAATATTGCCCAGAACCGTAAAGATTGGCAAATATTGGGGAAGGCCTACATCCAGAAATGGAATGAAATAGGCTGATTGTGATTGTGAATAGCTATTAAAATGATAATTCAGGAACCAAATTGGTACACTTATAAAACAATTTAAAATTATGTAACTTGGAGATAGGTATAATTAAAAATAATAATCAATTGATTCCTAGAGCACCATCAAAACAGTTTTGTGTTGGGTTCCAAATGTATAAAAGGCGATAATGATTACATTTAACATTATCCATAATTCTTGATCTTGTTGGGTGATATTCACCATTCGAATTGGAAATTTTAATAAGAAGCTGCTGAAGATTGCTAGCTGTAAAAGAGGGCAAACTACTTTAAAAAAGTAATTAATTACTAATTACCAATTACCGCCAATGAAGTAATTGAACTGCTCACATGAAATAGTAATTCATTCACCAATTACTTAGTAATTGTAATTGTACAACATCAATTACTTTCAATAGAAATTATTGGGATATAGTTGTATTTAGTAGAACTTTCTTGCAAGGTGCAACTAGTGTCGTGTCGATTCTTAATCCTAATCTAAAATTGCTTAATTTTTGTGTTTTTTTAACTATAGTAACCTACATACTTTATCACTTTTGAAGGTTCCTTGATAATTAAATCTTGTAGCTACGTGCGTCGTTCACCAAAACCAAAAGTTTTTAGTTTGTTTTGATGTAAGATGTAAGTAAATAAAGTCTAGGATAACAATTATACAGGGTGTCCCAAAAAGAATGGGATGGATTCAGTTACCGGAGCCCGTAGGGCCAAGCCAAATAAACCACATGATGGATAAAAAGTCCCTCCAGTGCCGAGTAGTACATTATGTTTTTTCTAATAGAGAAGAAATAGAGAGTCTAACCAACATTTGTAGGTTATGTTAACGTTGGTTGACGTATACCTATCGCCCCGCCATCCACAAAAAGTCTTAAAACAGTGGATTACTTTACTGTCGATTTCTCGTATTTTAATGACGATTTCCAGGTATTTTAATGTTGATTTCAAAAAATATATTTCTTTTCGAATATCAAGAAATATCGAATTTAATTTTGGCTAGATTTTGAAATAATATTAGAAAAAATAGCACGCTGAGTATGCTCTAAAAGTGATTTTTCCATATTCGTGTAAAATTAACCCACTTGCTTTGCATCGTTCGCTAGTAAATTAAATGTTGAAAAACCCAAAGTGACATTTTCTGTCGCCCGTTAGGTGTTTCCCGAAAATATACTTTTGGTTCACTGGTCGGTTTCGAATGGCAGTGTAAGAGAATATAATACATTGACTCCCGTTGCCATTAGAGACGGTAGGCAATGCGATTACTAATAAATCAACTAGCCTCCTGATTTTTATATTTAAATGTTTTTGAATGCAGTTGAATGCAAGAGATAGTCTCATCATAAAGTGTAAATGTGTCATATGTATAACTCTGGACTAAAATGTTATTTCATCCCTTGCAAGATTACAATTGATTAGATACTGTTCTCACTAACGTTGGAGAATTAAACTACATCCGCGGCAGAGAATAATACATTTTCTTCCCCAGTAATACCAATAGCTATAAAAATGTGTTAAGCAACTTTTGAAATTTTAAAACAAAATATCAAATTGGTGTTGATCAGGGACTGTTGAAAGTTGACAGGTGACTGATAAACCTAAACGGCTTATTGAAATAAGAATTGGTAGATACAAAAACAAAAGACATTTATTCAAGCACGTACCAACGAAGTCATTTTCACATCCAAGAGACCTTTATACCATGTGTTCAAAAAGAAATTACATAAGGGTTGGCCATAGATAATAAAACTAATGTCGACAGCAAATTTTAGAGACAGCAATCGTTAGAATTTTCAATCACCACATCAGCGTATAATATTGTAGTGTTCTGTAATTACAGAACATACCAACACCTGTTAATCAACAGACAAGTCGATGCGGAATACTTTATTTAGCTAAAACTATTTACAAAAATGTCATGCGCGTCGCGCAAGAGCATTACATACAAAATCTCACATACGTTACAAATATAAATTGCAACAACAGTGATGACAGTTAATGAATTCTAAAGCTTGCTGTTGACATTACTTTTATATTCCATAGCCAACCCTTATGTTATTTCTTTTGGAACACACCGTATAAAAAACGGGGGAAAATACGTATTTCATAAAATTACTGTCAACGCTCGACAAATAAATTTCTCAGGGTGCTTTTATATTTTTACTTCAAATTTCAGAATCTTATCAATATCTTTAACAATACCTATTAATTTTATCAAAATATCTAACAATACCTATTGATTTTAAGTTTAGGGCAATAAAATATCTGAAATTACATAAATTGCGCCAATATTCACTGTTCTTTTAGAAAGCCTTAATGAAATTTTGTGTAAAACCATTAAAAAGCCAATATTTGAATGCGTCATAATTAGCATGAGGGTTTTGTATGTTTCGTCCGTCAACGCAGTACCCTGTATAACGTAAAGAAGTAATGTTGGATGAGGTAAGAGGAATTATAAGACAGTATTTCAGATTTTTAATAATAATCGAAGCTAACATGCTGCAGCAGTCCGTAAACAATTTTGCAAAGCGACAAAGAATGGATAATTTACAAAATGTTCAATGCAAGAATGCAGTAAACTTATGCGGCGTTTTTAAATTGTATTAGTACCATACTCCATACTCCATTTTTGAGTCAACCAGTCATGGAATTTTGCAATTAGGTACATTTTATTTATGTGTTATACGCTGTTTAAATGTTGTTATCGGATTTTGGCCGTTTAGTTCAATTCTTCACTGAAAAACGTAATTTTCTCGATACCCGGAAATACCCTATTCCGATTTGCGTGATTCGACGTCAATGACCATAAAGTAATTCAAATACCGAGAGTAATTTTAATTACCAAGGTAATTCAAATATTTGCAAAGTAATTTAAATACTTTAGAGTAATTTCATTACACAAAAGTAATTGAATAACTAAATGCATTAATTAATTACAGTGAAATCTCCCATAAGCCGACACGCACGGTGCCAACGTTTTTGTCCGGTTATTAGAGGCGTCCGCTTAAGAGAAAACTCCATTTTTATGTTTAAAAAAGTTGTATTATGCAAAGGTATACGCGCTAACAATACAGACAAGAATATAAAATAATTGAAATAAAGTTATGTAATAGTTGTTAGAAAATCTAAAATAATCATTTGAAGTAAGAGTTTTTCTGACTGTTTATTATACCTTCCGCATGTATTTCTAAATATTTTGACAGTTTGAATACTTTAAAGTCATTACTTTCTTTAGCAAAGCATTTAAAAATTTTCACTGTTAATGCTTCCGTGTGGGACTTGATTGCATTCTCACAAATTTCTAAGTCGCCATCGTTTTCTAATTCTGCCAACTGCACATCAACGACAGCTGATTCACCTGAAATTTCGGTTACATCATCTTCCTCGCTTATTTCCTTGTTAATGTTTATAAATTCGTCAGGATCGACGTCTTCGATTTCTGGGATACTCCTATACAGTTCAGCCATTACTGATAAGAGTAAATCGTCCTCTGGTTCGAATTGATTACACTGGCGTAACTTGATACCCGCAGACGCCGCGGCAGCGGGGACCCTGAACCTAGTTTTCTTATTCTGTCATTAAATAAAAGCAAGCAGGAAAAATTCTTGCTATTTTTATTTTTATCATAATGGGCTGCCCACGCAAAAGGCAAAGTAGTTTTGAATTGCAGGCCTCTAAAATCAAGCGACATGTATTGTTTTGTAATAATATCGCGCATAGGGTAATGAAAGTGTCGAATTTCCTGCAGTCGTAACGCTGATTTGAGTTGACTTAATACCGCCCGTATTGCAAAAGAATTCTATAACATGATCATCAAATGTTGGATTTATGGATTGTTTTGACGCCTCACGACATTATCTGGGCCTGCATTTTAAGTGTCCGTACAAGAGAGATTCACAGTCTAAACATTGTCGAAAAATGGTGTCCGTGTCCGTTTAAGAGAGTGTCCCATTTAATAGAGAAAATTTTATTAGTAAAGTTAATGCAAGCAAGTTGGTTCCCAAGAAAATGTCCGTGTAAGAGAGGTGTCCGCTTATTAGAGGTGTCTGGCAAGGAAGATTTTACTGTACCTTCAAAAAGTAATTGTCAAATACTTTTTTAAAAAAATGGCAAATTTCAATTACAATTACCGCATTTTGAAAAGTGGTTCAATTCAAAGGCAAATAAACAAAAAGGAATTTAATTAGTAAGGGAATTACAAAGTAATTAATTACTGCCCAGCTCTGAGCTGGAGTACCCTACAGCTACTAGAGGAGGCTACCTTGTTGCCGTAGGAGTTTGGGGTCGTCTCGGGGTTGCTCGCCATTGTTGGTGACTACGACGAGGTCGTAAGAAGCTGATTCTACTAGACGGAAAGTTGCAGTTGCTTTGTTTGATCCGTACGGTCTTGACCGCGAGGAGGTGATCAAGGTGGCTGGAATTGGCAGCTACTGTTACAAGTTTGCTTTAATTACATACCCAATAGATAAGGATGTTGTTTTCTTACCTAATTATGAAATATTGAGTTCAATTATGTGTATATGACTTTGCTTGTGAAGGTCTTCATATTGGAAAAGACATGAGTTATTTTGAAATCGAATTTCTTTGGTTTGTATTTGACCTAATACCAATTAACAAAGTTTTCATAAGACCAATTTTTGTGCAGACACAAACTGCAGAATAGAGTTTTTCATATTCCCAAGCTAGTCACTCTAATAGCAGTTTTACGATTGAATTTATAAAATGGGCATATTATCTGGCTAGTTAAATAAACAATAAATAAAGCTTTAAATAGCCGGATCTTTAGGTAGCTAACAAAACTACAAAAGAATTGAAGTTTTATTGTTTAATGTTTATTGGGCGTACAGATTTAATTTATATTTCATTACTGCAAATTAATAATAACTAATAATAATATTGTATTTCTTATAACAGTATTTATTAAGCATTTTTGTTTGTAACCAAATGATGTTGCAACAACGTTATAGGATCTTTATTTACTATACTCTAGTATTTATCAAACACGCAAGAGAGAGTACATTCACCATTCAGTAATTACCAAAGAGATTATACTTGATTTTTTCCTGGGAAACTTTGATGCACCGTATTTTGAATACATGTTACATCGCTAATGTTTTGAACCACAACGTGGGCATGTCCGTTTTTAATTAACCCTCGACCTTAGGTCTCCAGAATATCATGCTCGTCGTGTTCTATACAGACAGTTTTGTTCCGAATTAAAAAAAATTCCTACCGGTGTCGTCACAACCATATGTATTCTTTGCGAATCTCATGTTTCATACTCCACAACGTACTGAGTCAGCACTCGTACATGTGTGGCCAGATTAAAAAAAATAGGGTTATATCTTCTACTTTTATTAGACCGTAGAAAAGTACTAGTTCGTCAACCAAGTGTCTCGTACCAGAAAACTAAAGCATGCTGTTTTCTAGTTTTATCATTTTGTTACGTTTATTTTGACATAAGTATATTTCTTTGCTTTATTTTCTAACGTTAGTCCTAATACTGTACCTAACGTTACCTATGCTACGTCAATTTAAAAAGATATCGGAGTGTTTTACCTGCCTCCGTTAACGTCGTATTTAGAGGCGGTCTTGCGATGGGCATGGATTCTCGCAGCATCCTTCTTGGAGTTGTGTTGGGTCTCCTGGTTTTGTTAAGCTTCTTCTGAAAGAGTTACGTGGATTAATTAGCTCAATTAGCTAAGACTAATTGCTTATTTTTGATGTTTTCAAGTTTATAGTAAATGCGTATTTGCGTTATGAACTGTTATTCTACTTGTGAAGGTTGGCAACAGGCATTCGAGTGCAATAGAGAGTGTCTTTTGTCTTTTGCTTCCAGTTTATTTCCTGTTAGACGGATCTCATTGAACCTGCGCGTCATATCTTCAATCGTTTTAGCTTATCAGGCATCCTCTGTGTGTATTTAGCATGCCCTCTTCTGTATTTTGTAAATTTATCATTTACCACCGTCTATAATAATGCGACTACTTAGTCATTTCCGCCGGCGATTGTGATTTGCTGATTCTCCGTTATTATTCTTTTCCCTATGGTCGGTTTGTACGATGTAATCTGGGAAAATACACAAACGGATGGTGAACAAAGCTTTTAGGGTAAGTTCATTCCTTGATTAATTGTAGGCTATTTGTCCTTGCAATTTTCATCCCATTTTTAGAGGTGTTTTATAAGTTTCTTAGTTATGCTGCGTAAGACCTCAGGGAGAAGGTTGAACCGATTTACACCAGAAGTGAGTAATCTATGCATTAATTGGGTTCTACAGTGTGAGGGTTTTTTCTGTTTGAATTTGTAGATTTTTAGAGTTTTCGGATAAATGTAGTTCATGTATCGACAAACCTCCTAGATATAAATTTTATGGGCTGACTAGATTTAGATTTCTAGATTGTGAATGGAGTTTCCAGTGGTGATTTTTGATCTTTGGACTTCGTTTGGTAGAACGCTAGATGCTACCGATAAGCCATAACCTTGCTTTCATTAAAATAAAAATTTTGCCTACATTTATTGTGTATTTACGTAAATCAGTTTGAGAATTTACGATATTGAAGTTTTCTTGTTTATGCTGGACTTATTGACGTATTGATGAATTTATTAATTTTCAACAAAATTTGAGCTGCGCTAAGCTTTGATGTGACATTACATACGTTATGCTGTAAACGCCACGTGAACACTTCACGGATTTAATATGGGGTTCGCCAGAATCACTTACGCGTACACATCATAGATTTAATATTGTGTTTTGATAGAAAAAACTGCCCTCTTATATTATTTGATGATTTGATTGTTTCTCAAGGAAAACCTTCAATCATCAAAATTATTCAGGTTGTGAATGTTGTTTACAAACCTTACTAATAAGCTTTGTTAGGTGGAATTGTTCTAAATATCTTCAACTATCAACTATCGCAACGCTACGAAACTATACTTGAGCGCCCGCCAACTCAGTGAAGTGGGCATGCAGTTCTTTAAATGATGTAATTACCAAATATAATGAGTCCCAACAAGTGTTTATATGCAAAAAATATACTCAGATAGGTCGAGCACTTAAAACTGAAATAATCGAAGCAGGTAGTAGTGCACTATCTGAAATAGCAAATATAGCAGTAACGGTATCTTGTCTTTTTGTACGCTCGCTGCTTGCAATAAAGTCCATGTGCGATTTCTGTAGTAGTTTTACTTTTTAAAAACGAATTTTCGTTGGCCCGGACCAAATTTGGCGCAGTCGGCAGTATATCCGAAATCGCTGCATCGAGCATCGATTTTCGTTTTAACGATTGATCGGATAAAAGTTCGGTGTTGAACAATATTTGAGTGTATATCGGAAGTGTTGTTCAGCTCCAGCAAAGTCAGTGCAACGAAAACGGAATTCGCACAGAAAGCAACCTGGTGGAGGACAGCATCGCCAACGCCAGTCTTAGTTAAGAAAATCTGGTGGAGGACCACATCGCCGAAATCAGCCGTAGGATTAAGAAAACAACCTGGTGACGGACAGCATCGCCAACGCCAGCCTAGTTAAGAAAATCTGGTGGAGGACCACATCGCCGAAATCAGCTGTAGGATTAAGAAAACAACCTGGTAAAGGACAGCATCGCCAAGGCCAGCCGTAGAGTTAAGAAACCAGCTTTAGAAGGATTGCAGAATGAAAACTACACTAATGTAAGTGCTCGTTCCTATTTTTTTCCAATTTCCTATTTAACACACTCAGATTGATAATAAAAGCAGAGAAAAACATTTAAAGTATAAGTAACTGTTTAAAATTTATGTCAGACGTAGAAATAGACGATTTGACGAATTTACTAAGCAATTTTAATTTAGTAGAACCAGATAGCACAATGAATACAAATAACATTGCTAATACTGGTGCAGTAGGTGTAGATTACCAATTACTTCGAGTACATTTAGATTCAATGGTTAATTATGATGGAAACCCTCATACATTGTGTATATTTTTAGACAATTGCGAAAACCTGATTTCTGCTTTTGCCAAGGAAACCAATGTCGCACTTAAGGCGGCTTAGGAGAGCTCATAGATATCCATAGAGGGTAAGGTAAATTTTCTTTTGCGCCTTCAATTTAAGATGTTTAGGCAACTTTAGATACACCTCTTTGCCTTCAATGGAAATGTCGAAAGCGGATTATTTCGCTAAGTACTTTATCTGTTAATCTACTACCTGTGAGGAACCTTCTATTTAAAACCAAGTTAGCCCAATACATCCTTACATTTGTTTTCGAATCACCAAATTAAATAATTTTAACTGAAATCTTTTGATGAAATTGATATGTTGTAATCAATAAGTTGGGGACTAATATAATTAACTATTTATAGACAGAATTCTTATGTGTTTCGCTTCCATTATTTTTCTTAATAAATAATTACGTATTATGAAGTTTTTTAGTTCCTTATTGAACAAACTAAATTATTGTTAGTTAGTACCGTTTACGACAATAATCTTGTTTTGCAACAAAATATAGGAAATTAGAAGACGAATTTGAACAACGTCAATTACTATTGTAAATGAGAGATGACTGCTACACTAATGATCCTTATCTGTATTTAGTATCAACTACAGAATTTCGCCCTTTGTTTGTACAGGTACGTATGCCAATTTAACCTGGTTATGACCAAGCAAGTAAACGGTATAAGGCGATCTTGCATTTTGAAATAACGATGACCCTAAAGTTTCCAGAATCAACTATTGTAATTTATTTCGCAAAGTGGATAATGGAGCCTACATATCTTTCGCATAAATAATTTTTAACAAAATACGTTCAAAGCATGAAAGCTTACATAGCTTTTATAGTTTAAGTTCTATCAATTTATCCAAAACAAACTGCAAATACATTGTATTGTTTGAGGCTTTCGCGGTTACTCGAATTATTCTCCTTAGCATAGAATTTCGGCTTAGACCGCGTAGTATTTGTGTATGAACACCCAGCATTTTCTGGCTTAATGTGCCTTGCACCTTGTGAAGTCGAGCAAAAACCCGCGCGATGGCCATGCTCTTTGGTGGCTCGTGTTGTTTGAGTACCTTGAGAACGAGGATACTTAGGCAGATTTGGCCGTTTTGCTGTTTGTGCATCCATATTCACTAACGTTTCGCAAGACCTTGCAGCTTGCATCATCAGAGTGAAAGTCGCACTAAGAACCGAAGGTCGGTGTGGAGCTATTTATAGTCCTCTGTGCCAGGCGCGCGGAGTGGCGTAACGCTGGCGCTGGTTGGTCGTCCGAGTTCAACGTAATCCGTGGGGCGTGGCCGTATGACGCAGAGTTGTTGTAACGCTTTAGATCGTGTATCACAGGGGTCCACGTTTTACTAAGCTTGAAGCCATCTTCCCTGTTGATATTGTTTGGATGTTTTTCTATTTCTATGGCGAGCAAGGAAACTTTGGGTAACGGCTTCAGATCGGTAAAAGACAAGATTCCAAGTTTAAAAACCGCTGGCGTATATCGCATCCCTTGTTCTTGCGGCTCGAGTTACATTGGACAGACTGGTCGTTCCGTTGATCTAAGACTCCAAGAACATAAAGGCGATTGCAAACACAAACGCATCACAAAGTCAGCCGTAGCTGAGCATACGTTTACAAATGGGCACACTTTAGAATTTGAGCATGCCAGAGTACTTGCCAGAATACCTCACTACTTCCCGCGAGTGATACGTGAAGCCATAGAAATAGAAAAACATCCAAACAATATCAACAGGGAAGATGGCTTCAAGCTTAGTAAAACGTGGACCCCTGTGATACACGATCTAAAGCGTTACAACAACTCTGCGTCATACGGCCACGCCCCACGGATTACGTTGAACTCGGACGACCAACCAGCGCCAGCGTTACGCCACTCCGCGCGCCTGGCACAGAGGACTATAAATAGCTCCACAGCGACCTTCGGTTCTTAGTGCGACTTTCACTCTGAT